>OU785222.1:21130593-21538093 GCA_917051295.2 Erebia ligea | reverse complement strand
ACCTAACCTAACTACCTAACCTAACTACCTAACCTAACTACCTAACCTAACTACCTAACCTAACTACCTAACCTAACTACCTAACCTAACTACCTAACCTAACTACCTAACCTAACTACCTAACCTAACTACCTAACCTAACTACCTAACCTAACTACCTAACCTAACTACCTAACCTAACTACCTAACCTAACTACCTAACCTAACTACCTAACCTAACTACCTAACCTAACTACCTAACCTAACTACCTAACCTAACTACCTAACCTAACTACCTAACCTAACTACCTAACCTAACTACCTAACCTAACTACCTAACCTAACTACCTAACCTAACTACCTAACCTAACTACCTAACCTAACTACCTAACCTAACTACCTAACCTAACTACCTAACCTAACTACCTAACCTAACTACCTAACCTAACTACCTAACCTAACTACCTAACCTAACTACCTAACCTAACTACCTAACCTAACTACCTAACCTAACTACCTAACCTAACTACCTAACCTAACTACCTAACCTAACTACCTAACCTAACTACCTAACCTAACTACCTAACCTAACTACCTAACCTAACTACCTAACCTAACTACCTAACCTAACTACCTAACCTAACTACCTAACCTAACTACCTAACCTAACTACCTAACCTAACTACCTAACCTAACTACCTAACCTAACTACCTAACCTAACTACCTAACCTAACTACCTAACCTAACTACCTAACCTAACTACCTAACCTAACTACCTAACCTAACTACCTAACCTAACTACCTAACCTAACTACCTAACCTAACTACCTAACCTAACTACCTAACCTAACTACCTAACCTAACTACCTAACCTAACTACCTAACCTAACTACCTAACCTAACTACCTAACCTAACTACCTAACCTAACTACCTAACCTAACTACCTAACCTAACTACCTAACCTAACTACCTAACCTAACTACCTAACCTAACTACCTAACCTAACTACCTAACCTAACTACCTAACCTAACTACCTAACCTAACTACCTAACCTAACTACCTAACCTAACTACCTAACCTAACTACCTAACCTAACTACCTAACCTAACTACCTAACCTAACTACCTAACCTAACTACCTAACCTAACTACCTAACCTAACTACCTAACCTAACTACCTAACCTAACTACCTAACCTAACTACCTAACCTAACTACCTAACCTAACTACCTAACCTAACTACCTAACCTAACTACCTAACCTAACTACCTAACCTAACTACCTAACCTAACTACCTAACCTAACTACCTAACCTAACTACCTAACCTAACTACCTAACCTAACTACCTAACCTAACTACCTAACCTAACTACCTAACCTAACTACCTAACCTAACTACCTAACCTAACTACCTAACCTAACTACCTAACCTAACTACCTAACCTAACTACCTAACCTAACTACCTAACCTAACTACCTAACCTAACTACCTAACCTAACTACCTAACCTAACTACCTAACCTAACTACCTAACCTAACTACCTAACCTAACTACCTAACCTAACTACCTAACCTAACTACCTAACCTAACTACCTAACCTAACTACCTAACCTAACTACCTAACCTAACTACCTAACCTAACTACCTAACCTAACTACCTAACCTAACTACCTAACCTAACTACCTAACCTAACTACCTAACCTAACTACCTAACCTAACTACCTAACCTAACTACCTAACCTAACTACCTAACCTAACTACCTAACCTAACTACCTAACCTAACTACCTAACCTAACTACCTAACCTAACTACCTAACCTAACTACCTAACCTAACTACCTAACCTAACTACCTAACCTAACTACCTAACCTAACTACCTAACCTAACTACCTAACCTAACTACCTAACCTAACTACCTAACCTAACTACCTAACCTAACTACCTAACCTAACTACCTAACCTAACTACCTAACCTAACTACCTAACCTAACTACCTAACCTAACTACCTAACCTAACTACCTAACCTAACTACCTAACCTAACTACCTAACCTAACTACCTAACCTAACTACCTAACCTAACTACCTAACCTAACTACCTAACCTAACTACCTAACCTAACTACCTAACCTAACTACCTAACCTAACTACCTAACCTAACTACCTAACCTAACTACCTAACCTAACTACCTAACCTAACTACCTAACCTAACTACCTAACCTAACTACCTAACCTAACTACCTAACCTAACTACCTAACCTAACTACCTAACCTAACTACCTAACCTAACTACCTAACCTAACTACCTAACCTAACTACCTAACCTAACTACCTAACCTAACTACCTAACCTAACTACCTAACCTAACTACCTAACCTAACTACCTAACCTAACTACCTAACCTAACTACCTAACCTAACTACCTAACCTAACTACCTAACCTAACTACCTAACCTAACTACCTAACCTAACTACCTAACCTAACTACCTAACCTAACTACCTAACCTAACTACCTAACCTAACTACCTAACCTAACTACCTAACCTAACTACCTAACCTAACTACCTAACCTAACTACCTAACCTAACTACCTAACCTAACTACCTAACCTAACTACCTAACCTAACTACCTAACCTAACTACCTAACCTAACTACCTAACCTAACTACCTAACCTAACTACCTAACCTAACTACCTAACCTAACTACCTAACCTAACTACCTAACCTAACTACCTAACCTAACTACCTAACCTAACTACCTAACCTAACTACCTAACCTAACTACCTAACCTAACTACCTAACCTAACTACCTAACCTAACTACCTAACCTAACTACCTAACCTAACTACCTAACCTAACTACCTAACCTAACTACCTAACCTAACTACCTAACCTAACTACCTAACCTAACTACCTAACCTAACTACCTAACCTAACTACCTAACCTAACTACCTAACCTAACTACCTAACCTAACTACCTAACCTAACTACCTAACCTAACTACCTAACCTAACTACCTAACCTAACTACCTAACCTAACTACCTAACCTAACTACCTAACCTAACTACCTAACCTAACTACCTAACCTAACTACCTAACCTAACTACCTAACCTAACTACCTAACCTAACTACCTAACCTAACTACCTAACCTAACTACCTAACCTAACTACCTAACCTAACTACCTAACCTAACTACCTAACCTAACTACCTAACCTAACTACCTAACCTAACTACCTAACCTAACTACCTAACCTAACTACCTAACCTAACTACCTAACCTAACTACCTAACCTAACTACCTAACCTAACTACCTAACCTAACTACCTAACCGAACTACCTAACCTAACTACCTAACCTAACTACCTAACCTAACTACCTAACCTAACTACCTAACCTAACTACCTAACCTAACTACCTAACCTAACTACCTAACCTAACTACCTAACCTAACTACCTAACCTAACTACCTAACCTAACTACCTAACCTAACTACCTAACCTAACTACCTAACCTAACTACCTAACCTAACTACCTAACCTAACTACCTAACCTAACTACCTAACCTAACTACCTAACCTAACTACCTAACCTAACTACCTAACCTAACTACCTAACCTAACTACCTAACCTAACTACCTAACCTAACTACCTAACCTAACTACCTAACCTAACTACCTAACCTAACTACCTAACCTAACTACCTAACCTAACTACCTAACCTAACTACCTAACCTAACTACCTAACCTAACTACCTAACCTAACTACCTAACCTAACTACCTAACCTAACTACCTAACCTAACTACCTAACCTAACTACCTAACCTAACTACCTAACCTAACTACCTAACCTAACTACCTAACCTAACTACCTAACCTAACTACCTAACCTAACTACCTAACCTAACTACCTAACCTAACTACCTAACCTAACTACCTAACCTAACTACCTAACCTAACTACCTAACCTAACTACCTAACCTAACTACCTAACCTAACTACCTAACCTAACTACCTAACCTAACTACCTAACCTAACTACCTAACCTAACTACCTAACCTAACTACCTAACCTAACTACCTAACCTAACTACCTAACCTAACTACCTAACCTAACTACCTAACCTAACTACCTAACCTAACTACCTAACCTAACTACCTAACCTAACTACCTAACCTAACTACCTAACCTAACTACCTAACCTAACTACCTAACCTAACTACCTAACCTAACTACCTAACCTAACTACCTAACCTAACTACCTAACCTAACTACCTAACCTAACTACCTAACCTAACTACCTAACCTAACTACCTAACCTAACTACCTAACCTAACTACCTAACCTAACTACCTAACCTAACTACCTAACCTAACTACCTAACCTAACTACCTAACCTAACTACCTAACCTAACTACCTAACCTAACTACCTAACCTAACTACCTAACCTAACTACCTAACCTAACTACCTAACCTAACTACCTAACCTAACTACCTAACCTAACTACCTAACCTAACTACCTAACCTAACTACCTAACCTAACTACCTAACCTAACTACCTAACCTAACTACCTAACCTAACTACCTAACCTAACTACCTAACCTAACTACCTAACCTAACTACCTAACCTAACTACCTAACCTAACTACCTAACCTAACTACCTAACCTAACTACCTAACCTAACTACCTAACCTAACTACCTAACCTAACTACCTAACCTAACTACCTAACCTAACTACCTAACCTAACTACCTAACCTAACTACCTAACCTAACTACCTAACCTAACGGTTGTATTATGTGGCCACGTTTACAAACTTAACTTTGCCGTTTTTTCAGTACATTTTGCATTCATTGAGTTACACGTTATATTGGTCAGTGATATCTCATTAATTATTCGAGTTTTACAATTAGTTTATGTTTTGTTATATGCATAACTTTCTCATTTTATACTTTTGATCTAATCAGGTTTTTCAATCAGGCAGTTTTGGAGGAAAACTCATTTACAATCGGGCGATAAGTGACCACATTTAAAAAATATTTCTTGTTCAAAAATCGTAAATAAATAATAAAATTCATGTACTGTTTTTATTAATGCCCTTGATCCATAAATAATAATACTGTAATGAAGTCGACAGCCGTAAACCCCCGCGTGTCGGTCCTAAGATCTCACTAAATCATTCAGTCGGTAGTAGCGACGGGCGGTGTGTACTTGGGCCAGGGACGTATTCATGGAGAGCTTATGACTCGCGCTTACTAGGAATTCCTAGATTATTGAAAATTCCACCAACATCGCGGCGCACAAATGCAACTACGAGCTTTTTAACCGCAATAATTTTAGTCATGTGCTGCTGGCACTAGGCTTGCCATCCAATTGTTCCTCGTTAAATATTCAAAGTGTACTCATTCCGATTACGAGGCCTCGTAAGAGTCCCGTATCGTTATTTTTCGTCACTACCTCCCCGTGCCGGGAGTGGGTAATTTGCACGCCTGCTGCCTTCCTCTTATGTGGTAGCCGTTTCTCAGGCTCCCTCTACGGAATCGAACCCTGATTCCCCGTTACCCGTGGCAACCATGGTAGTCTCAGAAACGACCATCAAAAGTTGATAAGGCAGACATTTGAAAGATGCGTCGCCGGTACTGGACCATGCGATCAGCATAGGTTATCCAGATTCTTAGACGCGAGGCCCTCCGTCGATTGCTTTTGATCTAATAAAAGCACCCGTCCCATCACTGGTCAGAGTTCTGATTGCATGTATTAGCTCTAGAATTACCACAGTTATCCAAGTAACTGAGTAAGATCTTAGGAAACAAAACTGATAATATATTGAGCCATTCGCGGTGTCGCCTTAATACGGCTTGCACTGAGACATGCATGGCTTAAGCTTTGAGACAAGCATATAATATGTACTAGCTATTACCCGCGGCTTCGCTCGCGTGGCTCAAGGTAACAATAACTGAGTTTTATGTGAAAGATTGTCAATTGTCAACTTAACTGTGACTGCCTGTTTGAGACATTTCACTCAGCGCTCTGAACTCTGAACTCTGCACTCTGAACTCTGAACCCTGCACTCCGAACTCTGAACTCTGAACTCTATACTCTGAACTCTGCACTCTGAACTCTAAACTCTGCACTCTGAACTCTGCACTCTGAACTCTGCACTCTGAACTCTGCACTCTGAACTGTGCACTCTGAACTCTGCACTCTGAACTCTAAACTCTGCACTCTGAACTCTGACCTCTGCACTCTGAACTCTGCACTCTGAAGTCTGAACTCTCCATTCTGAACTCTGAACTCTGCACTCTGAACTCTGCACTCTGAACTCTGAACTCTGCACTCTGAATTCTTAACTCTGCACTTTGAACTCTGAACTCTGCACTCTGAACTCTGAACTTTGAACTCTGAACTCTATACTCTGAACTCTGAACTCTGCACTCCGAACTCTTAACTCTGCACTCTGAACTCTTCACTCTGAACTCTGCACTATGTACTCTGAACTCTGAACTATGCACTCTGAACTCTGACCTCTGCACTCTGAACTCTGCAATCTGAAGTCTGAACTCTGAACTCTTAACTATGGACTCTGAACTCTGCACTCTTAACTATGGACTCTGAACTCTGCACTCTGAACCCTGAACTCTGCACTCTGAACTATGACCTCTGCACTCTGAACTCTGCACTCTGCACTCTGAACTCTGCATTCTGAATTCTGCACTCTGAACTCTGCACTCTGAACTTTGCACTCTGAAGTCTGAACTCTGCACTCTGAACTCTGCACTCTGAATTCTGAACCCGAATATCTCTTCTATTCTATTTCTATTTTTTAGTCATTCTTATACTTACTATTTAACCCCCAAAAAGAAAATTTTTGTTTTTTTTCGTCTGCAAACTAAAGGGTTAATGCCTTTGTTTTAAGGTTTATATTTAAAAGTGATGTGTAATCGTGACTGACACCACGTGTTGTTACGAAGACAAAAGGTCTTAAATATAAATATAGTACATTCGTAATTAAACTATAATGCCTTAGTTTTACGGTTTATATTTTAATATTAGTTTTCACTTCTATCGGCAGTCCTGACTGCCAATTTTTTTTACTTACTGAAAGCGTAGCAGACAGACAGACAGACAGACAGACAGACAGACAGACAGACACACTTTCGCATTTATAATATTAGTATGGATATGGATTAGTATGATACGATGTTACTAACACACAGACACTTACAGACAGATGTTACTGACAGACAGACAGACAGACAGACAGACAGACAGACAGACAGACAGACAGACAGACAGACAGACACACTTTCGCATTTATAATATTAGTATGGATTAGTATGGATAAGTATGGATTAGTATTTAGTATGATACGATTTTACTAAGGTAGCACATGTTACTTTCCTTGTCCTAAAATAAATCTTAACGTCGGCTAACCTGAATGTGGGCTAACCTGAACGTGGGCTAACTTGAATATCAGGTAACGTGGACGTCGGCTAACTTGAACGTCGGCTTAATTGAGCGACAGCTAACCTGACCGACAACTAACCTGAACTTCTGCTAACCTGAACGTCGGCTAACATGAACGTGGGCTGACCGGACGGGTATGATAACCTGAACGTGGGCTAACCTAAACGTCGGCTGACCTGAACGTGGGCTAACCGGAAGGTTATGATAACCTGAACGTGGGCTAATCTGAACGTGTGAACGTGGTAACGGTGAAAAAAATGCGAGAAAAAGAGCATACTATCCCACAGGATCTGTTAGTCTTTCCAGGATGAAAAGTGGCCTGTGTCACTCTCCAGGTTCTCAAATATACCCATGCAAAAAATCACGTCGATCCGTTGCGCCGTTGCCACCTAATTGAAGAAAAATGCGAGAAAAAGATCCTGTTTTCCCACAGGAACTGTTTGTTTTTCCGGGATAAAAAGTGGCATTGTCACTCTGCAGGTCCTCAAATATACCCATGCAAAAAATCACGTCGATCCGTTGCGCCGTTGAAGCGTGATTGAAGAAAAATGCGAGAAAAAGAGCCTGTTATCCCACAGGAACTGTTTGTTTTTCCGGGATAAAAAGTAGCCTATGTCCTTCCCCGGGATGCAACCTATCTCTGTACCAAATTTCATCAAAATCGGTTAAACGGTTGGGCCGTGAAAGCGTAGCAGACAGACAGACAGACAGACAGACAGACACACTTTCGCATTTATAATATTAGTATGGATATGGATATGGATATGGAAGTATGGATGGATGATACGATGTTACTAAGGTAGCACATGTTACTTTCCTTGTCCTAAAATAAATCTTAACGTCGGCTAACCTGAATGTGGGCTAACCTGAACGTGGGCTAACTTGAATATCAGGTAACGTAGACGTCGGCTAACTTGAACGTCGGCTAAATTGAACGACAGCTAACCTGACCGACAACTAACCTGAACTTCTGCTAACCTGAACGTCGGCTAACATGAACGTGGGCTAACCGGACGGGTATGATAACCTGAACGTGGGCTAACCTAAACGTCGGCTGACCTGAACGTGGGCTAACCGGAAGGTTATGATAACCTGAACGTGGGCTAATCTGAACGTGTGAACGTGGTAACGGTGAAAAAAATGCGAGAAAAAGAGCATACTATCCCACAGGATCTGTTAGTCTTTCCAGGATGAAAAATAGCCTGTGTCACTCTCAAGGATCTCAAATATACCCATGCAAAAAATCACGTCGATCCGTTGCGCCGTTGCCACCTAATTGAAGAAAAATGCGAGAAAAAGAGCCTGTTATCCCACAGGAACTGTTTGTTTTTCCGGGATAAAAAGTAGCCTATGTCCTTCCCCGGGATGCAACCTATCCCTGTACCAAATTTCATCAAAATCGGTAAAACGGTTGGGCCGTGAAAGCGTAGCAGACAGACAGACAGACAGACAGACAGACAGACACACTTTCGCATTTATTATATTAGTATGGATGATACGATGTTACTAAGGTAGCACATGTTACTTTCCTTGTCCTAAAATAAATCTTAACGTCGGCTAACCTGAATGTGGGCTAACCTGAACGTGGGCTAACTTGAATATCAGGTAACGTGGACGTCGGCTAACTTGAACGTCGGCTTAATTGAGCGACAGCTAACCTGACCGACAACTAACCTGAACTTCTGCTAACCTGAACGTCGGCTAACATGAACGTGGGCTAACCGGACGGGTATGATAACCTGAACGTGGGCTAACCTAAACGTCGGCTGACCTGAACGTGGGCTAACCGGAAGGTTATGATAACCTGAACGTGGGCTAATCTGAACGTGTGAACGTGGTAACGGTGAAAAAAATGCGAGAAAAAGAGCATACTATCCCACAGGATCTGTTAGTCTTTCCAGGATGAAAAGTAGCCGGTGTCACTCTCCAGGATCTCAAATATACCCATGCAAAAAATCACGTCGATCCGTTGCGCCGTTGCCACCTAATTGAAGAAAAATGCGAGAAAAAGAGCCTGTTATCCCACAGGAACTGTTTGTTTTTCCGGGATAAAAAGTGGCCTATGTCCTTCCCCGGGATGCAACCTATCCCTGTACCAAATTTCATCAAAATCGGTTAAACGGTTGGGCCGTGAAAGCGTAGCAGACAGACAGACAGACAGACAGACAGACAGACACACTTTCGCATTTATAATATTAGTATGGATGATACGATGTTACTAAGGTAGCACATGTTACTTTCCTTGTCCTAAAATAAATCTTAACGTCGGCTAACCTGAATGTGGGCTAACCTGAACGTGGGCTAACTTGAATATCAGGTAACGTGGACGTCGGCTAACTTGAACGTCGGCTTAATTGAGCGACAGCTAACCTGACCGACAACTAACCTGAACTTCTGCTAACCTGAACGTCGGCTAACATGAACGTGGGCTGACCGGACGGGTATGATAACCTGAACGTGGGCTAACCTAAACGTCGGCTGACCTGAACGTGGGCTAACCGGAAGGTTATGATAACCTGAACGTGGGCTAATCTGAACGTGTGAACGTGGTAACGGTGAAAAAAATGCGAGAAAAAGAGCATACTATCCCACAGGATCTGTTAGTCTTTCCAGGATGAAAAGTGGCCTGTGTCACTCTCCAGGTTCTCAAATATACCCATGCAAAAAATCACGTCGATCCGTTGCGCCGTTGCCACCTAATTGAAGAAAAATGCGAGAAAAAGATCCTGTTTTCCCACAGGAACTGTTTGTTTTTCCGGGATAAAAAGTGGCATTGTCACTCTGCAGGTCCTCAAATATACCCATGCAAAAAATCACGTCGATCCGTTGCGCCGTTGAAGCGTGATTGAAGAAAAATGCGAGAAAAAGAGCCTGTTATCCCACAGGAACTGTTTGTTTTTCCGGGATAAAAAGTAGCCTATGTCCTTCCCCGGGATGCAACCTATCCCTGTACCAAATTTCATCAAAATCGGTTAAACGGTTGGGCCGTGAAAGCGTAGCAGACAGACAGACAGACAGACAGACAGACAGACACACTTTCGCATTTATAATATTAGTATGGAGTATGGATATGGATATGGAAGTATGGATATGGATGATACGATGTTACTAAGGTAGCACATGTTACTTTCCTTGTCCTAAAATAAATCTTAACGTCGGCTAACCTGAATGTGGGCTAACCTGAACGTGGGCTAACTTGAATATCAGGTAACGTGGACGTCGGCTAACTTGAACGTCGGCTAAATTGAACGACAGCTAACCTGACCGACAACTAACCTGAACTTCTGCTAACCTGAACGTCGGCTAACATGAACGTGGGCTAACCGGACGGGTATGATAACCTGAACGTGGGCTAACCTAAACGTCGGCTGACCTGAACGTGGGCTAATCTGAACGTGTGAACGTGGTAACGGTGAAAAAAATGCGAGAAAAAGAGCATACTATCCCACAGGATCTGTTAGTCTTTCCAGGATGAAAAGATGCCTGTGTCACTCTCCAGGTTCTCAAATATACCCATGCAAAAAATCACGTCGATCCGTTGCGCCGTTGCCACCTAATTGAAGAAAAATGCGAGAAAAAGAGTATGTTATCCCACAGGAACTGTTTGTTTTTCCGGGATAAAAAGTGGCCTATGTCACTCTCCAGGTCCTCAAATATACCCATGCAAAAAATCACGTCGATCCGTTGCGCCGTTGAAGCGTGATTGAAGAAAAATGCGAGAAAAAGAGCCTGTTATCCCACAGGAACTGTTTGTTTTTCCGGGATAAAAAGTAGCCTATGTCCTTCCCCGGGATGCAACCTATCCCTGTACCAAATTTCATCAAAATCGGTTAAACGGTTGGGCCGTGAAAGCGTAGCAGACAGACAGACAGACAGACAGACAGACAGACAGACAGACAGACACACTTTCGCATTTATAATATGAAATGAAATGAAGTTTATTTGCTAAATATGGGTGGTTTACAAAGTTCTTAAAATTAAAGAGGCCCTGCATATTTTACTGAAACTTCAGCATGCAAATATTTATAACACACGTATACAAAGAGTGTGTAGGTCTATTATAATGTCAATTCTAAAATTATAAAGTTCTATGTCAAATATATAATATTACAACTTCCATGATAGGTGATTAAGGTAATCTGAAACAGAGTAAAACGATTTATCGCACAACCACTCAAAGAGCTTCCTTTTAAAGAGATTTGTCGGTAGCTTTTTTATATTTATGTCCAGTTTATTATAAATTTGAATGCTCATTGCGTAAGGCGATTTTAGACTTTGTCTGAGACGGTATTGTGGTATTACAAGTTTATCTTGATTTCTTGTGATACTATTTTGATTAACATCGGATTTCTTGACAAAATACTCCAAATTCCTATGAACAAATACAGATGTCTCATAAATGTACAAAGACGGTAATGTAAGAAGGTTGTATTTTTTAAAAACTAATCTGCATGAATCGGTTGGTTTCATAAGAAGAATACTTCTAATGCACTTCTTTTGCACTATAAAAAGTTTATTAAAGTCAATCGAGGAACCCCATATAACAATTCCGTATCGAAGATTCGACATAATGTAACCATGGTACGCAGCAAATGCTGCTTCCAAAGATACAATTTGTCTTAGGCGTCGTAGCGGATAAATGAATTTATTTAATTTAGTGCAAATGTCATCAATATGGTATGTCCAGTCACAATGTTGGTCTAATTTAATTCCCAAAAATTTTATATTACTATCCATGTCAATATGTTCATTATTATATTTGATTTTTAATTGATTATTTTGTCGTCGTTTGGTTTTAAATTGAATGTATTTGGTTTTATTAACGTTTACTGATAAATTATTACATTGCAACCATTGTATAGTCTGATTGAGTGATTCATTTATTTCCGACTCATATGTTTTACTATCGTGGCATGGTATAATTACCGTAGTGTCATCTGCAAATAAAATAGACGGATATTTAATACATGATGAAAGGTCATTGACATAAAAAAGAAACAAAAGAGGCCCCAAAACACTACCCTGCGGTACACCAAAATTGTTATTTGCATAGGATGATGAATAAGTACTGATTGTATTATTTATCCGCTTAGATATCATTGTTTTTTGCTTTCTATTGCTTAGAAATGACTTTATCCAATCATGAATTTTGCCACGGAATCCGTAACATTCTAATTTATTTAAGAGTTTTTTGTGATTTACTAGGTCAAAGGCCTTTGACATATCCATAAACAATACAGTAATAGCTTGACCTTTATCAATGGATTCTGTAACGAGCTTGGTTAACTGAAATATAGCAGTTGTAGTTGACCTATTTCTCCTAAAACCGTGCTGTGTTTCTGTTAAAATATTAAAACGTTCAGCATAATTATACATTCTTTTGTAGACCACCTTCTCAAAAATTTTTGAAAGTACCGGATTTAGGGCTATAGGTCTATAATTTCCAATGTCATCTTTTTTACCTTTCTTAAAAAGTGGTTTTATAACAGAGAGTTTTAGTGCTTCCGGGAAAACGCCTTGTTCCATAGAAAGATTAATTATATGACTCAAAGGCACTGAAATGGAATTAACACATTTTTTAATTATGATTGTACTTATTTCATCGTATCCCGTAGAGCATGTATTTTTCAAACTTAGGATAATTTTCCTTATTTCATAGGGGTCCGTTGGACAACAGAACATATTGTTTTGTTGGCTTTTTAAATCCTTTACGGAACTGTCAAAATTATCTAGTAGTTTATTTGATGTTTTTATAAAATAGTCATTTATTATTGTACATATTTGTGTAGGATTACTTATAGCTTTATTATTGTGTGTAATATAGTTGATTTCTCGTGACTTACGCGAAACACCTATTTTTCTTTTAATGATGTTCCAGGTAGCAGTACAAATATTTTTTGAATTTTTTATATATATTTTATTGCTCTGTCTTCTTCTGTAATAAATACATTGACGCAAAATGTGGGAGTATTTTTTATAGATCGCTTTTTTATTATGATTATTTTTGTTACAGCATATTTCTAGGTACATTTGTCGCTTTTTCCTGGAACTAACTCTTAAACCCGTGGTTATCCATCTTGCTTGTTCGGATTTTACATTAATTGAAATCTTTATTAATGGGAAGCAAAGGCCATGGAAGAGTGTTAATGCATCATGTAGTTTATTAAAGGCTTCATTTGTGTCATTTTCCTCTAATATTTCGTTAAAGGATAGGCTATTTATACAATTAATGAACTTATCCATATTTTCATTGCAATAGTCCCTTCTGAAAGTAAAGGATTTTTTATTAGATTTCTCATATTGATTTGATGTATTGAAATGAAAAGACTGTGCGGTGTTGTGGTCTGATAGACACAATTTATGTAGTTGGCTGTTACCCTCCTTGATATTGGTTATTATGTGGTCTATACAAGTTTGACTTGAAGAGGTTATTCGGGTTGCGTATTTAATTACGTTAGCTAGGTTATAATTTGATAGTATTTCATTATAAGATTTTGTAGCGCCACCATTGTTAAGTGTATTAATGTTTATATCGCCACAAATCAATATTTTGTGCTTTTTATATTTATTTGTGAGTACGTATAAAAACGTATCTAATTTATTTAAAAATAACTTTACATCCGATTGGGGGATTCTGTATAGACATATCACGACAACATTTAACTGATTTAAAATTATACCACAGCACTCGAAGTCCTTTTCATTTGCGTAGCAGTTAAGATATTCGATTGGCTCACAGTCTATCCAAGGGCGGGTCAGGATACAAACCCCACCCCTTTTTGAAGATTTTCTTGAAAAACATGAAACTAAGGAAAAATTATTTAAGCATACGATAGATTCTTGACCTGATAATAAAAAAGTTTCCGACAAACATATTACGACAATATTAGTATGGATAACTACTGGTAGGATCATCCAGGGAGCTACTTCGTTTTAAATTAACGTCTATAGCCCCTCCGTGACGTCACCACGTCTCCAGCGACTCGGTGCTCGAGAAAACCTATTTATTGCACCCAGGTTTAGGTGGCGGCGGTCGAAAAACTCCGCTCACACACACTAGGCCTCAACTTGCACGGACACAGGTCGTCCCAAGTTTTAATGTTCACAAACGAGATGGTCTCAAAATACACACATGCGCGCGATTGGTTCTACAAATCGCGTTTCGTTGAAGCAACAGAAGCGGGAACGATTTAAAGATCGCCGCCCGGTATCTGTGAGCGCGCCAGCAGAGACCCCACGCGCTGCGCGTTCGAAAAGGGACATTTGAGGTCGTGCACGGTCGGTGTATGCCACCCGACCAGTGTACGCACGTTTTATAATTGCTCGACTAACGGCCCATTTCTAAATACAATAAAATTGTACATGAAGAAAACTACGAAAACTACGCTAAAAGAGAAACTCGCTCCGGTCTTCAGACGCCTCGTTACAGTCGTAGAGCGACCACAGTGACCCCAAAAACATGTTGAGCCTCCGTGACCCGCCCCGAACCCGAACGGCAACACCACAACACAGGAGCTCCAGTCTCGGACGCGGTTTCGTCGGTCGACACCGTGGATTGTACATTGCAAATGCAAGCAGCAAGCAAGCCATACAACGCTTGCTTGGCGAGCGGTCGAACAGGCTGGAAGCGTTTTTGTTAGGAAAGTTATTCAAATAATATATGATAATATCGTCAATGTGGTACTGTCCCATGGTCCTAGACAAGAAAATGGTTGAATCAAATCCATACTAATATTATAAATGCGAAAGTGTGTCTGTCTGTCTGTCTGTCTGTCTGTCTGTCTGTCTGTCTGCTACGCTTTCACGGCCCAACCGTTTAACCGATTTTGATGAAATTTGGTACAGGGATAGGTTGCATCCCGAAGAAGGACATAGGCTACTTTTTATCCCGGAAAAACAAACAGTTCCTGTGGGATAACAGGCTCTTTTTCTCGCATTTTTCTTCAATTAGGTGGCAACGGCGCAACGGATCGACGTGATTTTTTGCATGGGTATATTTGAGAACCTAGAGAGTGACACAGGCTACTTTTCATCCTGGAAAGACTAACAGATCCTGTGGGATAGTATGTTCTTTTTCTCGCATTTTTTTCACCGTTACCACGTTCACACGTTCAGATTAGCCCACGTTCAGGTTATCATAACCTTCCGGTTAGCCCACGTTCAGGTCAGCCGACGTTTAGGTTAGCCCACGTTCAGGTTATCATACCCGTCCGGTTAGCCCACGTTCATGTTAGCCGACGTTCAGGTTAGCAAAAGTTCAGGTTAGTTGTCGGTCAGGTTAGCTGTCGTTCAATTTAGCCGACGTTCAAGTTAGCCGACGTCCACGTTACCTGATATTCAAGTTAGCCCAAGTTCAGGTTAGCCCACATTCAGGTTAGCCGACGTTAAGATTTATTTTAGGACAAGGAAAGTAACATGTGCTACCTTAGTAACATCGTATCATACTAAATACTAATCCATACTTATCCATACTAATCCATACTAATATTATAAACGCGAAAGTGTGTCTGTTTGTCTGTCTGTCTGTCTGTCTGTCTGTCTGTCTGTCTGTCAGTAACATCTGTCTGTAAGTGTCTGTGTGTTAGTAACATCGTATCATACTAATCTATATCCATATCCATACTAATATTATACTTCCATACTTCCATATCCATACTCCATACTAATATTATAAATGCGAAAGTGTGTCTGTCTGTCTGTCTGTCTGTCTGTTTGTCTGTCTGCTACGCTTTCACGGCCCAACCGTTTAACCGATTTTGATGAAATTTGGTACAGGGATAGGTTGCATCCCGGGGAAGGACATAGGCTACTTTTTATCCCGGAAAAACAAACAGTTCCTGTGGGATAACATACTCTTTTTCTCGCATTTTTCTTCAATTAGGTGGCAACGGCGCAACGGATCGACGTGATTTTTTGCATGGGTATATTTGAGAACCTGGAGAGTGACACAGGCCACTTTTCATCCTGGAAAGACTAACAGATCCTGCGGGATAGTTTGCTCTTTTTCTCGCATTTATTCACCGTTACCACGTTCACACGTTCAGATTAGCCCACGTTCAGGTTATCATAACCTTCCGGTTAGCCCACGTTCAGGTCAGCCGACGTTTAGGTTAGCCCACGTTCAGGTTATCATACCCGTCCGGTTAGCCCACGTTCATGTTAGCCGACGTTCAGGTTAGCAGAAGTTCAGGTTAGTAATTGTCGGTCAGGTTAGCTGTCGTTCAATTTAGCCGACGTTCAAGTTAGCCGACGTCCACGTTACCTGATATTCAAGTTAGCCCACGTTCAGGTTAGCCCACATTCAGGTAAGCCGACGTTAAGATTTATTTTAGGACAAGGAAAGTAACATGTGCTACCTTAGTAACATCGTATCATACTAAATACTAATCCATACTTATCCATACTAATCCATACTAATATTATAAATGCGAAAGTGTGTCTGTTTGTCTGTCTGTCTGTCTGTCTATCTGTCTGTCTGTCTGTCAGTAACATCTGTCTGTAAGTGTCTGTGTGTTAGTAACATCGTATCATACTAATCCATATCCATACTTATATTATAAATGCGAAAGTGTGTCTGTCTGTCTGTCTGTCTGTCTGTCTGTCTGTCTGTCTGTCTGTCTGCTACGCTTTTAGTAAGTAAAAAAAATTGGCAGTCAGGACTGCCGATAGAAGTGAAAACTAATATTAAAATATAAACCGTAAAACTAAGGCATTATAGTTTAATTACGAATGTACTATATTTATATTTAAGACCTTTTGTCTTCGTAACAACACGTGGTGTCAGTCACGATTACACATCACTTTTAAATATAAACCTTAAAACAAAGGCATTAACCCTTTAGTTTGCAGACGAAAAAAAACAAAAATTTTCTTTTTGGGGGTTAAATAGTAAGTATAAGAATAACTAAAAAATAGAAATAGAATAGAAGAGATATTCGGGTTCAGAATTCAGAGTGCAGAGTTCAGAGTTCAGAGTGCAGAGTTCAGACTTCAGAGTGCAAAGTTCAGAGTGCAGAGTTCAGAGTGCAGAATTCAGAGTGCAGAGTTCAGAGTGCAGAGTGCAGAGTTCAGAGTGCAGAGGTCATAGTTCAGAGTGCAGAGTTCAGGGTTCAGAGTGCAGAGTTCAGAGTCCATAGTTAAGAGTGCAGAGTTCAGACTTCAGATTGCAGAGTTCAGAGTGCAGAGGTCAGAGTTCAGAGTGCATAGTTCAGAGTTCAGAGTACAGAGTGCAGAGTTCAGAGTGAAGTGTTCAGAGTGCAGAGTTAAGAGTTCGGAGTGCAGAGTTCAGAGTTCAGAGTATAGAGTTCAGAGTTCAAAGTTCAGAGTTCAGAGTGCAGAGTTCAGAGTTCAAAGTGCAGAGTTAAGAATTCAGAGTGCAGAGTTCAGAGTTCAGAGTGCAGAGTTCAGAGTGCAGAGTTCAGAGTTCAGAATGGAGAGTTCAGACTTCAGAGTGCAGAGTTCAGAGTGCAGAGGTCAGAGTTCAGAGTGCAGAGTTTAGAGTTCAGAGTGCAGAGTTCAGAGTGCATAGTTCAGAGTGCAGAGTTCAGAGTGCAGAGTTCAGAGTGCAGAGTTTAGAGTTCAGAGTGCAGAGTTCAGAGTATAGAGTTCAAAGTTCAGAGTTCGGAGTGCAGGGTTCAGAGTTCAGAGTGCAGAGTTCAGAGTTCAGAGCGCTGAGTGAAATGTTTCAAACAGGCAGTCACAGTTAAGTTGACAATTGACAATCTTTCACATAAAACTCAGTTATTGTTCCCTTGAGCCACGCGAGCGAAGCCGCGGGTAATAGCTAGTGCAAAATAAATAAATAATGATTTTTTATTGCTTCTCCATGTAGAAGGTCTGGGAGGTTTATTAAGTTTTCTTTAAATACAGAAACTGTATTATAATTTTTATTATCTATATATATTAAATAAAATTCAAAGTCCTGACTGACTGACTGACTGACTTATATATCAACGCACAGCCCAAACAGCTGGGGTATAAACTTGAAATTTTGACAGTAGGTTCCTTTTGTGACGTAGGCGCTCACTAAGAAATGATTTTACTAAATTCCACCCCTAAGGGGGTGAAATAGGGGTTGAAAGTTTGTATGAAAGTCTGGCATTTCTCAAGTTATATCCATGAAACTTGGTATATGAGCTAACAGTAAAAAATTAAGAAACACGTGTTTCACAGTTTTTGAAAATTCAACCCCCGAAGTGGTGAAATAGGGGATGAAAGTTTGTATGACAGTCCTACATTTCTCAAAATCAACGAAACTTGGTATTTCGGATTTCAGTAAAAAATGTATATGTACGTGTGTCACAATTTTTTAAAATTCCACCTGTTAAGACTTAGCTACCTTAGGCGCTGGTTATATTTCTTTCCTCGCGAAGATATTTTTGGAGTTCAGTAAAAAGTCTGATGTCCGTTACAAAATTTGATGATGAATTTAATGTCACAGTGTGTATTTGAACTTCTGTCTTTTTTTTGTCGTTAATATGTCACTATATGTCACTGTCACTGGTGATAAGATTGTTTTATGCTAAGAATATTGTCTATGATGAATAATGCGGTGTTTAGACTGTTGTAAAATATGTTTGCAACATGCTCCCCGCCGGGCTGATGTCGTCCAATGGAAGCGGGCAAATGTTGTTGTAGGCACGCGTGATTGTGCCCTTCTTAGTAAGAAGTTCAGCTACCCTTCCGACCGAGTCGCCTCCGTAAAAGATTTTCGTGACTCTGCCCATGAGCCATAGGAGAGGTGGTTGATTGCGGTCTCTTATCAAGACAAGAGACCCGACCTTGAGGGTTCCATTTGTTTGTTGCCACTTTGTCTTCGTCTGCAGCAACGAGACGTACTCTTGAGAGTACCTCTGCCAGAAATGTTGACGCAGTTGTTCTACCCGCTGATATCTCTGAAGCCGATTTGTGTTCTTTGGTAGGAGATTCGGATGAGCAGCAGATAGAAGAGATCGTCCGACTAGGAAGTGAGACGGAGACAAATAAGAAAGGTCGGAAGGGTCGGATGATAGAGGTGTGAGAGGACGGGAGTTTAAGATTGCCTCTATCTGCGCCAAGCAAGTAGCCATTTCCTCGTAGTTGAAATGAGTTAGGGTAAGTACTCTGCGAAGGTGGTGCTTGACTGATTTGACAGCGGCCTCCCAAATTCCACCGAAGTGCGGACTGTAAGCCGGTATATGCTTAAAGTCGATGCCTTGATCAATAAGTCGAGATTGCACGAAATCGAAGCTATTTTGGAGAAATTGAGCGAGTTCATTGCACGCTCCAATGAATGTAGTGCCGTTGTCGGAAAATATAGTGGCCGGTTTCCCGCGCCTGGATATGAAACGATTCAGAGCCGCCAAAAACGCCTCCTTTGTAAGGTCTGTTACTAGTTCAAGATGGACTGCTTTTACTGCAAAACATATGAATACGCAAATATATGATTTTGTAAGTCTGCTACCTCTGCCCTTTCGGTCGAGTATAAGCACTGGCCCAGCGTAGTCAACGCCTGTAGTAAGAAATGGAAATTCTAGCTGCGTTCTCTCGGTAGGTAAATCTCCCATTATCGGTTGAACTGAAGTCGCTTTGAATCTGAAGCAACGAACACAGGAGTGTACCGTTTTTCGAGCTAAATTTCTTCCATTTAGAGGCCAGTAGTTTTGTCTAACCGTGCATAAGAGAAGCTGAGGGCCTGCGTGCATCAGAATTTTGTGTTGTAGAATGAATAGGATTTTTGTTATATGGTGTTTGGCGCAAAGAAGAATAGGGTGTTTAACATCGTATGGATAATAAGAATTTTTTAAGCGCCCCCCTACTCTTATAAGATTGTCAGAATCCAAAAATGGTGACAATGATTTAAGTTTACTGTGTGAAGGCAACGGTAAATCGTTTTTTAATGATATGTACTCATCAGGGAACATTTCCCTTTGAGCATGATGTAAAATTTGTTTACGAGATGTTTCAATATCTTTGAGGGTAAGATGATTTGTTTTGATTTTGTGTCTGCAATTGTGTATGAATTTTTTCACGTAAGCTAGGATTCGAATGATTTTGTTGAAGTTGCTATGTTTGTGTATGAGTGGAAGAATTCTGTTATCACTGACGTCTTCTGTGATTTGTGATGTGAATGCGCACAGTGATGTGTCTGAGGTTTTGTGTATCTCTGGAAACTTAATGTCCACTTCATGCAAAAAATCTGGCCCGGACCACCACAGGGCGGCTGTGCTGATGGAATCAGCCTTCACCCCGCGAGAAACAAGATCAGCAGGGTTGGATTTGGAAGGCACGTAACTCCACCTATGCCCACTAGTGCTCTCTTGTATTTCGCCGACTCTATTTCTGATGAATTGAATTGTTTGTGAAGATGTACTGGATAACCATGACAAAACGATTGTAGAGTCTGACCAGAAATAGTGCTGATGGACATCAGAGGTAAGCGCACTAACTGTTTTCTTCCAAAGTCTTGTGGCTAACAGCGCGGCGGATAATTCTAAACGCGGAATTGTAGATTTAGGTTTGATAGGTGCAACTTTATTTTTAGAAGCTAACAGTCTAACGTTCACTTTCTTATTAGCATCGACCGTTCTTACATAGATGCAACCGCCATACGCGCGCTCAGATGCGTCTGAAAAAACGTGAATTTCAATACGAGATGGGTTGCTGCATGACACCCATCTTGGAATCTTAATTGAATTCAAAATATGTAAAGATTTTGCAATATCTAAGAAGTCCTTCCTAATGTCTGCAGGTGCTTCGCTATCCCAGTCACATTTGCAAATCCATAATGCTTGTATAATGAGTTTAGCCAATACTACACATGGACCCACAAGCCCTAAGGGATCAAAGATTTGACTGATGATGGAGATGATGTTGCGCTTTGTTAGCTTTTTCTTTGAGTCTATGTCAATAAGGAAATTTAAATTGTCTGAAGATGAATCCCAATAAAGACCTAATGTTTTTGAAGGTGAGCTGTCACTCAACTTCAAATCAAGGGGTTGGTCTGAATCATTTTTTATGCCGGTGATGGTATGTAAGACCTCAGGACTGTTAGACTGCCATTTGCGTAAGTTCATTTTTGCTGTAGCTAGGGTGTCTCTTACACCCTTGCAAAGAGCAATGACAGATTCTGTGGTGTCACCCCCGGATAAAAAATCATCCACGTAAAAATCATGTCGGATGGCTCGCTGAACATCTAGATCCTCGGTCTCATCCGCAAGAGATACTAAGCATTTTGTAGCCAAATAAGGGGCTGAAGCCGTGCCATAAGTCACTGTATTAAGAGTGTAAGTTTGTAGTGGATCATGCCGATGAAACCGAAAGACTATCTGTTGAAGTGACCTTTGACATGGCTCTATGTTGATAGTACGGTACATTTTTTCAATGTCGGCAGAAACTACTATTTTGTGTTGTCTAAAGCGTATTAAAATTGTGAATATGTCATCCTGTACGGTAGGACCTACCATCTGAATTGAGTTGAATGATTTTTTGTTTGAAGTGGCGGCCGAAGCATCAAAGACCACTCGTAGCCTTGTAGTAGTGGAGTCACGAAGTACACCATGATGAGGAAAATAGACGCTAGGTAAGTTAGATGTATGTTGGTTTGTGTTAAGAGTCATGTGACCTAAGACAATGTATTCTTTGATAAATTGCATGTATAACTGTTTGAAGTTTGGATCCCTATCTAGCCGTCGCTCTAAAGAAAGAAAACGAAGCTTAGCAAGGTTATAAGAATCTCCAAGTACTTCAGGCGATTCTTTAAGGGGAATTGTCACAATAAACTGACCATCCTTGTCGCGCCGTGTGGTATCATTAAAGATTTTCTCACAAGCTTTTTCTTCGAGGGACATGCAGGGCTGAGATAATACTGAATCAAGTTGCCAAAAACGTGTAAGTGAAGACTCATCATCTTGCCTAATGAAGTGACAAAAATTGTTTGAAGTCTCCGATTGAGCTGTGTTATTATTATGAAGACAGCCTGATAAGAGCCATCCTAATTTTGAATCGCGGAGCTTTGGCTGGCGTTTCCCTAAGTCGATCATACTTGATCCTAGGACATTCCAAAAGACCTCAGCTCCTACTAAAATATCAATTTCAGACGGTATGTTGAAAGACGGGTCTGCTAATTGAATATTTTGAGGAATAGGTATGTAAGTTGTATCTATGTATGAAGAGGGTAAGTATTTTGTTATTTCTGCGACAATGTAGCAGTTTATGCTTTCCTTATAACCACCATAATAAGATTCAATAACTATTTCACAGCACTTTGATATCAAAGAAGTTTGATTATTGATACCGTTAACAGTTGAGTTGACGGGCCTCTTAACTAAGTCGAGCTTGTCACTGAGCTGCTTTGTAACAAAATTGGCAGTGCTTCCATTGTCAAGCAGTAGCCGCACTGTGTGTAGCTCGTTTTTAGCATCCCTAACTCGTACCACAGCTGTGGATAGTAATACATTTGGCTGATTATAAGGTTTTGGGGATATGCCTGTGGACAGTGCTATTGCCGTGCCTGTGGGTTCCTTCGCACTGCTGTGCAAAAGTGTGTTATGTTTAAGGTTACAGTATTTACAGTGGGATAACCTACAGGTTTTAGCTGTGTGCCCCGGCCTTAAGCAATTCCCGCAGAGGCTAAGTTCAGTGACCTTTTTTAAGCGAGACTCAACATCTAATTTTCTGAATGTTTCACAGCTAAATATGAAGTGAGGCTGAGAACAAAAAGGGCACTTATAAAGTTTCTGATTGTCAGTGTAAGAGGGTTGTGTTTTATGTTTATTTGTATCTGAAAATGTTGTAATATTAGTTTTGTACTTGTATTTGTTGTTATCTTGAAGTGTTTCTAGTAAATCTGCTCTGTTAGTAATAAATTTAGTAAATTGTTGCAAGTCCGGAATGCCTCCAAGACCATTGCGGTACTCTTCCCATTCCCGACTAGTGGTGGAATCTAATTTCTTGGTCATAATGAAAATAACTAGTGTATCCCAGTGATCGGTAGGTTGCCCTAATGTTGCAAGAGCTCGTAAGTTTTTGTTTGTCACATCCACCATGTTCCGTAAAAAGTGACTTGATTCCTTTTGTATTTGTTCTAAGTTAAATAAGGCTTGAATGTGGTGATTTACTAGAAGACGCTCATTATCGTACCTTTCAGTAAGCAACTGCCACCCTAACTTATAATTGTCTGCTGTAAAATCTAATGATTGGATAGTTAAAGTAGCGGTGCCTTTGAGCGCTGCCCGCAGGTAGTGAAACTTGTTAATGTCGCTTATGGAAGTGTTGTTGTGAATCAGAGACAGATATGTATCTCTGAACTCGAGCCAGTGCTGATAGTCTCCGTTGAAATGAGGCAGGTCAATTTTAGGCAACCTGACAAAGTCATGCCTCCGTTCACCTTCATTGCTATGCATGCTATCATCACTCAATGTTGATGAGCGACGGCGACGTGAGCTAGAATGTGGACTAAGAAGCACTTGGGCCTCTGACACTAACCTGAAGTATACGCCATCGAACGCTTCACGGTCCTCATAGGCCGATTCTGGCGGGTCCGTAAGTGTTTCAATTTCCGTTTGCAACACATCGAAATCATTGTAAAGTTGTTCAATTTTGCGAAAACGGCACTCCAACTCTTTGAATTGCACTTCACTCAATGACTGACTGCTTTTTAAAAGAGTAAGAAAGGATGAAAACTGTGTCATTCTCGATTTTATCGAACCGCGTTTTTTAACAAGTTCCTTTATTTTAGAGTCACTCATTTTGCTTTGTTGCTTTAAAAAACGTTAATATGAACTTGTTAATTGCTTAATAAGAACAAAATAAGATGTATTTACTGATAAATAAGTTATAAAACCTCAAACTGACAAATTACGACCGGTAACCTAAAAATAGATAACCGTGACCGTGATTTTCAAATAAGGGGAAAACACACGAACTTTTTGCAGTCGATTTTTTATAACGATTAATTATTGATCTAATATTTTGTGATTTGCAAATATGGTTTTTTGTATATTAAGATGTACCTACTAAGATACTTTTGTTATACTTATATGAATATGAAATACGAATATGAAATATTAATATGAAATAGTTACGAGGAAATATGCCACCCACGTAACGAAAATAAGGCAATCTTATGGAAGGATTATTTATGGGAAATAAGAAAAGGAACGGACTCACTCTGTAGAAGTTGGCATGGAAGACCGTTGGACTTCTAGGTGATGTCTGATGAGACTTTTCTCCAGATGTTCGCGAAGATCGAAGATTTTCTTCTCTTCTCGAAGGACCACTTGTTAAGACTTAGCTACCTTAGGCGCTGGTTATATTTCTTTCCTCGCGAAGATATTTTTGGAGTTCAGTAAAAAGTCTGATGTCCGTTACAAAATTTGATGATGAATTTAATGTCACAGTGTGTATTTGAACTTCTGTCTTTTTTTTGTCGTTAATATGTCACTATATGTCACTGTCACTGGTGATAAGATTGTTTTATGCTAAGAATATTGTCTATGATGAATAATGCGGTGTTTAGACTGTTGTAAAATATGTTTGCAACACCACCCACAATGGGGAGAAATAGGGGTTGAAAATTTGTATGAAAGTCCTTCATTTCTCAAGTTATAGCTATGAAACTTAGCATTTGGGCTTTTGGTTAAATATGAAGAAGTATGTATTTCAACATTTTTGGAAATTCCCAAAGGGGTGAAAGAGGGGATGAAATGTTGTATGAATGTTTTTCAAATTATATCAACGAAACTTGGTATTTTGGCTTTCGGTAAAAAATTAAGAAGATAGTGTGTCTCAGTTTTTCAAAATTCTACCCCCAAAGGGTTAAAATAAGGGTTGAAAGTTCGTATGAAAGTTCTTCATTTTTCAAGTTATAGCCATGAAACTTAGCAATTGGACTTCCAGTTAAACATGAAGAAGTACGTAATTCACCATTTCTGAAATTTCGGCGCCTTAAGGGGTGAATTAAGGGATGAAAGTTTGTATGAAAGTCCTGAATTTCTCACGATATTTTCCAAGTTATATTAACGAAACCTGGTATTTTGGTTTTCGGTTGTTTTGTTGACATAGGCTACTTTTTATCCCGGAAAAATAAGGAGTGCATGTGCGGAAAAAAAACTTAAACCACGCGGACGAAGTCGCGGGCATAAGCTAGTTTTTTTCACGCGAGATCGTCTTAATTTTTAGGGTTAAAAAGTAGCCTTCCCCGGGATGCAACCTATCTCTGTATCCAAATTCATCAAAGTCGGTTGAAAAGATGGGCCGTTAAAGCGTAGCAGACAGACAGACGGACAGATAGACAGACACACTTTCGAATCATACTAATATTATAAATGCGAAAGTGTGTTTGTTTGTTGGGTTGTCCTTCAATCATGCTGCAATAGTTCGTTGGATCAACGTTATTTTTGGCATGGGTATAGTTGAGGACCTGGAGAGTGACATAGGCTTCTTTTTATCCCGGAAATTTAAGGAGTTTCCGCAGGAATAACAGAAAACTTAAACCACGCGGACGAAGTCGCGGGCATCAGCTAGTTTATAATATTAGTGCGGACGTATAAAGGTAATACTAGCTGATGGCCGCGACCTCGTCCGCATGGATTGTGGTCTTTTGGTTCCCGCGGGAACTCTTTTATTTTCCGGGGTTAAAAGTAGCCTGTTTCATCCAGATCCGTTCAGCCGTTCTGGCGCGAAAGAGTAACAAACATCCATACATACAAACTTTCGCGTTTTTATTATTAGTAAGGTTAAATGGATATTATAAAGTATTGAAAGTAAGTACAATTATTCGTCCAGAGTCCAGAGTCCCGAGTCCAGACAGGCCGGGGGCCCGGACGAACTTTTTTAATGAATACTAATTAGTGAAGGTTCGCTTGTTCGTAAGTTTAATTATTTTCCAAACAATTAGCATAATTTTGTTTTAGGTAAGCAGGACCGCGTATTCCTATTTCGGTACGAACTTCGATATCGGGAATACGGGAATACTGACTTTTTACCCGACTGCGGAACGCACGGGGCTATATTGTGTTCATCAGTCTTTATATGTTTGTATGTTCCTTGCAGGACAGCTACAGCCTAAACGCGTGGACCGATTTTGATGATACTTGCACCAGTTTGTGCCGAATATATCATTAGAGTGTCACTGTGGAGCCCGAATTTGAGAAAAAACAAAATGGCGCCCTCTAGAAGCCATAATGTAACAAATTAAAAAATAAAAGTCGATAGACTATGGCAACTGGGGTATCGATGAATAGGTCTTGCAAAATCATAGTTAAGTTCGCTTGAACTTTTTTCATTTTAATGATCATTTAGGATTTACGAGGTTTCAAAGATTCATTTTTAATGTATTCCTTTGTGTCGCACTACAGACAAAACGGCTGAACCGATTTTGATGATATTTACACCACTAGATTTGTCTTAATTTTCCAAGTGTCAGAACGGAAGCCGAATTTGAGAAAAAACAAAATGGCGCCCACTAGAAGCCATATTGTAACAAATTTAAAGATGAAAGTCAATAAACTATAGCAAGTGGGGTATCGATGAATAGGTCTTGTAAAATTATAGTTAGGTTTCTTTGACCATTTTTCTGTTGGTCTGATATTCCTGTTTATAGATGCTATGTCTGTGGAGCCAAATAAGAAATTTTGACGCGCATTCTAAAATGTTGGACTCCGTCGAGGTACGCGGCGGCAACACCCCCGCGTGTTTACTGAAGCCTGCACAGACCGTCCAACCATTACTACTCGGTGAAAGCCTGCAACAAACTGATCTCTTCCAACAGAGACCGCGGCGATACGTTGCGTTCTCATGGCATTCCGTAGCGAGTCGCGACGATACGCCGGGAGGAATCATCGTTCATATAACCCAATCCGCCCAGTGCAGTGGTCGAGCTGTGCGTTGATAGATCTGTCAGTCATATTTTCCTTTTATTTGATCATAGCATTTTCAATGTTCAGAAATCTGTTAATTTTCCTAAAATTTCGCATTTTTACGTATGGAAGCCGACAATGTTGAAATTTCCTATAGAATGTGCAGACATTATCGTTTCCGTACTCTAGTGGTAAAAGATATAATTAACAACAGACAATTTATGTAAATTGATAATAATGAAATTATATCTTGTTTTATACATTTTGGTATCAATGCAGTCGGGTTTTTTGTTTTTTTTAAATTACTTTTTTATTAATGATCATCGAGTTGTCCTCATATGTCTATCTTTACCTCCAAATATCTCGGTAACGTGACACTTTGGGGTATTATTTACTTACTTGACATTATATTTTGTTCGTCTATATGTCTTCTACCCACAGAACAGTGCTTCTACCACATACACTATACATACCACACCCATCGTGCGCCGCGATTTCAAAAAAATCAAAATGGCGGCGGGTCGCTATGCCAGCTTCCATACAAAAAAGTTCGAACCCCTTTGAAATGAAATGAAATTTATTTATTTCTGTACACTATAACAGAAATTTTCATCTTATTTCTAAGGAACGATGACGGCTAAAAAAGTAAAAACTGCGTTTCAGCCGTGATGACTGATGACGCAGTCTAAGATGGTAGCGGGCTAACCTATCAGGGTGCCAAGGAATCCAGTCCTGCCAGTCTGGTAGAGCGTTTGCGGTTACTTCGTATGTCGTACTCATTTGAAAACTTTATTCACGTCTGGGAATTGTTTGAAACCGCAAAGTGTATCTGGCGATTTGCAGGTAATGAGATTACTCAGTAAATAAGTACGTGATTAAAATTTCAGATTGAAAAAATGAGTAGAAAAAAACTTGCATTCGTTACTGTTATTTATTAAAAATACACAACATTGTAAAATTTCACTGGAATTTGTTTATTTAAAAGACACACACACACACGGCAACAGCTACTCGCTTACGATAAATGAACAGGGATGAACTCGTGCGCTGACGAAAACCGTGCTTTGTTTCGTGACGGCGCGCCTCGCTCGCTGTGTCCGCACGGCCCGCGCGCTCCGCACGGCGCGCACGGCTCTCGCGGTATCGCCAACCCGAGCGACTGAATATCATCTTCCCTTTCTTGGGGTCTACGGGGCCTCTTCAGATTTGCAGCTTTCTTATCATTCTCACAATGCCACCGGGGCGTCAGTGTTTTCGGAGTTTCGTCAACTTTTCGTCCTCCCGAAAACATCTTATGTAATTTTTTTATCGACAGCCAAGAGTCGGAACTGCAAGAACATATTGTCCGGGCGCTGGGAGGCTCGGCTTCGGCCGGGTTCTGGCACGTCGCGGTTGGATCCTGGCACGACGCAGCTGGGTTCTGACACGCTGCGGCCGGGTTCTGGCACGCTGTGGCCGGGTTCTGGCACGGAGCCGGCTGTGCCAGGCCGAAGTCGAGCGACACCCGCACGCGAACGGCTTCAGCGGAAGGCGGAACGCGGAGCTCGAGCCCCCCGGCCCCCAGCCCCCCCTGCGCCGCGCCGCGCTCCGGCGCCACCACGCGGCCGCGCGCCGCCCGCTGCAGGCGCTCCCGCGCGCGCAGCACGGCCTCCAGGCTGCGAGGGGCCGCAGTCACATCGACGGCCTCACTTGTATCCGGCCGAGAGGGGCAGACCGCCCCGCCCGCGGCGAACGCGCTCGTGTGGAACTCGCGACGGGAACGGTCCGACTCGGCGCCCTCGCCGCGCGCGCGCCGGCCGACGCGCTCGACGACGGTGGGCGGGCGGCAGGGCGGCGCGGCGGCCGCGCGGGGCGCCAGGCGCGCGCACCAGCTCGCGTCGCCGGCGCGCCGCGCGCCCTGCCCTGCACACGGCGCCGCGCACACTCGGCGCGCGCACGCGGCGGGCGCGCGGCGCCGGAACGTGTCCATGATCCGCGTCGTCAAGCCGGCGGGGGCCGGCGCGCGCTCGGCCGGGGAGCCCGGCTGTCGGCTATCCGGGAGCGGAGAGCGCTCGATGTCGAGAAAGATCCTGGGGCGATGTCCGCACGGGTCGAGGTGGCGCGCTCGGCGCAGCTCGCAGCGGTCGAAGGGCTCGACGCGCACGGGGCAGGGCGGCGGCGGCGCGCGCGCGGGGCCGCAGCGCGGGGGCGGGGGCGGGGGCGCCACCGCGTAGCGCTCGCCGTCCGTGGCGCGCAGGCAGTAGGGCGCGGGCGCGGGCGCGGCGGGCGGCGCGCGTGACGTCACGGCGCGCTCGTAGGCGGCGCGGCGCGCGCTCTCGGCGGCCGCCAGGCGCCGCGCCACCGAGTCCAGTCGGTCTCCGCATTTATCACGGTTTATAGCGGTGCAGTTCGGGGCGGCGCAGCTTTTCAACTCTTTGGCCTGAAATGATAGAAATTAGTAAACCTAGGCTCAGTACGATCGAGCCAATATCTCACTAAGAAACCATGGCGGTCCCACCGGTCGCCCCACCGTGGCGTCTTATTCTACGGTTTGGGTATAAAAAAATTAGATACTCAAACTCAAAAAGTGTAGAATAGTGATTCTTTGCAGACAAAGCACAAAATACAACAGGGTATGATAGCGACTCGCCTGTGTCCGGGGCGTGGCGCAGGAGCGCGGCGCGGGCGCGCAGGGCAGCGCGCAGGGCGGGCGCGCGCGCGGCGCCGGCGCGCAGCACGTGACGCGCAGGCCGCGCGCGGCGGCGGCGGCGCGCGCGCGGCAGGCGGGGCGCGGCGCGCGCTCGCACGGCGCGCACGGCGGCGGCCGCCTCGCCGGCGGGCACGCGGAGCTGTGGTCGAGCCGGGCTCGCGTGCCGGGGTCTCGAGGCGCGAGTCTCGCTCGAGCGGCGAGCCGGAGGCGGGCGGGGGTGGCGCGGGGCGCGAGCAGGAGCGCCATGCCGTGTGTGCGCGGGGCCGGTAGTGACGCGAGCGGGGACCAGTGGGCCAGGAGTGACGCGACGCGGGGGACCAGTGGGCCGCGCGTCCGCTCTAGACGGTCGCGATACTGTTATTTATGTTTATGACACTGTTGCCCCGGTATATTTTTTTTAATTTTTGAAGTGAAACTTCTTTAGCCGCGTTGAGCACTTTCTGGTAGGGGGTAAACTTGTGGATTCGCGTCACCGACACCTCGCTCCGACATGCTCGGGAACAGCGACATGCTCGCGTTGTTACGAAGACAAAAGGTTTTAAATATAAATATACTAACTAAGTAAATTCGTGATTAAACTTTAATGCCTTATTTTTTTATTTTATTTTAATATTCGTTTTCACTATTGTATCGGAAACAAAGAAAACTATGACTGCCAATTTTTTTCTTTGTAATGTTTTGTGTGGCAATAAAGCATTTATCTATCTATACATAACTTACATACGCCTTACAGCTGGTTAGCCCGCTATCATCTTAGGGCCGGTTTTTTGAGACATAGTTAAGGCAAGGTAAAAGTAGCTACGACGGAGGGACAGACTGGCAGTCGAACCGTAAGGTATGGCACCCTAATGATAACTAGGTAAGAGTGAAATCGAGTGCGCGTCGTCCGGCGCGGCGCGGCGCGGCGCGGCGCGGCTCGGCACGGCACGGCACGGCGCGGCTACATGGCGGCGAGCTCCTTCTTGACCTGCGCGGCGTAGTCGGCGGCGGCCTCGGCCAGGTCGCGGTCGCCGGCCGCGCACTCCATGGAGGACTCCGAGGCCGCGGGGCTCGCCTCCTCCGCCTGCTTCTGCTTCAGCCGGATCTCGCGCATGCGCGTCTCCAGGATGCGCTCGCGCTTGCTCTCGCGCTCCAGCACCTGCGACACGACAGCCGTCACTCTACAGCACGACATGCGACACGCACAGTAGGCGCGCACGTACCGCCGTGAGCAGCGCCTTGTCGTTCTTGTCGGACTGCGCCAGGCTCTGCGACAGCTCCACCATGTACACGTGGCCGGCGCGGCTGCCGCACGCCACCAGCGCGCCCTGCACACACAACGCACGCTGTACACGCGCCGCACGCAGCATGCTGCGCGCCGCACGCCGCGCGCCTGGCGACACTCACCGCGTCGTGGACGCGCACGCGCAGCAGCGGCTCGGGGCACACCTGCACGGTGAGCGCGGGCTCGTGCTGGCGCCGCAGCAGGTCCCACGCCGCCAGCCGCCCGTCCGCCTGCAGCGCCAGCAGCAGCGACAGCCTGCGGAGGGCGCACGGTCAGTGCTCGGCCGGTCGCTCGCTCGCGCGCGCGCCGCACTCACCGCGTGGGGCTCCAGGCGGCGGCGGAGACCCTGTGGCGCAGCGGCGGCGACCACAGCACGGCCGACTCGCGGCACTCCTCGCTGAACACGCGGATCGTCCAGTCGCCCACCGTCAGGAAGTTCTTCAGGAAGCCGGGGTTGCGCTCCAGGGACCACACGGGGCCCAGGTGCGCCTCGAACTGCGGGACGAGAAGGCGCACGTCACTCGCGCGGCGACGGCGACAAGGACGACGGACGATCGCGCGCGAGCTACCTTGGCCGGCAGCTTCTCCATCGGCGTCTTCCCCTTGCGGTTGCCGCCGATGACGAAGCCGTTCTCGGTTCCCACCATGAAGCGCGTCGGGATGGTGGGCTCGTACTCCATGACGCTGACGCCGTTGGCGCTGGCCATGCTCTGCGCGTCGAACGACGACTTGACCACGTCCATGATCATCTCGTCGGTGGGCGCGCTCATGTTGCGCACGTCCCACCACTTGACGGCGCCGTCCGGCCCGCCCGAGAAGAACTCCTGCCCCGACTTGGAGTTGATGTAGAGCACGCTACGCACGAGCTCGCGGTGCGCGGCGTGCGGCGCGCACAGCGCCACGGGCGGGCCGCCGCAGCGCCGGTCCCACACGCCCACCTGCCCGTTGGCCAGCCCGCCGGCCAGCGCGTGCGGGTCGCGCGGGTTGAACTGCAGGTCGAGCAGCGGCGCGGGCGGCAGCAGCAGCACGTCGGGCGCGTTCGCGTTCTCCACGTCCCACACACACGAGTCGAGCGGCGCGCGCGGCGCGTGGTACGCGTCCAGGTCGGCGTACGTGACGGCGAAGCAGTGGCCGCCCTCGGGCTGCCAGCTGATGGAGCCGACGGGCCGGGGGCGCCGCCCCGCCGCCGCCGCCGCGTCGCGGTACACGTTCACCGTGCGGCAGCCGCTGCGCTCCACGGGCGGCAGCGGCGCCATCTCCGCGTAGTACGTGCGGTACATGTCGATCGCGTTGTTCTGCATTATGTAGTGGTCCATGCGCTGCAAATCAGTGCCGAAGGAATCTTTTTACTCTTTTTATTACTCGAAAGTACCTATAGTCGATCAGAAATAATGAGGCTACGAAACGATCACTGTCTACGAATAATGGAAACGTCCCGGACACTCACCGACGATAGCGACATGACACAGTGAATGTAAGGGTCATCCTTTTCTACTTTCCTTCGATACCGCTGGGTAGCCTCAGGATCTAGTATGTTGACATCTTTTGGCCATCCTCCTTCCGCGTGATTAGCTCCAGTCGTCGAGTATTCGGCTCTAGAGAAACAGAATTATTGCGTTATATAGCAGCAGCAGTAGGGGGGGGTGGGGGGTTTTTCTCCGATTTGCCTAGTCTAACTCGAGGCATAGCCTCCATACCAGGGCACGCCCCCGTGTGCGAGAATGTTGTTAAATCCGACAAGGGTTGTGTTTCTTTCGTCGTCACCCTCATCACCGGTAAATTGCGCTGGTGAGAGTGATCGCAGGAGCTCGCGAGGTAGTTGGACGCCCGAGGTCCGATGTGGTGGTGGTGGAGGGTGGAGAGGGTGGAGAGGGCGGTGTGGTGGCGCGGCGACCTGACGGTGTTGACGGTGTGCTCGGAGCAGCGCGGCGCGTGCTGCGCGGGCTGGTGCACGGGGTTGCGCAGGATGTACTCCCTGTGGAGCTGCGGCGCGGCGGCCAGGCTGTCGCACAGCTCGGGCCCCTGCTCGCAGAACAGAGGCTGGCGGCCGAACTCGCACCGCTTCTTCGTGTACGTGTACACTATCTCCATCGCTGAACGATTGCAGTTGCAACAATTATATTAAATTCAATTTATTTTCAAATCTTTAGACAGCAAAATCTTTGAAATATAAAAATGACAAACCCTCAAACCAAACAGAAAATAGAACTGAATGTCATTGACAGATCATGACAAGCTAAACTTAATAAGAATAATAAGCTTTTTTGGGTAGAATCTTCGTTGCTTGCTTTTAAAAACCTGGCAGCTTCTGCACGAATCTTCAGACGGTGAAGAAAAAATCATGTAGAAAGTTCAACGTGGTTCAACTTTCTACAAGATTTTTTCTTCACCATGCCTGAGAGTTCTATTATCATTAAAAAAACTCTAATATGTCTGCTAAGGAGAAAGTGAGCAGCGTGGAGGAATATGGCTTAAAACCTCCTGATTCTCATTCTGAGAAGAGACTCGTGAGTCGTGTTAGTAGTTTCTTTTAAAAAAGAGCAACTGCTGAGTTTCTTACCGGTACTTCTCGGTAGAACTCCTTCTTTCCGAACCGGTGCAGTGGTCGGCGGGTGGTGGCCAGTGGTGGTGGTACAATCATGACATTTGATAAGTGGCGCAAAGTGTCCTACGTGAAATAAGAAAATCATTTCAATAGTAAGCACCCATTGTTGGTGCCACTGGAAAAACATTATTTGTTCTTTATGGGGGGACGCTCTATTTTGAAAATTAAAATTAGATCATGTTGCCATGTTCTAAAAAATGATGATCCCTCTATTGCCTTGTTCATGAAGGTCAATAATTCGCATCCATCTTTGCCTTGGAGTGTAGTCTCATCACAGAGAGTCTCATCACAGAGTTAAGTCTCATCCTTTGATTATGTAATAGGTCTCATCGAGATAGGATGTATACAACAATATATTTTGATATTTTGGTAAGCCATGAGCACAGCCATGAGGTAGCCTGTGCTTAGCCTGTGGAGGTGGAGGTAAGCAGCTTATCTCATAATACTTGAATTTGTCTTTATTTGTCTTATCTATGGTATACTACGTTCGCTGTCAAGTTGTTTTGATTTTTAATCTCGAACACTTTTGTCATGTCCTGTCATTAATCTTTTTAAATAAACATTTTATAATTTCATATTGTATTCAAAATAATTAGGTGAACAGTTTCACTGGTGTAGAATGCGCCGGAGTCAGTGCCTGTGCCGCCACGCCAGTCATGGTCGCCGACCAGTTCCCGATGTTCAAGCTGGCGACGCTGCTGGCGCGCCAGGTGAGCTCGCCCGTCGCCTCTAGGATAAAGGTTCGTTATACGGGCTCGATGAGCCTGCCTGTATCCACATCGCCGTTCCTGTAGGCCTTTCGACTTTAGGAGAATGTATGGAGATATTAGGGCAGTGCCACATATAACTCCTATTGACGGAGGTGAGACATTAATAACGCAGTACCTTACTGAACTTCCTTTTATTAGACACGTGAGTCTAGTGCCATATTCCGATAAACACTGTGCTAGATGCATGACTGATTACTTTCCCTAATGAAGCCCCGGCAGTGGGGGCACTCGCTGACTCAGCGTCAGGAGCAGGTGGTCAGGAGTCATGTTGCACTGCACGCGCTGCACGCAGGGCTACGCGGTGTCGCACCCGCGGTTCGGCGCGGCGGTGTGCCGGCGCGTGGCGCTGCTGTACCAGCGCGGCGAGTGGCGCGCGCGCACGCTCGCGCTGCGCCTGGCCGGCGTGCGCATGCCGCGCGCCGCGCGCCCGCCGCCGCTGCCCGAGCGCGTCGCGCAGGACCTCGGCGGCGACCTGCTCGGTACGCGAACACCGACATGCTCGCGAACACCGACATGCTCGCGAACACCGACATGCTACGAAGACAAAAGCTCTTAAATACAAATATACCTACTACATTCGTAATTAAACTTTAATGCCTTTGTCTTCAGGTTTTTAAAATTTTATTTTCTTTTAATTTTTTTAAATATTAGCTGTCACTTCTATCGGCAGTCCACTGCCAATTTTTTTATTGGCTTATATTTACCTCAACTTAGGTAACAGTGCAAGTTTCATCAATATCGAATCCGTAGTTTTTAAGATATGGACTGTTAAGTGTGCGATGAAGTCGGTTTAACTTTCAATCTTTTTGGTTATCACTTGTTATAGTTACGCCCTTATTCGTAGGGAACGATGAAATATTATTCTTAAGGCGTATCCAAACACAGAGCGGCTTCTTCAGCGAACCCAAGGCGAAGTCGTACGTATATTTCTATGAAACTAACTATAGTGACTATAGGTATGTATAACAAAGTTAAGGAAATCATAAATCTACGGCGAGAACCCCAAACGTAATTCGCGCGCATGCGTGCCAGTTACTGCGCAGTTCATCCCTTAATACCAACGCAATAAGAAGGGCGTGTATTGATCGCTCCTGGCCCGTTCCCACAGACCATGCCCCTACCCCTCACTCGGCGTCTGGAGCCTGCCGCGAGACGCGCCCTGCCCTGCAGCTATCAGTTTCAATGAAAACCCGGAATACTGAGAAAATTTTATTAAAAAAATGGTAAGTACCACAAATTACTTAAAAAAATCGGCATACGTTGTAATTACACGTTAATAGTTTTCAGTTTTAAGTTATTATAATCTATACATATAAAATCGTTTGTGGTGACTGACTGACTGGTCTATCAATGCACAGCCTATACCACCGGGGTTAGAAACTTGAAATTTTGACAGCAAGTTTCTTTTGTGACGTAGGCATTAACTAAGGAAGGATTTTTCAAAATTCCACCCCCAAGGATATAAAAAAGGGGAATAGTTTTAGAGAGACTAAGGAAGATCTCCCTCCGAGCCGGTGTCATGCTCGGGGCTGCCAGCTGGGCCGACTGTTTTATGTTGAAAGTTCTATATATAGTACAATTCTGAAATAACTTCGTAATCGTGATTCAGGCGGCGGCACGTGATTGGCTAACGTGGCCGCGTCATGTTACGTCATCCATGTAGGTATGTGTGCCCCTACAGTTTGCATGAAAGTCCGTTATTTCACAAATTATATCTATGAAACTTGTTATTTGGGCTACCGGTTTAAAACGAAGAAATAGGTGCTTCACAGGTTTTGAAAATTGTACCCCCAGAGGGGTGAAATAGAGGATGACAGTTTGTATGACGGTCCTTCATTTCTCAAAATATTTTTCAAGTTATATCAACGAAACTAAGTATAATAAGGGTTGAAATTTGTATGAAAGTCCTTCATTTTTCAAGTTATAGCCATGAAACTTAGCATTTGGGGTTTCGGTTGAATATGAAGATGTGTTTCACTGTTTTTGAAAATTCGACCCCCAAAGGGGTGAAATAGGGGATGGAAGTTTCGTACGTATATTTCTATGAAACTAACTACATAAGTATGTATAACAAAGTTAGGGAAATGAAAAATCTACGGCGAGAACCCCAAATGTAATACACGCGCATGCGTGCCAGTTACTGCGCAGTACATCCCTTAATACCAACGCAATAAGAAAATGGGGTGTGTATTGATCGCTCCTGGCCCCTTCCCACAGACCATGCCCCTACCCCTCACTCGGCGTCTGGAGCCTGCCGCGAGACGCGCCCTGCCCTGTACATATTTAAGCAGTTTCAATGGAAACCCGTACTACTAAGTGAGAAAATTTTATAAAAAAATGGTAAGTGCCACAAATACTTTAATAAATCGGCATGCGATTGGATACACGTAATAATAGTGTAGAGTTTAAGTTAGATAAAATTAATTCTAAATTCAAAATTGTTGAAAATGTTTGTAATGTTGTGTAAAATGTTTTTTATTCAAATAAACTTTTACAAGTGCTTTCGAATCGTCGAATGAATCTACGACTGAATTAAATTATTAATGATAGGAAAACATGTAGATACTTAGGGATTAGACAAAAGTGTGTCTATCTGTCGGTCATGTACCTTTGCACGCGTTGGTTTTTAGTGTTAACCGATGCTTGTCGAAATTAATTTTGTATCTGAATATAGAGACAGTTTTACTCCCGGAAACAGTATATGCATAGCGACACCACGCGACGCGACGGGATGCGACGACATAGAAAATTACGTTACCGGGGATTTTCTACGTCGTAACGTCGCGTCGTCTACGTTCTGTCGCTCACCCGCTGTCCTAGCTGCCATAGAAAATGACAGACGTTGTCGCTTAGATACGTCGCGACATATATGGCGTCGCGTCGCGTTGCGTGGCGTCGCTTTTGTCGCTCACCGAGGACAACGGGTAAGCGCGGTTGCTATTTTCTTCGAAAGGTTTAGACTTAGTACTACTAAGTTAGTAGATACTTAGATATTTTTAGAATTTAGAGAAATAACGTCGCAGTAAGGTTTCTAGACACCCGGCTTCCTACGGGTTGGTCGCGGGTTCAATCTTCGGGCACCTCTACCTTGTCGGAGTTAGGCACGACGTGCGATTTTAGAAATTAAAATAATATTTAACTTATTTTTATTTATTTATTTATTTCTTGTTATTTATTTATTTCACAAATAAAATGTAATAGGAATAATTATATTTTTTGGTTTCTTCGTGCTTGTAAGCGCTTGACGGCTTGTCTGAGCACTGCACATTCCTCCAGTTAAGTACTAGTGGTTCGCCCCGAACTGAGACCTCGCGGCATCCATAAACTTGTACAGAGCGCCATCTATTGACATCTTGTGAAGTTCTGCTAAAAATACGGAAGCTCATTAAAAATTAAATAATTTCGTTTCCTTATAATATTTATCGAATTTTAGTATTTGTTCAAGTACAGGATATAATTCAAATACTTGATAAGTTTCAGCCTCAGCCTTTCAGAAAATTGAGAGTTCTGAGGTCAACTTTGGACATTAGAAAATCTCCACTTTGAAAGCACCCCATTTCGTCAATTTTATTGGAAAAATTAGAAAAAAATATTTTTGGACTCTATTCCTACTTATCTTTTAAATGATATACCACAACCCTATGTAACGCCATAAAAAATATTTTACTTCGCATTCGCTTCTATGAGAGCCCCCCTTAAATAAAGATTTTTATAATTTTTTAAACCATATTCGGTGGGAGGCCCTCGGTTTACATATTATATTAAAATTTGAAGTAATAACGTTCAGTAATTCAGAAGTTATAAGGCACTGACAGACCGACGGACGGACGGACGGACGGACAAGTGCAAATTCACTCAAGTAGACTCAGAGACCTTCGCTTCGCTCGGTCAATAATTAAAATATAAACCTTAACACTAAGGCATTATGTTTAGTAAGTATTTACTAAACTAAGTAAGTAATATTTAAATTTAAGACCTTTTGTCTTCGTAACAACGCCAGCATGTCGGTGTTCGCAAGCATGTCGGTCATGCGAATCCACATGTTTACCCTCTACCAAAAAGTGCTCAACGCGGAATATATAAGGAATATATCTAATAAGGAACTACGTTCCTATCTGGTGTCCCACGACACCTTTTTAACTTATAATATTTTAATCAACTATTGGTAGATTCACTTGACGATTCAAAAGTACTTGTAAAAGTTTAATTGAAAAACACATTTGAATTTTGAATTTGAATTTTGAACCACACAATAACTAACTAAATTTTAACAAAATAACTTAATTGGTATTAAAACTGTGTGGTGAATGGGCCCACCTCCTCAGCCACTCAGCCTGTGCCGCAGCATGATAGGCACTTGCCTACAAACATACCTACACGAGTTCGGGTATGTTCCGTAATACACTGCGAGTACTGTAAGGTGTGACGTCAATTTAGTATACTGCGAAGCCGTTCCTTTATAGTAAGCTATACTGGTTACTGTTAAACGGAACGCAGTCCAGCTGTTTATCACGTGATCAAAGCACTGAGAGCACCTTACCTCGAAAACGCCAGTGCTCACCGTACAAAAATGGCGTCGATTAATGACGTAACATTATCATATATTTCCCTAGGATACTGCGGCAGTGTACTGTCAGTCCATAACGGAACGGATTTCTCCCCAGTAAGAGCACTGAACAGTGCTCGCAGTGTATTTCGGAACACACCCTTAATGTAGGTAGTTTTGAAATAAACTTTGAATGTTCTCTAAGGAGACCGGCACAATGACAACATCGGGCCTGCTGGAGTGGGAGCTCTCCTTATCATCGGAACAGATAATATCGCACGGGTGGTACCACGGGGCGCTGAGTCGGGGCGCGGCGGAGAGCCTGCTGGAGCAGGACAGGCAGTTCCTCGTGCGGGACTCCTCGTCGCAGCCGGACAACTACGTGCTGAGCTGCCGGTCCAATAGCCAGCACCTGCACTTTGTTATACAGCGGGTGAGACCAGCTCCTTTTTATATCTTGTTTTTTTTAATCCACTACAAGTTAGCCCTTGACTGCTATCTCACCTGATGGTAAATGACGATGCAGTCTAAGATGTTAGCGGGCTAACCTGTTAGGGGCACGGTAGTTATATTAAACCCATACCCCTATTCGGTTTCTACACGGCATCGTAGCGGAACGCTGAATCGCTTGGCGGCACGTCTTTGCCGGTAGGGTGGTAACTAGCCACGGCTGACGCCTCCCACCAGGCCAGACCAGGGAAAATACAGAAATTATAAATTCCCAATTTGAACCTGCCGGGGATCGAACCCGGGACCTCCACACGTTAAGACAACAGCGCTACACTGCGCCACGGAGGCCGCCAAAATTTTGTGTTTACTAGATGATGCCCGCGACTTCGTCCGCGTGGATTAGGGTTTATAGGGTTGCGTACCTAAAAGGTATGTTTGCAACACTTGGTGCTAGTTGCGACTATGTCTGTCCGGTCAACTATTAGCTACAGACTTTTGGAATAGTTTTTTAAATAAGTATGCTAACCCATAATCTTCATAGCCTATAATGTTGAATAAATACATTTTTACAACTAATATATTGTTGTTTTTTTATAAAGTTCTAAGTAAACAACACCTTGAGTCCTTGATCTGCGACATAGGCCTCCTCCAGAGCCTTCCAGATCTTCCGCTCCTGTGTTGTTCGGCGCCATGTAGCACCAGCCACCACTCTTAAATCATCCTCCCAGCTTTTCCTTTGCCTGTGTAAAGTATTTTTTTAACGTCATGCATTGTAAAGTAGCAACTAGCACCGTCTTTATTATTTAAAGGTCGAATTTTAACCAAATCTTTCTAAGATACGCAACCCTCGGTGCGCGAGTCCAACTCGCACTTGGCCGGTTTTTTTTATTCACGGAAACTCTTTAATTTTCTGGGATATAAAGTAGCCTGTCCTTCCCCGTACGATATCCTATCTCAGTTCTGTTTAAAAGACGGGCCGTGAAACCGTAGCAGACGTACAAACGCACTTTTGCACTTATAATACTTACTTATAAAACAACTCAAAGTTAGACAAGTTTTATTTACCACTTTACCGCAGCATCGGCCCGCGGCATGCTCAGCAGTTCATCGTCAAATTACAGAGTTGAGTTTCAAAAAGACTCGACTCTACTCCGCTCCGACTGTATACTTTAGCCTTGAAACTTTTGTGGCCTATGCGTTATGAAAATAAAGAATTAATTTTTATGTTTTTAGATTGTTGTTCATCCCGAAACAGTTTTCGAGAGATCCCAATATCAGTTCGAGGACGAGGCGTACGATACTGTCGCAGACCTGATCACCTCCTACGTTGGTTCAGGAAAGCCTATATCTGCCGCATCGGGCGCCCGTATACAGTACCCGGCGAACCGAGCCGTGCCCCTGACCAACTTCATATCAGGCGACGAAGCGGGAACAATGACATCCCCGAACGGAGAAAGCAATTATGGAAATGCTTACAGTTTATACAGTCACTTTGTGGCGAAGCCTGGAGCTCAACTGCGAATGCCTTTCAAAAAGCAACGATCGCATTCCCTGACCCCTGTAGATATGACGCAGCATGTGACGCACGGGAAAAGCGCCAGCGCTGACGGAGTCATCCAACGTCAAACGAGCAAACACCCCAAGATGTTCTCCGGCGAATCAAATACGGGATCCAATACTTGGGACGCGAATTTACCCACTAGCCCTCCCGCGAAACCAGCCAGATATGACGGACCGAAAACAGACGACAGGAGATTGGAACTGCATAGGCTTTACCACGTCTCGGGCTCTGACTCAGGGAACGGGTCAGGCGATTCCACTCAGAGTTCTGCTCATAGTGACCCGAATAAATCGGGAAATGACTCTGATTACAATTTAGTCAACACCCTAACAATAAAGCAACAATTCGATTATGAATTAACAGAAGCAAAGCTGTTGCAACTGGAAAACCTAGACTACACTGTGGAGTCGAGGATAAACTTGGAAATGTTCCAGTCGCAAATCATACCAGCATCGCTCTCCAAGCCGCTGGAATCAGAGACGTTGCATACCATCAAGTTGTTGCTGCGGACCTCGGGGCCTCGGATATTGGCGAACCATCTCACAAAAATAGATCTCCATTTCCTGTTCGACGACTCAATACAAATCGAGAGGCTGGACAAAACCGCTTCGGGAATAGAACTGTGTTTTCTGCCTCAAGGACGCTCGTTACGTTTGGATGTCATTGAGAGGTAAGACAACATCCTATCCTATCTAAACCTAGCCTATCTAACTCGTGATAATGTGCAGACAAACTACATTTTCATGAGACTGTTGGCTGTTGGATTTATATTTTTTCTAAAATCCCGTGGCTAGTTGGCTACTTGACTACAAAATATTTAGGTATCATACATCCACGAAAAAAATCACAAAGTAACAATTTCTTCGCACTTTCACATTCACAAGGATCATTAAGAAAGTTCTCGTATTATTCGATTGCTTTCACAGTTTGGTGGTAGTTTTTGAAAATGTTGATATTTAACGCAAGTACATAACAATTTGTTTAAAATTTGATAATCCCATTGGCAGGGTGGAGACATTTCGCCTGCTGGTAGCTGTGACCGTCCTTACCTGCCAAACGGACCGACAGAGAGCTGATACTATTAACGATTGGATACTCCTCGCTATCGAGACCAAAACCGCTTTGGGAAATCTGTATGGATTTTCAGCAATCATGTTTGGACTGTGCATGCCTCAGGTAGGCCGCCTTGGATAATTCTAAGTATATATTTTTTATTATTATTCAAAAATAGCCTCGCACTTGACAATCATGCTTAGTGCAAAGCAATGATGAGGTCTAGGTTGGAACGCGCTTGCTTGGAAGGTGTCTATTCACTCTTGTTCCGGTACACCGGAAGAGCCCCGCACCTTAGCGGTTTTATATATTTGTATATTTATATTAATTCTTCGCTAAGACTTATAAAAAGCACTTACGAAAGTCAGATCGGTATAGAGTATAGACAATACAACATTGATAAACAAAAAAAAACGTGTGGTGTCGTGGGACACCAGATAAGAACGAAGTTCCTCATTACATAAATATTTATTTGAAGTTCTAGTCGAGGTAAAAAGAAAATAATTTTTATATACGAATAAAAAAAACTATTATGTTTTTTATCGATAAAAATCAAAAACTACTTTACAAAATTATCATAACACTTTTATTTTATTCACAATGATTCATAAAAATATTATAATAATAATAGCAAACTGAGATAATAATTGACCGAGCGAAGCGAAGGTCTCTGAGTCTACTTGAGTGAATTTGCACTTGTCCGTCCGTCCGTCCGTCCGTCTGTCAGAGCTTTATAATTTCTGAATTACTGAACGTAATCACTTCAAATTTAAATATAATAATATGTAAACCGATGGCCTCCCGCCGAATATGGCTTAAAAAGTTATAAAAATCTTTATATAATTCAGGGGGGCTCTCATAGAAGCGAATGCGAAGTAAAATTTTTTTACAGCGTTACATAGGGTTGCGGTATAGGTATCATTTTAAAGATTATTTAGGAAAAGAGTCCAAAAATATTATTTTTTAAAATTTCCCTTTAAAATTGACGAAATGGGGTGCTTGAATTGCTTGAATGGTGGAGATTTTCTAACGTCCAAAGTTGACCTCAGAACTCTCAATTTTCTGAAAAGCTGAGCCTGAAACTTGATCAATTATTTGATTTATATCCTGTACTTGAACAACAAATACTAAAATTAGATAAATATAATAAGGAAACGAAATTATTTAATTTTTAATGAGCTTCAGTACTTTTAACAGAACTTCACAATGATGTCTATAGATGGCACTCTGTGATATCGCGAGGTCTCAGTTCGGGGCGAACCACTAGTTATAATCAATGTCAAGTACATAATTAACCGCTATATCCTTAGCATTGCTGGAGCGATCAAATCCATGCTCCTCTATTATTTACATAATCTTCAACAGTATAATAAGCTTTTTTCAGGAGCATACTCTTAATGTTTTTTTTTAATTCAATGCGAGCATTACGTCCGTTAAAAAGCGTCTTTTCAAAAATATGCCAATCATTATCGCCCTCCTTCTAGGTGGAGTGCTTAGAGAACGCCTGGAACATTTTAAGGCGCGTATACACTGACAATGCGTTCATGTTCGAGGCCAAGCTACGGCCGTGCTTCAAGAGCATGAACGAGGGCACCAATCCTCTGCCTCCCAACACCACCACTCCGTATGCCATACCGCCGGTGCTGTGCTTCCGTTTGTTTGGTGAGTTATAGGTAGATATACACATACCACATACGAGGAACGAATGGCCTAGCTCATAGCTGTGACGACGCATAGTCGATTGCGATTGTTAAGCAATGTTGACCCAAGTCGATAACTGGATAATGATCTGTTCTAAATTAATTTAAAAATTGCTTAATCGACAGATTATATACTATTACCTATTAAAATTTTTTTGGTTCCCGAACTGAACTGAACTCTTCAATTTTTCGGGATAAAAAAGTAGCCTATGTCCTTCCCCGGGATAAAAACTATTCCTATACCAAATTTCATCAAAATCGGTTGAACGGATGGGCCGTGGCGTGAAAGCGTAGCAAACAGATAGATTCAGATTAGTATGGATAGATCTTCACTGACTCACTCGGGAGTGAATCCGGACTTTTCTGTTCATTGCTTTTCTACTTCTTTCTGACTGACTCATCAACGCCCAGCCCTTGGCCCTAGTAATCTGGTCTTAGTCTGATATTTTGCAACGTTTCCTTTTTAATGTAGACGAGGAATAAGCCTGGATTTTTCGAAATTTCTTAGGGAGCGAAGCTGCGGGCGGTCGCTAGTTATTTATTAACTAGATGATGCCCGCGACTTCGTCCGCGTAGATTACGTTTTTGATTCCCGCGGGAACTCCCTGCATTACCCGGGATAAAAAGTAGCCTATGTCCCGGGGTGCACCCTATATCTGTACAAAATGTCATCAAAATTGGTTGAAAAGATGGGCCGTGACAGACAGACGAACAGACAGACAAACACACTTTCGCTTTTATAATATTAGAATGGATTCTGTTATTATAAAATATGTTAAAGCTTATAAAGTAATGTTTAAAAATGCGGTTAAGCTAAGCACCTATTTGATAATCCACAGACGGCGAAGGCGGGGGTCTGCTCCAAGCAGACGAGACGTTCCCGAGCAGTCTCATGAGCAGTTTAGAGTTCGACTTCAACGCTACAGCTGCCCACCTCGAGGCAGCGAGACACTTCCCCCAGCAAATAGAAATGTTCAAACGAAACGCGCGCACCGTGGTCCAAGAGATGTCTTCCCTAGGACCGATGCTGGATCCGATATTATTAGAGTTGTTCAGAACAGAGTTTCATATAAGTTTCCTGTGGGGCGAGAGAGGTGCCCTGACGTGTCCCGATCGAAGGTTCGCGAGGTTGACTGATATACTTACTGCAATGGCGACAAAATTGTCGAACCAGCCGCCTGATTGTGATGACGCTTTGTGAATCGTCAAATGTACAAATGTTAATACATAATAGTTGTGTATATTGTAGCTTGTAATAATACAATTTTTTTATATAGAAATGTTTACAACTTAGATACGATCATACAATACTTAAGACGTTAAGTAATCGGTAGCAATGATTTTGTTAAATCCACGCGATTTTTATTTGGTATATTACAACTTAAAACACAATTAGGTACCGCTGTTACATTTGTTAAAAAGGGTAATCAAGGGTATGAAACGTATTATTAAACTAGACGATGCCCGCGCACGATTCCTTCTTCTTATTCATATGCTGAAGCTACTCTGTCAACAAAACCGCCTGTACATCAAGCTCCTATGAGCCACCTACTACTTCAGATAGAACACGAAACTTTTGGACAGTACGCAGTACAGGCGCTTCGTACGCGTCCGTGGAGTTTCAACAATATAGGGATGCAAACCCTGACCATAATAAATAAGTGCTCAATGATTATTTTATGCACAATGGCGTGTACAGTCCCACAAACTTATCTGACCCGGTGACAGCTAGGAGTCGCTAGAAGATATGAAAAATAAAATAAAAACAAACACTAAAAAACATAGAAATTAGTTCCAAGTTTGGCGCCGGGCCAGATAAGTTTGACGGACTAAACAGTATGATAAATCAAGAATTCCCGGCCCATCAGTGGAATCGTAACAGAGCTAGAAAATCTAAGACAGTCGTTATTTCCACGTACCCGGAGCATAAAACGGGTACTTTCGTTTTATTAGCGACGATTACTTCTGGCATACAGGTGAATACACGGGATTTTTCACCCAACTTTAATTTGCAGTCATGGGCATACTTGCGCCTGAGTCTATGTAAAATACATTTGTACTGAATCCGCCACTGAGAATAACTAACTACACTGAAAGCGTTATTCTGTTTCATAATGTCTGTTTTCTCTTTTAAAAGTGTGTGTGTGACAAGCGTGTGTGTTTGTACGGTAATGCCCGATTTCTTTGCACCGAACAAGTTATTGTTTTCGTGTTTGTCAGTTGTCTTTGAAGACTGCGTCTGCCCGCCATGTTTGCTAGTGCTGCCACCTTTATTGAATTTCTTTTTCTCCCATTTGACTGCTAACGCCGAGCTTCGTTCCGTTTCACTTGGGTCTACTGATTCCATGTCAAATAATTTTGTCTTGATTGAATCAGCCGTTAATTGAGTACCCGAATATATTCAATAGCCAACATCATCGGCATAAATCGTTCTGGTAATCCGGCAAGCAATAATGAACCGATAATCATTCATCGTTAATAGCAAATCCTGTGTCGCATGACGTTTCCACTATTTGTATCACATAACTCATTATATTCTTAAAGGTTCCTAATCTTATAGAAATTAGATTACGTAACAAAGTAATCCTACATTGTTGAACAAGGAACGCTACTTTGTCCTTAATTCATTCGTGGACTTTATTTCTTTTATGTGAACAAATAACGATGAATCTATTGTCAAAATCGTCTTGGATCTTACCTTGGCATCTGCCGCTTTAGCTGCGGCCTCTGTACCTTCTTCTTTCAGGCACTCGTCCGCGCCTTTTACCACTAATAAGTCTGGAACTGCCAACGCCCAATCATCGAAGTTTTCTCATTCCTTTAACTTTGGCACGTACGTGAGCTAACTTGAACTCATTTTTACTCGCAGAACACGAAGACGCACTCACGAAATTTGTATTTCTACAAAGTTACGTGCCGCCCATCACCTATAATGAAAGATACGTTGGCGGTTCTCTATGGACTGACATTTATTTTGCATTGACACATGATTGACAATGATGATGTCAAGCAGGTATGGCAGTAACATACATGTTACCAACAGATGGTTGTGTATGATTTATTTTGATATTTTTCCTGACATTTTTGAAGTATAATTTTAGATTGTTTATCATCTTCTTCTAGCTGGTTCAAAAGTGCCTCCATCCAAAATGCATTTTTTGAAGTGGGTATGTCTCTATCACCAAATTCTATACAAGTGCTACTTCTTTTTTTCTCTTCAACAGACGTAGAAGGCTCCACCTAGGTGCTTCTTTTTGCCCAAGATGGTAAAAACATGGAACATCTGCTCCAATCTTGGCACACTTCATTAGAAGTTAGTAACTTTTCAGCAGCGGCAGACTTTTCTATCTTATTTCCTCTGTGTGGTTTTGAATTTAAAGGATTAGAGTTTTCTCTAACTTGACACTTATTTGGAGAACTATCATCCCAGTCTTCTCCATTATCCCACTTTTTCTTCTCTGTTTCCATTTCTTCATCCAAATTAATAGATAAATGGTCCAATTTTTCAAAATTATCTGCTGTGTCACTAGGATTTTCAGCAGCTGGTGGTGCAATTGTTGTTTTTGTTAACAACTTTGTGATTCTCCGTGTTTACTGCTCTGTAGTTCCTCAATTGAACTTATTTTTTTACTTTCAGAACCACTATCGTTACTATCTAAAGTTATAGCTTCTTCAGTCAACTTCAAAGATTGTAAAAGTGGTATTGTTCTTAAAACAGATGGGATATTAGGAGGTGAATAGTGCAACTAAAATTGCGTCATTAAGGTACTCGGAACCAATGCCACTCCGAAAGAAAACCGACTTTCTTCGTAGTGCACGTAAAGGCACATTATGAGAGTTCCTTCTGGAAAGTTGGTAAAGATTTTTGCCCTTGAGGTATTTGTTGCTGCAACTTCAATAATATATCCATTTTTAACTTCTTGCACCACATAGAACTCCATTTCCGGAATCTGTGTATTGTTATCTATAATTACAGGACTTAATTTTTCTGTCAAAGATTTTCTAGCTTTATTACGAATCCATTCATGGGCCTCGGGAATTCTTGATTTTTTGTATAAGTACACGCCATTGTGCATAAAATAACCATCAGTACTTAGTATATGAGCATGGTAATGTTGATTACTTGTGTAGTAAATTGCATCAATAATCTTTTTAGCTAGATTGGTTTTACTGCTTCCTCGTAAACCTCGCATAAGAATTAATGCACGTGCTCCACTTTCATGATATAACAAAATATTTTCAAGTAGTTCTGTCCAAAAATTTCGTGTTGTATCTGAAGTAGTAGGTGGCTTAGGAGCTTGATGTACAGGCGGTTTAGTTGACAGAGAAGCTTCAGCATATGAAAAAGAAGAAATCGTGCATGAAGCAATTTCAATAACTGTTTCATTTTGTGTGTCTGAACCTGTACCATAGGTATGTGTTTGGTATGCTCCTACTATTTCTTGCTCTAAGGCATTGCCACTTAAACCAGTTTGTGCTTGTGTTAGGGCATCTTTATTATCATTATTTTCATTCATGACAATATTCAATATTCATATTTAAGAATAATTTAGAATTTATGAGTAGGTCAACATGGAATCACAGTGAATCAAAAATTAATCTATCAATATAATATTATCTAAATATATAAAAGGAAAGGACTGGCTGACTGATCTATCAACGCACAGCTCAAACCACTGGACGGATCGGGCTGAAATTTGTTATTCATCTGCTAAGAAAGGATTTCTGAAAATTCAACCCCTAAGGGGGTGTATGTGATAGTTTTTATTGTGATTGAAACTAAACTTGCACATGAAAATATTTATTTTATTAATTTAGAAACACAAAAATTCAAAAACTGTTGACTGTTGCCACGTCGGTACATAGCGAGAAAAATGAGAAAGAGACTGGAGTGACAGATGATAGACTGATTATTGTCAAGTGTTGCATTCGAAAACTTACAACATCAGTTACTTACGTAGTCAAATAAATAATTTAATCAATTATTTAGTCAAATTAAATTATAATTCCAATTATTTCTTAGTTTGGGGAAAAGTAATGAGGCCTTATAATTATTTCATGTGATAATAATACATTTATGATTAATTTTGGAATAATGCAATTTACTTATTATATGATTATTATTTTTATTTATTTGTGAGTTTACTTCGTAAAAACATTATTTTGCTAACCAGTCTTTGAGTTTACGTTTGAAAACTGTTTCCGACTTTTTTTCTGTATTTTTTCGTCTTTTATTCTTGAATGTTGTAAGTTTCCGAATGGCAACAATCAACAATTTTTGAATTTTTTGTATTTTTAAATTAATAAAATAAATATTTTTATGTGCAAGTTTAGTTTCAATCACAATAAAAAATATCACATGGGTGTATACAGATATTGGGGGTTGAATTTACAAAAACCCTGTGTAAGCAGATACAAAACAGATTTCAGTCCGATCCGTCCAGTGGTTTGAGCTGTGCGTTGATAGATCAGTTAGTCAGTCACCTTTTCCTTTTATATATTTAGATTATATTATATTGCTAGATGCATTTATTGATTGATTGTGATTCCATGCTGACCTACTCGTAACTTAATCAATATGTCGCAATATTTTAAAGTATTCTAAAATATTTTATGTCTTCCTTTATTTTTCAACAGCTGAGCAATCTGTGAAATGACAATATTCATAATAGCATTCGCACTGCGACTAGAACACTAGAACTTATGAATATTATCATAGATGAAAATAATGATAATAAAGATGCCCTACCAGAAGGACAACCTTGTTTAATGCCCTAGATCAAGTAATCCCACCATCACCACTACAGCCCATTAGCGTCCCACTGCTGGGCACAGGCCTCCACTCTCATAGGAGAGAGGGAATTAGAGCTTAGACCCACCACGCTGCTCCAATACGAATTGGCGGGCTTTAACGGCTATTATCATGTTAAAGATAATAACCGGGACCGACGGCTTAACGTGCTCTCCGAGGCACGGGGGTGAAACACCGCCAACTTCCTAACTCCGGGCTAGTACTGAGAATTTCTAGTCAGAAAACTCCAATACTCGATTATGGCCCGACCCGGGACTCGAACCCGGGACCTCGTCGGCCGCAGTCGAACATGCCAACCACTAGACCAACGAGGCAGTTTCAGATCAAGTAATACTAGAAGCTAACCCAACAAATACCTATGGTACAGGTTCAGATACATAAAATGAAACAGTTACTGAAGTTGCTTCATGCTCGATTCCTTTTTCATATGCTGAAGCTTCACTGTCACTTATGCCGCCTGTACATCAAGCTCCTAAGCCACCTACTACTTCAGATACCTACAACACGAAACTTTTGGCCAAAACAACTCGAAAATATATTATTAAGTATATCGTGAAAGTGGAGCACGTGCATTGATTCTTATGCGAGGTTTACGAGGAAGCAGTAAAACCAATCTAGCTAAAAAGATTATTGATGCAATTTACTACACAAGTAATCAACATTACCATGCTCATATACTAAGTACTGATGGTTATTTTATGCACAATGGCGTGTACTTATACAAAAAATCAAGAATTCCCGAGGCCCATGAGTGGAGCCGTAATAGAGCTAGAAAATCTATGACAGAAGAATTAAGTCCTGTAATTATAGATAACAATACACAGATTCCGGAAATGGAGTTCTATGTGGTGCAAGGAGTTAAAAATGGATATATTATTGAAGTTGCAGCAACAAGTACCTCAAGGGCAAAAATCTTTACCAACTGTCCAGAAGGAACTCTCATAGTGTGCCTCTACGTGCACTACGAAGAAAGTCGGTTTTCTTTCGGAGTGGCATTGGTACCGAGTACCTTAATGACGCAATTTTAGTTGCACTATTCACCTCCTAATATCCCACCTATTTTAAGAACAATACCACTTTTACAATCTTTGAAGTTAACAGAAGAAGCCATAACTTTAGATAGTAACGATAGTGCTTCTGAAAGTAATAAAATCAGTTCAATTGAGGAACTACAGAACAGCAAACATGAAGAATCACAAAGCTGTTAACAAAAACAACTATTGTACCACCAGCTGCAGAAAATCCTAGTGACACAGCAGACAATTTTGAAAAACTGGATAATTTATCTATTAATTTGGATGAAGAAATGGAAACGGAGAAGAAAGAGTGGGATAATGGAGAAGACTGGGAGGATAGTTCTCCAAATAAGTGTCAAGTTAGAGAAAACTCTAATCCTTTAAATTCAAAACCACACAGAGGAAATAAGATAGAAAAGTCTGCCGCTGCTGAAAAGTTACTAACTTCTAATGAAGTGTGCCAAGATTGGAGCAGATGTTCCATGTTTTTACCATCTTGGGCAGAAAGTAAGCACCTAGGTGGAGCCTTCTACGTCTGTTGTAGAGAAAAAAACAAGTAGCACTTGTATAGAATTTGGTGATAGAGACATACCCACTTCAAAAAATGCATTTTGGATAGAGGCACTTTTGAACCAGCTAGAAGAAGATGATAAACAATCTAAAATTATACTTCAAAAATGTTAGGAAAAATATCAAAATAAATCATACACAGCCATGTGTTGGTAACATGTATGTTACTGCCATACCTGCTTGACATCATCATTGTCAATCATGTGTCAATGCAAAATAAATGTCAGTCCTTAGAGAACCGCCAACGTATCTTTCATTATAGGTGATGGGCGGCACGTAACTTTGTAGAAATACAAATTTCGTGAGTGCGTTTTCGTACTTTGCGAGTAAAAATGAGTTCAAGTTAGCTCACGAGCGTGCCAAAGTTGAAGTGAAAGAATCAATCAATTTATTTCTGAAATATATTTGAGAAATAAATTGATTGATTCTTTCACTTGAAACGAATGAGAAGACTAATTCGATGATTGGGCGTTGGCAGTTCAAACTTATTAGTGCTACAATTATTAAAGAAGAAAGTACAGAGGCCGCAGCTAAAGTGGCCTGTGGCAGATGCAAAATTTTGACAGTAGAGTCATCGTTATTAATTGTTCACCTTTAAGGAATAAAGTCCACGAATGATTTATGGACAAAGTAGCATCCATTGTTCGACGTTTCAGGATTTTCGAGGGGGATTACTTTGTTACGTCATCTAATTTCCATAAGATTAGAAACCTGCTGAAAAGAATATGACGAGCTATGCGACACAAATAGTGGAAACGGCGCAAGGTTTAAGCGGCACCGGATTTGCTATTAACGATGAATGGGTATCGGTTCATTATTGCAAGCTGGATTACCAGAAAGCTATAAGCCGATGATTACGGCTATTGAATATTCGGGTACTCAAATAATGGCTGATTCAATTAAGACAAAATTACTTGATATGGAAATTAGAATTTAGAATCAGTAGACCCAAGTGAAATGGAACGTAACTCGGCGTTAGCAGCCAAATGGCAGAAAAATAAATTTAATAAAGGTGGCAGCACTAGCAAATATGGCAGGCAGACGCGGCAGACTTCAAAGACATACACGAAAGCAATAACTTGAAATAACTTATCTTTAACTTGAAACAGAATAACGCTTTCAGTGTAGTTATTCCCAGTGGCGAATTCAGTAAAAACGTGACTGCAAATTAAAGTTGGGTGAAAAATCCCGTGTATTCACCTAGTTTGTCAGCAGTACTTTATCGTCGCTAATAAAATGAAAGTGCCCGTCTTATGCTCCGGGAACGTGGAAATAACGATAAGTTACGAGTGTTACGACTATAGCATAACATACTATTACCTATTATGTGCTTTATCATAAATGTGAAAAATGTATTATAGGTAGTTTATATAAACCAATTACCAATACTTAAGTACCAATTCTTACGTTAGATCTCTTGTCATAATATTATCTCTACGCTCTTGTCAGTCTCAATTGCATGACAGCGCGTAAAACTTAGAATTGTAATTATAATTATGTATTTCATTTGACTAAATAATTAATTAAATTATTTATTTGAGTATGTAACTGATACAACCTATGACAGTTAAATGACAAGAGAACTAAATATGATATGCCTATTACAATTTATCGAAACTGTTATCATTCGAAATTATTAATAATATAACATATCGTTAATTCCTAACTGTTAAAATTCCAAACTAATATTTAAATCTAAACAATTTCTGAGGTTGATATTATTTTAAATGAATTATAATTATTATATATTGAATTGTTATAGTTAATTAGTTTTAAAGTAGACGCGCTAAAATTGTGAGGTACTTTTAAATTATTGTTATTAACTAAGTACTTATGTATAAATAAAATACCTTCCTACAAAAATATTGTAACTCATTAGTCATTAGGTACATTACATTACATTTTGTAATTTTTGGGTTTTTACCTTGATAAAGAATTTTATTATTATTATTGCTATATATTTTACTCTCACGCCCGTGTACAAAATAAATACATAAATTATTATTATTACAATGCCCTGACGGGGCCTCATGTCCGTACAACTATAATATTTATCTACATGAATGTAATTAATAAATGTTAAATAAATTGTTTATACTTTCATACTATCATTCGAATTTAATTTTAATATTAAGCTTCTTCTCCTTTTTGAGCCTTTTTTCATCCATTGTTGGACATAGGCCTCCTCCATGTTTTCCCCGTAAGCTTGGTGATGTCGTCAGACCAACGAGATGGTCGGCGTCCTACGTTTCGTTTCCGGTACGTGGTCTCCATTCCAGTAGCAAACGGGTCCATCGATCATCTTTGGTGCTACAGTCCCGTTCTTTGGCGCAATGTGGTGTTTGTAAAGTAAACAGGGGCAAAATTAAGTAAACAGGGGCAAATAGGGGCTTGAAATTCGTATGAAAATTGAACTTAACGTTAAAAATTGAGTCGTCCGACTTGTAGAGCGTGCTCCTCACCTGACAAGCCTGTCTTTGTCCCCGTCATGGCGCTGCTGTCACGTTCGCTCGTCGTTTAAGGTAAGTGTTTCAATTCACAATTGTACATTTCATTAAAAACGTTATAATATAACAAAAAAATAAAATAAAGTCGTGGTAGTTACACTATTTATAACTCAAAAACAGCTGAACCGATTTGGTAGAAAATTTGTGGGGAAGTAGCTTAGAACCAGGAGACGGACATAGGATACTTTTTATCCCGGAAAATTAAGGAGTTCCCGCGGGAATCAAAAAAAAACCTAAACCATGCGGGCGAAGTCGCGGGCATCAGCTAGTTATTAATATTTCTATCTATCCATTACGCAATCATTTAATTTTCGCGGCAAACTGTATGATATATTTTTTACTAAATGGCTTTACGTTCCAGTCCTAGAATAGTCAATCCCAGTACGATAAAAAAAATGCAACCATGATCAGTTAAAGTATAGATGGGCAGAACGGAATAGGCATTAATACCTACCTAGACGTAATATTATATTAAATGATAAGATTAGTTAGGTATTGACGTGAGTTTTATTTTTAATCAACTTCAATAAATGAAGAGGATTCGTCATTTATAGTAATTTTAAAATCTTTATCAATTATTATGGATCCTTCCATTAATTCTAGTTTTGTCGAAAATTGAGTAAAGATATTCTTACAACAGCAAATTAATGCAATATTTTGGCCTTGCCTTATTACATAAATATTAATTTCAAGGTGTAATCGAGGTAAAAAGAAAATACCTAATTATTCAGGTGTACATTTTTTATTATGATTTTTTTATCGATAAAAATCAAAAGTACTTTACAAAATTATCTTATCGGGCACTTCTTCGATTTCATGTCAAAATCGACCGGTGTAAATTTTTTATTTTTTTTTATTTATTGTTTTTTTAAGTTGACCTTGACAAATGGGTACCTTCATTTATCACAGTGATGAGGAAGGCGTCTCACCAGGATCTGATTCTCTTGGAGATATAAGGTGTTTGGTAATTATAGTGGTCATGGTAATGATAAACTGTGACATGGTAATGGGGTACGGAATATGGTGATTAGAATATGAATATGGTAATTTGGTAATGGTAATGGTGATAAGTAATATAAATAGAACATAAGTATTTTTGTTATAAAAATCTATAAGAAAATGTGGAAAAATACAGAAATAAAACTGAAAGAACAATTATATTATCTTTATATCTAAAAAAAGTATAAATGAGTCACTCGCGATTCGCAAAATTCAAAAGTCAGTCACGATGACAACATAAATAGATTCAGTAATCTTCACAAATATATATACTTACCTAGAGTAAACGTTATATTACGAATGTTATCAAAATAACTCTATGTTCACAAAATCTTTTTAAAATAATTGTGAAAGAAATTTAATTACTTGTACGAAATTTTATAAGTTTTACTTATAAAATTTCGTACAAGTAGTCAGTCAGTCTTGTCCACGAGATCAATAAATTCAGTAAACTTCTTATCAAATTGATAGTAAGCGTAAAGTAAGCGTATATTAGAATAGTATCAAAATAATTCTTTGTACACAAAATCTTTTTAATACGGCATGTCAAACATACTCATACAAAATTTGACCAACAAAAGTCAGTCTCGTTAACGGTGCGTTAACGTAATCAATATATTTAGTAATCTTCTTAACAAACCTACTTAGATTTACCGCATAATCATCGTCGTAAGCGTATAAGTATGCTATAAATACATAGTATCAAAAGAAGCTCAGCGCTCAAAGTTATTTAAAAAAACATGCTTTACTTACCAACATAATGTTAATAAAAATTATAAGCAAAAGTTAGTCTCATTGAAAAATCATTCTAACATAGATCGCTTCAGCAATAAAAATAAGACTAAAAATAAGACTAAAAATAATAATTCGGCCGTGGCTAGTTATCACCCTATCGGCAAAGACGTGCCGCCAAGCGATTTAGCGTTTCGACACGATGCCGTGTAGAAACCGAATAGGGGTATGGGTTTAATATAACTGCCATGCCCCTAACAGGTTAGCCCGCTACCATCTTAGACTGCATCATCACTTACCATCAGGTGAGATCACAGTCAAGGGCTAACTTGTAGTGGTAAAAAAAGTCGATCTCGTTGACGAAATCAACCGATTCAGCAAAGTTCTCATAAAATTAATAGTTGTGTAGAGTAGGTATAAATAAGTATATAATAAATAGTATTAAAATAATACTCTGAACTGAAACTCACTTACACACACAACTTAAAATAACATGCTTCAGTGACATGATCATATAAAAATTTAAAAACAAACGCCAGTCTTCTTGACCATATAAAAGATAGAATAACAAAGTTTTTGAAAAATTATGTTAACTAGTATCTCAGTGTTGACTAGCACCAAAATAACTCTTAAAAAAAATAACAGATTTCAGTGAAGGAATAAAGACAAATGTGATGGTACCGGCGTGATCGTCTCGTCTAATTAAATATGGTGACTATTATGTGAGAAACTCTATAACCTAAATAAAATGGAAAGATAACACTGTGCAAACTAGTGGCAATTTCGGTATTCGGTTGTTGTATTTATTGTTCGTTAATTACCAGCAACTGGTACTTTGGCACATTACGCTGGGTGAACACGTAAGGCAAACCAAACAATCTACCTGAGCCATGGTAATCTAATCAGTACCTTAACGCGAAGTTTACCCTTTTAAGATATTGAAATCACAACAAAGTAACAGTAATGTCGAGTTTAGCAAGTCAGGGCCGGATTGAGTGGTTGCTGATTTACATGTATTTCCTTTATAAAGGCATCTTAACCGACCAATGCTCCCGGACACGGGGGATACTTCCCTACGCCTTAACAGGCCATTAATCACTGTTATTCGGGGCTGCAGACCGAACTCTTTATTTCGCTACGAAGCGTATCTATTCTTAAATCCGATTAATCGGCTGGTACTCTCATTTAATGGGTATTATAACCCGCCCCTGGTCCATGGACTTTGAGTTATTTATCATATCAAATAGTTTGGTTTATGGATTGGCCAATCCATGTTCGAGCCGGTCTGCTGAGAGGAGGTTGTGTTTGGGTGTCGGAGCATTGCCGCCGGCTTGTCACCATGCAGCCATGTGAGGTACGTTTTGGACTATAGCGTCCCTCAAACAAATCAAGTCAAATTAGACTGATTTTAATTCCCAATCAACCAAATATTGCCACGTGCTTACAGTACGTCCCTGGATTATTACGGTGAAATAGTAGTATAACCTACCCTTTGTTCGAGTGAGCTCCGCTTGCCCCGCTATCTCTCTCGCTCTCGTAGCTGCTACCGTCGTCTCGCTCCAATGCTTTATAATTACTCTAGGAAAAGGCCTATTGGCCGAATGCTCGCTAGTAACTTAGATATACAGATCAGACCAACTTAGCTCTTATCCCCAACTCAGTTAAGTTGAAAGTTCCATAGACTGCACTAGGTTTGTATTATCCTTAGACAAGTTTCTATTAATCCGGTACTAGCTCTATTGTATAAAAGTAGAGAATGAATGTTGCTAATAGCAAGATCTATTGCTAGGGATTAATTAAGATGATTGTTCATGTAGATATAGTTTCTGAGATACCTATAAATTCTACCTAAATTCAATACTTCTAGGATAGAAATCGTGACTGTAACTAAATATGTGGATGAAATTTATTACTGGAATATTCAAGTGATCTCTAACACAAACATTTAATGTTCATTATTATAAGACAGAAAGACAATTAGTTTCTCAGACCATTAGTAAACTTCCAATAATAAATCCGTAAGGTTACTTAACTGTAGTAATAAAAGAGAGATTGTGAATATAATTTACTTTTATTTTCTGAGTTTTATTTGCATCGCTCCACAATGAGCGTTATTAAGAAAAGACTCTGGTTTTGATTTATTTACACCGAATTCGATTGTTGAGGCAATCGTATCAATTCGGTGGGAAAATCTCGTTCCTAGGCTTTCTAATTGTAAGAGAAAAGAGACTTCCAAGATAAAAACTCTTACAAGCCCTTAAGACTAAATACACCTTATTTTATAGAAAAATACACACAAGCACACAATTATAATTCATGATTTGTAATAAAGAAGAGATTTAAGACACAGGTTTTATAACTCTAGACAAAGAATATACTTTTAGGTATGTTATCAAGGTTCACAGCATAGATAATCATGTCGTTTTAGTTTAATAAATCATACCCAGCTCAATGTTTGTTGAGGGCGTATCTCCAATACAACAGTACTCAATTAATGAACGTAACACGCCTCTTACCCAATCTCTTTTGTACAACATTATCAGCAGAAAGATAATGGTCACTATTTGCATTATCAATGTAACAATATCAATTGTGGACCAGCTTCTATCCCCATTTTTCATCATCAACTCATACATAAAATCTAGGTTAGCGTCGGGACCCATTTTTCACAGACGTCCGACAATTGGATGTCTTTAGCAATTAACCTCGACCTGCTAAAATCTCTATGAACCTTGCTTACAGTACCTTATAATTCGAATGGTGTACTTTACCAATATTTCAGCAACCAGATCCTTTCACTAAATCACTTATAATAGCCTATTCCCCGAAAGAACTTAGCTATAAATTTGCTCCGAATCTATGCAACGTTATACCGAATTAATACAAATACAATAACACTTATTTACTTTGCAACAACCTTTTAAGACCCAATTTTACTCTAGACTCTATACTCGATAAGATATAATATTCGCGGAGTTAAGAACTTGTTCTATGACTTGTGCTCTGGATTGGACTGTCCAGACTTCCGCTCTCGCTTGACTGCCCAGACTCGCCCCCTTCACACCTATTTGCCCGCCAACTTTTCCCCCAGCGAGTGCAACTGCAAAAAAAACTTCACACAGAATTCCGTTCTACTATTGGACGCATAATTTTCATGCATTTGTATTAACCAATGATTGCGAAGTCGCCCGGACCCCGCCTCTTTCTCTGGAATTTTTGTCTAAAATTTTCTACAACATTGACCCCTTTTTTTATAGTTAGGAATCTGTCAACATCTGGTTTCGATATACGTCGACGCCGCATTCACTTATACACTGTAGCTAGCTAGAATTTATTGCCTTCTTTAGTTTTAAAATGTCTAGCCAAATTGAGTTTTTGGTGTTTTATGACCGTGTGTAAAAACATTCCTATTTAAGCGCATAAGCCCTGTTGAATTTTTGAGTAATAAATAACACAGTATCGCATTTCAATGACCCTTAGTTTTCGCTAAATCTTTCCATAATAATTTACGACCTCTTTTCACTTTAAATTCCTATTTAAGTATGGTGCCTGTCTCGCGTTGAGATTTCTCTTTTAAACAATAAAAAATTTTGTATAGGTATGTGTTAGGTATCATATTGGCCACCTCACAAAGCTCTTCGGACGTGTGGATGGAACGTCTACGACATAGGGGTGGAAACTCGCACGGCGCCTTGCGGTACGGTGGTAGAAAGGTGAAGTGAGCACACTCGCCGAAATATATCCCATGAAATACCGGTACGCCGGCTACCTTACGGCGGTGATCCAGAGTTTGAAGTTTCACCAGAAGAGGAGAATCTTCGCCAATCAACCTCCTAGCTCGACGATCAACGGCGTCAAGAGCCGCCAGCTGATACTTAGCTGGCAGAGCCATCATAAAGGTGACTGCAGTACTCCATGCACGACCGAACTTGGGCTTGATATAGGGTAACCAGTTAGCGTGGCGTGAAGTACTGCTTGACCTTGTTAAGTATACCAAGTTTTTTGGCGGCTGTCTTAGCTTTCGCTCCCGAAGTTGATGTTGGCCATGATGTCGAGGCCTAGGATACCAATGTGATCGGTAATCGGCAAGGACATATCTCGAAAAGTGGGAGTCAAGATGAATGGACTCCGTTTTGCTGTGAGCAAACATGCCTGCATTTTGGTTGCGTTAAACTCCACCAAATTGGCAACACCCCAATCAGAAACGAATTTCAGGGAACAGTTCGACCGCTGAACCATCGCCTGTCTGAGTTCATTGGTATCTAAACTACTTGCGCGTGAACTGGATATGTATCTCTCCGTTACAGTGCTGTCGTCTGCGTACCCAAGGATACCGGGTTGCAACAGATCATTGATGTGCTACAGAAATAGTGTAGTGGAGAGAACAGACCCTTGAGGAACACCGGCAATAATAGCCACAAGATCTGACGCGCAGCTATCAATGACTACTCTGAAGGATATTTCACTCAAGAAATCAGATCCAGTCACACAAGCTCGGCGGGAGGCCGAATGCTGGAAGCTTGCAAAGAAGGCTGAACCCAGTCGAAAGCCTTAGAGATATCGAGAGATATAGCAAGCGCCTCTCCATGTTTCTCTATGGCTTCACCCCAAATATGGGTGGCGTACACGAGTAGATTGCCGGCAGACCGTTTTTTACGAAACCCGTATTGGCGGTCTGAAAGTAGATCATTAGACTCTAATTACGCCAAGAGCTTCGTATTTAAGATACGCCCCATACTAGAGAGAGCTAGAGAATTTGACTCCGGGTATCTCCAGGACACGGGCTCCAGTAGCAGCCTGCCGGAATCTCACACAGGGGATACCCAATCCAGAGAGGTCAATTCTGGACCTCGCCTGAGATAGGACCTCACTGTAAGTCGTGCCCTTCTGTTCTGCCCCGGGTTGCAGCGTGACAACGACCGCCGCTGTTCGAGGAGGACGCAGCTTCCTAGGCTTAACAACATTCTTCTTCTTCCCCTTGGGTGATGCCTTTTCCTTCTCCTTCAGCTTCTTTCCACCCTTTCCGACCTTGGTCCATCCTCCCTCACCATTGCCAGCAGCCGGAGCCAGAGCACTAGCCTCAGTTCGGTCTGCAGGCACGGGTTCCGTACGATTCTTGCTCTTGCTCTTGCTCTTTTTCTTCTTCTTCTTTCCGTTTGTCGAACTAGGAGCTGACGTCCCCCTCGGTGCCTTCGCCTGTGACTCTTGGTTTTGGGCGTTGGTTCTCTCCTTGTTTCGCTTGTCTGAAGCGAGCGGAGGCCGAAGCCTCTCTTTTGGTGGAAGCCTTTGTTCTAAGGATGCCATCCGCGCGTCTATCAAATTTCCCACCTGGTTCATGATAGATCGCGCTAGGTCATCAGCTGTTCCCTGTCCGGGCCCCTTTGGAGGCTCCTGCGGTGCTGTCGCCTTAGGAGCAGAAGCGGACGGTTGAGACGACGCAGTGTGTCTGTCTTTACCGGTACGCATTACCTCCTTGCGCAGTTCCGCCATCTCCTTTCGGAGCTCATCAATCTCGCGTCTAAGGCACACATTCTCAGCCTGCAGCTTGGCCGTTTCATCCTGCGAGAATTTGCGACTCAAGGTCTCTACCGCCTCCTTAATGGAGTTCCCTGCCTCTTTAAGGGCACGCGTATATATGTCCCTTTAAGGTTCTTCGATTTGGACGCAACCCGGAGGATCACATCCACATCATTACACACCTGCTGTGTTAGTGCTGCACTGTCGACAGTTGTGTGGAGCCCCAAGGACGCCCTCGCCATACTGGCAGAGCGAGCCATCTCCTGGACTTCCTCTTCTCCATTGTTTATTTATTTGTGAATTATTATGGAGGAAATCGAGCAGTTTGACGAAATCTCGTAGCAATCTCTTCTATATACCTACGACTGGTATGTATGCGTTCGTCATGGTCTCTAGAACACGAAACTGTCGGTCGTAGAACGCGGAATCGTGCACACGCTTAGCTGTGACGTCACAAAGATGGCGGCCGACCGTTGTAGATTATTGATGATTTCTCGAGTTATAATAATTGTACAAATGGGTTGTGTGAGGTGTCTTTGGAAAGAATATTAATGCTTTTATTTAAACCTTTATTTGCTTTTTGAGACCTATTACGTAAATATAATGATTAAAGAAATATTTGAAAAAGATTGAATTTTTCACCTTATGCATTTACATATTTACCAATTTAACTCAATAAATCGAAGCTGTAGCTAAATAAATATTATTATAAAAAATATAGAATATTTCTTCAGGTTGCTAAATATATAAATAACATTTTCATACGATTAAAAAATCAAATTGTGAACAATTCCGTAAAATGCCACCGCGCGGTTGAGTTAAGCTACAGCGTAGTTCAGGCGACGCGACGCGCCCGCACTGCTCGTAGTTCAGGCGACGCGACGCGCCCGCACTGCTCGTAGTTCAGGCGACGCGACGCGCCCGCACTGCTCGTAGTTCAGGCGACGCGCTCGCGCTGCTTGTAGTTTTTAAAGATTTTATTTTAGGAGCCCCTTGTTTTACAACGGAATCATAAAAAAGATGCAGATTCAGGAATCTTTATTTTGAATAATTTTTATTTATGCACACACACGCTCAGATCGAGTAAAAATGATCATTTACATATTATAGTAACTTACTCGTACATAAAAAGGGTTGGTTCAAACACTTCTTATAGTCCTTTTCTCTTTAAAATTGTCTCCGAATACGCTCACTGCTGCTATCAGTAGCTAAATGGTACAATAATTGTCGATAATATAATGAAAATCTTTATAACTAACTAGCTGATGCCCGCGACTTCGTCCGCGTGGATTGAGGTTTTTCGGTTCCCGCGGGAACTCTTTAGAAACTTTAGAAACAAGAATATTTAGAAGAATTTTTAGAAACAATGTGACTGGTATCAAAAATAATAAATATTATAAATGCAAAAGTTTGGATGGACGTATGGATGTATGGATGTTTGTTACTCAACGCGGACGAAGTCGCGGGCAGCTCATCAACTTAAATCAGCTAGTGTAATAAATATATTACACTAGCTGATTTAAGTTGATGAGCTTAAGTATTTAAGACCTTTTGTCTTCATAACAACGCGAGGTGTCGGTGACGCATATCGGTGACGCGAATCTACAAGTTTACCCCTTCCTACAAGTTTACCCCCCCCCATACTTCAATAATTATAGCTGTTCTAAAACACAAACGTCAACAATATTAAAACAATCCGCCTTTAAGCGATGGTAGTCTATGCTCCGGTGCATTGGGAATGCAAAAAGAGTATTATGGAACTATCAACTATCGGCATCGATGGCTATAGGTTATAAAGTGCACTTTGGCAGTGCATCGGAACTTTTTATAGTGCGAAGTACTAGGCAATCATAAGTTGCAAGAGGTGAGAACTGCACCCCAAGCCCCGCCTCCCGCCTAGGTGCACTAGGAACTGTCTACGTGGAGGGATCGATATAATGAAACCTGCGCTTGTTGAAAGCGAAAGTTGTGACATACGTCACTCTGAGCATACACGGTACTATCGTATAATGGACCGACTTTACAAAGGGAGGATTTTTAATCACATTATTTTTTACTCCACAGTGATTGTGGAGTAAAAAAAGCTACCGGAAAAGCTTGAGCCGATCAGCGCAACGACCATGCGTGGCGTACGATGCTCTAATATTGCTTACATTGATCTATATCTATATTTTACTTTTAATACTTCAAATACGAAAGTTTAGATGGATGGATGGATGTTTGTTACTCAATCACGCCAGAGCGGCTGAACTGATCTGGATGAAATTAAGCACAGAGATACATTGATATAGATAACACATAGGCTACTTTTTATCACCGAAAATTAAAGAATTCCCACCACTACAGCCCATTAACGTCCCACTGCTGGACACAGGCCTCCACTCTCATATGAGAGAGAATTAGAGCTTAGACCCACCACGCCGCTCCAATGTGGGTTGGCGGGCTTTGACGACTGTTATCATGTTAGTGATAATAACCGGGACCGACGGCTTAACGTGCTCTCCGAGGGAAGGGGGTGAAACACCGCCAACTTCCTAACTCCGGGATAGTACTGAGAGTTTCTAGTCCGAAAAACCCAACACTAAATGATGGCCTGACCCGGGACTCGAACCCAGGACAGCCGCAGTCGAACATCCGAACCACTAGACCAACGAGGCAGTCCTCGAGTTCCCACGGGAACCAAAAACCTCAATCCACGAGCCCGAAGCCGCGGGCTTCTGTAACTGTTTTGTGTATTGTATTGTAAAAAAAAATTGTAATTATACGAGTAATTAATGTATTTTGACGACCTCTCTGGCGCAGTGGTGACCGCGGTTGTGATAAATGGGAGGTCCACGGTTCGATACCCGGCAGGGCCAAATAATTTTGTGAATTTTCTCGGGTCAGGCCTGGCGGGAATAAGCCTTACCGGCAAAGACGTTCCGCCGAGCGAATTAGGGTAGCTTGTAGACTGTAGTGCATGAAAAAGATTAAATACTTCAGTTACTTAAGTTGAGGACCTCATCAATTTTAACGAGAAAAATGACGTATCGTATCCATAGGTAAGGCAATGGAAACGTTCTTGTTACTCCACTGCGATTCTGCGTTCCTAATAAAGCAGCCTAACTTGGATGCACTTTATGGAGGTTACCTATAAGTCAACCTAGCCTAGGTTAGGTAGGCTGTCCTGCGCTTTAGAGCTTTTTGATATTTAGAGCACATGAGGTCATGCAACTCTAAGTACTTCATGCGAGTATGTGGTTGAAATGTCTGCTATTTCCATTTTTATCTATCTATATATCTATTTCACCCAACTCGTACTTGTCAAAATTGAGACCGTGACTAAAATAATAAAACGAATTTACGTGCATTCAAACAAATAAATAAAAAAAACGCGACAAACTTAAATACCAGAAAAAAAATTGTAATGCCCGATTTAGGGTCAGTAAACTATTTATATCAGTAGTATTAGTTTTTACAATAAAAGCCCAAGTCCCAGTTAAGACATAATAATATTGGACTCTGTCTCTCAATAAGTTTAAAGTTCACCATGTTCTACTCAATATTATGTTTATGTTTGATATTATCCCACGGGTGGGACAAATTGTATATTTTTTCAATTTTGCATTTCACTCTTCCCTTACTAGGGCTGGAAGCCCGAGCTGAGTTTGTAAGCGATCAAAGTGTCAAGCGTCCACGTAGAAACCGGCAGGGACGCGGTGGAGCCATCGTACCACCGACCCCTGGGGGGGTACGATGATGCGGTCATTTTTACTAAAGTTGCGAAGATCTGCGAATACACCTGTAATAGAAAATGACAGCTTCAAAATTTCTTGTACGTCTCTCGAGTTGGTGTGGGTAGTTGAATTCAAAATCAAGAAAACGGAAACATGAAGCTTATTTCATATACGATAAAATCAAAATTAGGTTACACTAGAAAAAGTGTATGCGGCTTAAAAAAATTGTATAGATGCAGTTCACAGATGCATGCATCTCCTGTCACTAGAGATGCATAAACCTGAAGAGGTGAGGTGCTTTATACTCTGCTATATGCTGTAAATGTCCATTTACATATGAGTGCAAGTCCCGCCCATGCAAAATCAGAATTGGGACAGCCATGCCTTTCCTTCTCTTACCTCAGTAATGGCACCCCTTCAAAATAAACCAGAAGATTGCAATACAGTTACACATACAGTACAGATACAGTACACATTGGTACAGATTACATTGAAATGTCCAACAACAACAATGGTAAAGTTCAGCAGAAAAGCTCATAATCAAAAGTGGGACAGTTATAATTTTATCCTGCTTTTATCCTAGAAATCTAGCACACCTATAAAGTGAATCATGAAATGGCATTACTTTTCTGAGGATAGTGTAGAAATTAACAAACATATTGAAATTTTCAACATTTGGAAAGCCCCGCCCAAACGCATAATAGTTTTGTAGAATTGACATTGAGAACATGAAACATCGCAGTCAGTGTGGGTATATGACTAAATAACAGAACGGAAATTACGTCTTATTATTTACGTAATAAAAGCGACATTAGATTGACTACTCATACTGACTTTGGGTGCAACATTCTATAAATGTCATTCATTTTTACTAAAGTTGCATACATTTGAAGAGATGTGAATCCGTAATAGAAAAGGACAGCTACAAAATTAATTGTAGGTCTTTTGAGTTGGTGTGGGTAGTTAAATTCAAAATAAAGTAAACGGAAATGTGAATCTTATTTCATATACGATAAAATCCAAATTAGGTTATCATACAGGATATGCATCCCGGTTTAAAAAAACGTGTGGAGTCGTGGGACACCAGATAGGAACAAAGTTCCTTATTACATAAATTTTAATTTCAAGCGAAAACCATTTTTTTTTTTTTTTGAATAAAAAAAATTATTACAATATGAACCTTAATACTAAGGCATTAAACTTTAATTTGGAATGTAGTATATTTATATTTAAGACCTTTTATCTTCGTTAAAAAAATCTTATTCTACGCATTTACGGACGGACGCGTTACGCCGGACGTTTTTTGCCGGCTAAAGGGTACCAAGACTTCCCTTAAGGAACTTTGTTCCAAAAAAAATTGTGGATAAGGTGTGGATGCCGTCCACCGATGCATGTATCGCATCTTCTGTTACTAGAAATGCATAAACCTGAAGAGGTACAGTGCTTTGTACGCTGATTGCCTAGAAGTGTCCATTATAATATAAAAGTACAAATCCCGCCCATGCCACTTGCCAAAATATAAAGGTTACACTGCAGGATATGCGGTTTAAAAAAATGTATGAATGCAGTCCACAGACACGATGCACCTCCTGTCACTAGAGATGCATAAATCTGAAGAGGTATCAATGCACGTATCTGCACATATATGTCGATTAAAAAGGGATAATGAGTTTTATTGCCTATAAAATGAAATCCATATTGGATTGCTCTGCATAAAACGCATCGGCTGAAAAGTCTATGTTTACCCTGTACTGAGCTTTCCCGCAGACTTTAAAGACAATCTCTTATCAAGTGCGTTACAAATTACGCATAATCCGTAGTAAAAATCCGTATCCATAGTGGCTTCCGTTATCCGTCGTTAATAGTAGATTAGTAGCCAAGGGTTGTAAGGCATCAATTGCAGCCCGAGATATTTAGGCGCACGAGCGCAGGGAGGGCGCCTATAGTTCGAGGGTGCAATTGATGCTTACACCCGAGCTAACTACTCTGCTTTACATCTCGATTGTGAGGTAAAGTAGGTCCTTATTACCCCCAAATGGAGCTTGTAGGTGACCAATTAGCGCTCTAGGGTAATAATGTAGCTAGAAAAGCCCTAGGGCGGTAAGTAATTAATAAATATGAATATGAGAGATGTAAAAGGAAGTTAATGCCAGTTGCTACCTTTGACGGTTACTAATTCACTTCAATTATTTCGTAAACTATAAAAAAAAGTTTGCAGTAGTAGTAGTAGGTAGTTTTTTAGGGTCTAAGGATGAATCTGTTGATTGTATCGCTGTTGATTTTCCCATGATAATAAATAGTAGATTAGTAGCCAAGGGCTGTAAGGCATCAATTGCAGCCCGAGATATTTAGGCGCACGAGCGCAGGGAGGGCGCCTATAGTTCGAGGGTGCAATTGATGCTTACACCCGAGCTAACTACTCTGCTTTACATCTCGATTGTGAGGTCAGTAGGTCCTTATTACCCCCAAATGGAGCTTGAAGGTGACCAATTAGCGCTCCAGGGTAATAATGTAGCTAGAAAAGCCCTAGGGCGGTAAGTAATTTAAAAAAAAAAACTCTTCACTCTTTCAAAAAGTTCGCGTACATCTAACCATCATACTTTTTTTAATTACTTACCGCCCTAGGGCTTTTCTAGCTACATTATTACCCTAGAGCGCTAATTGGTCACCTACAAGCTCCATTTGGGGGTAATAAGGACCTACTTACCGAATATGAGAGATGTAAAATAAAATAAAATAATCGGTTTCTACGCGGCATCGTACCGGAACTCTGAATCGCTTGGTTTTGCAGTTAGGGTGGTAGCTGGGCAAAGCCGAAGCCGTCAAAAATCCAGGAAAACTCAGAAATTACAAATTCCCAAATTGACCCTTCCGAGGATCGAGTCCAGGACATCCGCACGTTAAGACAACAGCGCTCAACACTGCACCAATGAAGTCATCAAAATGTGCCTATGAAATATGTTTCTTAATATCAACAGAACAACAGAACATATTAATTTGATAGATGCACGTTAAACGCATCGTTTGAAAAGCCCTCGCAGTGCATGCACTTGTTGAAAGCACGTCATATGTATAGAAACAACCTAGAAATACAATGCATTTGTACCAAAGGTACATAAACGCAGGGAGGTTGAATTGCTATGTAAAATATAATATAGTAAGAATATCTACTAAAATCAATAACACAAAGCTGCGCAAATTGAAAACGAAAGTTGGGCTCTACGTCATTCTGAGCACACAAAATAATAATACCTATGTAAAGTGTTATTTTATGAACTCTATAGCTTTTCTGCAGCCCCAATGAATATTATTATGGTCATCAGCTGATGTTGCAATTCATGCTTTCTCTCTTTCTCTCAAGATTCAAGGTATGGACATGTACACGTACCTACAGATGAAGATTTCCACACATGAATATTTGGATACGTGTGAATCGTGATAACTTGGAAAGGTAATAATTATAATCTTAATCCATATAACTCCATACTAATATAATAAATGCGAAAGTGTGTCTGTCTGCTACGCTTTCACGGCCCATCTTTTTAACCGATTTTGATGAAATTTGGTACAGGTGTAGGTTGTATCCCGGAGAAGGACATAGGCTACTTTTTATCCCGGAAAATTAAAACGTTCCCGCGGGAACTAAAAAACCTCAATCCACGCGGACGAAGTCGCGGGCATCAGCTAGTTAGTGATAACCATAGACTCGTCTATACTAATATTATAAAGAGGTAAAGTTTGTGAGGTTGTAGGGGGTAAGCTCTGGATCCACTGAACCGATTTTGAAAATTCTGGTACCAATAGAAAGCCACATTATTTGTGAGTGTCATAGGCCGTATATATATATATATTTATATATATATATATATATATATATATATATATATATATATATATATATTAACCCGAAAAATTAGGGAGTTCCCGTGGGAATTTAAAAAACTTATTTCACGCGGACGAAGTCGCGGGCATGCTAGTAATAATATAACTTGATAGAAGTTGCGTCTGATATTCGACGCGCTGATTCATGTTGTATGTACTTTTTTAATAACAAGATAATATAAGGCTAATTATACGCTTGACGACAATCATGCTTATGAAAATCAATGATGAGGTCTAGGTTGGCGCGCGCTTGCCTAGAAAATGCCTATTCGCTCTTGCCTTGAAGGTTGAGTAGTTAGAATTGGCAAGAAACACGAACGCTGGAAGGGCGTTCGAAACCTTAGCGGTTCGTATCAGAGATGTGGAACAAAAACATTTCGTACGACTTTATTGAGCATCATAAGGATACCGACGCTCACGATTTCTCGCTGTTCTGTGGTAAAATGGTGAAGGAGGAACGAGATCGTGAAGTTCCTGAGCATACTCTTCAAACCAAAGTATACCCGATAGAATACCGAAAGGCAGGCGACATTGCGACGGTGCTGCAAGCTGAGCATCTGCGCCTGAGTGATTCGAGTGAGTGAGTTGATCGCCAATAATAATTTATTCTCCGGCGATCTATACAGAGTCTCATGCATCTTACGATCTTGCAGTACCTTTCGAAAAATGAATATTTTGGCCATCGACCATGTACAGGTTACATGGTCGATGATTATGGCTTTTGCAAATGGTTATGCGGCGCAATAATTCGTAGACGCCGCGCGGTGTAGTCTCGTAACACTCGTAGTACTCGTAGCACTCGTAGCACTCGTAGTGTACGAGTCTACGCAGCGCGGCGTCTACGAAATCTCGTAAAAGCTACATCCTTAGTGGCGTAGGCCGGCGCCCTGTGGGTGGTCGGGGGTCGACCCCCCACTGGGCACGCACCTATAACTTTTTTGGGTAACTACACTTGCTTTAACGGCGAAAGGAAAAGTCTTGAGGAACGCTACTTTTCTTTCATCCACTACAAGTTAGCCCTTGACTGCGGTCTCACGTGATGGTAAGTGATGATGCAGTCAAAATGGTAGCGGACTAACCTGTTAGGGCTATGGCAGTTATATTAAACCCAGACCCCTAATCGGTCTAGAAACACGGCATCGTACCGGAACGCTTAATCGCTTGGCGGCACGTCTTTGCCGGTAGGGTGGTAACTAACCACGGCCGAAATCTCCCACCAGGTCAGACCAGAGAAAATTCAGAAATTATTAATTCCCAAATCGACCCTGCCGGGGATCGAACCCTGGACCTCTCACGTTCAGACAACAGCGCTCAATACTGCGCCAGGGAGGTCGTCGAATGGCTAAGAGTTCGTCATGATGTTCTCATAGGTGTATGAAGTCTGCCAATTCGCACTCGGCACGCGTGGTGGACTACGACCAGTTCCGAGAGGAGTCTCGTGCTCAGCAATGAGCCGTGATGGGTTCAAGTGAGTGACCTCTACTATAGGTATACAAGTACAAGCCTGAGCAGGACCAACGCGAACTATCCGGACCGCATTAAACCAATATACCTGGGATCCACCCCTACTACACGCCCACTACTGCCGCGCACGCTTTTCAGCTGAAAATGCATCATACAGAAGCAGGCAGACGATGCAATACTACCAGAGGTCCATAAGTGGAAACAGCTTCTAAATGCATTTCGGCGCGTCATCGCCGTTGGCACCGAAGTCAGACATGTTGTTGCACACGAGCGTAGGTAAAGTAGAAAGATGTCGTCGTTGATTGTAACGATGTAATCTTCAAAAAATAATACGCAATAATCCCCGCGTCTCCATTACAACGGTATTTTATACACACGAGTCAAAAACAAATCTTAATGTTAAGTTATTCTGCCGGAAGTCAAAAGCAGAACCCTTTATGCTAAATAAATATAAAAATAAATGAAAGTCAATAACAAAACTCTTTATATATAAGTCCAACGGAAATGTCAAAACAAGCACTTAGAACTTTTTAACGGATGTGAATGAAATATCAAAAATAAATACAAAAACTAATAAATCAATCACACCGGAAGTAACATTCGAAAATCAAAACTTATGTAAAATTACAATAATTAATAGTTATTTGTTATACAAGAGTGAAAAGTTGTTTTTTAACCGCGTGCTCAATTTTGATGACCGAGCAAGCGAAGGATTCTAAAATTGAATCACGAGCGGAGCGAGTGATTCAAAAATTAGAATCCTGAGCGTCAGCGAGGGAATCAAAAGAGCACGAGGTGAAAAATCTTTTCACTCGAGTGCAACACGTAACTTTTCATCCCACCTCAGCGAGGAAATGACTAAATGTAATAATCACAAGGTAACTTTTCATCCCACCTCAGCGAGGAAATGACTAAATGCAAAAAAAATCACAAGATTAAATTCAATTCTGTTAATTTCTTCGTCACTAGAATCACTCATTTTAGGTTTTTCACTTATTTTCAATTTTCTTGTTTTTAATCGGTTTTAATTTTAAACAATATGACGTGAAAGAAAATGGTGCGCACCACAGACATACTGTGGTGCGCGCAAAGCAAATTAAAAAAGTACACCAAGAAGGTTACGAGTGTGAGTTTTTAACAAATTAAAAACGATTGTATGGAAATTCGGCACCATAGAGGTACAAGTAAATAGGTTTTAATGATGTTTTGAATTCACAAACTTCATAGACGAGTGATATTTACTAACGTGCACACGATGTTCTAAATTCAATTTACTTTATCCTCTAGAGGATAATAACGGCTTTTAACATCAGATATCGAAGAATAAAAATACTCTTTCCGAGATGGTGGGATGAAAAATAAATTATACTTAATACAAATAATGGTTTGCGCCCATATGCACTTCCCGAATGCAGGTTTGCTAGTATTATAAATGATGTATTTATTATATGTTTCGCTACCGACGGGATATCACTGTTTAGCGACAACTAACACAATGACTAATGTGGAGTTTTTTAGTGTGGAGGAAGAGGCGACTCCCAAGATTTTTGGCTAAAGTAGGTATAAAGTATGAAACCTTTTACAGTATGACTAGCCTCGGTTTCCTATTTCAGTTTGAATAAGTTTAAAAAAACTACACTATTAGCTACCTAAAAAATTATTCGTGAAATATTTTTAATGACGGTGAAAAATGAAAATTGACATAGAATATTAATATTTTAAGTCAAACAATAAAAAACGCGAATTTAGTAAGTACAATATTATTACTTTCTTCCAAGTAAGTAGGTACTTTAGATTCAAAAGCACCTGTAAAAGTTTACTTATTTAATGAAGTATTTAAATAAAAACCATTTGAATTTGTTAATTTGCGGATGATATTTATTGGTAAGAACGGGCATTTTGAATAGGTCGCAACGTACACCTGCATCGCTGCTGCACGCAGTACACCAGGGTCGCATGAGCTTGAAGTGGTTTAATGGCTGCATCACTCGATGCATATTAAGTATCATCACGAATGCATAACGGCCATGAATACGATTCCAGTCACTATATCAATCTTACCCCACTTTCTTTCCATCTTTCTACTGCATTTTTTTTCTGAAGTGCAAACTTATGAACCTTTTTTAATTAAAACTAAGAAATAAATTAAGGATTTATTTATTTATTTAAGCCACAAACTTATAATTAAATCGTATTAACAATAATATAATAGGTAATTAAAATATTTACACATAACCTACTACACACAATCTATACTTATTTACAAAAATATACACCGTCCAAATGATCGTTCGATAGCATTGGATGCAAGGATGTACCGATTATTCAAGAAGGTCCTTATCTCGTAAATAGGTACTATCATACTCGAGAGAGAGTAGCTTTCTCATCCTTAAGGTAGGGTAGAGTACGGTAGAGTCACCTAGCTCCACCAGCCACCATGTCCTGTGTTCCAATCGTTTTGGTAGAGTAACTTTCTATACGCATATTATTTTTTTAATAAGCAGTTTTTCTGAAAATTTATTTGTAATAAGGCCTTTATTAAGTATTTGTATTGTGTATTTGTAGGCCTTATTTATTTGTAGAAACGCCTTTGTAATAAGGCGTTTTTTATCTTCTTATATTCGTTATCTTTACAGAGATTCTCTAATGCGATAGTGAAGTTACAATATTTTAGCTTGGCTATGAAAAATTAAAACTAGAATTAAAATTAATAAAAAATGCCTAAAAACCTTAAATCATATTAAAAAATAAACCAAATTCAAAACCAAAAATATCACCTACTCCGGAATGACTGATCGTTCAGATTGCTATCTTTGTGAATTCACTCAGAGAGCAAGAAAACATGCATAAGTTCAAGAAAAAAAGTGACTGTCATAATCACACATAATGTTAATAAAAGATAAAAGAGTTTTTGTAAAACGTAAACTAATATTGAAAAGTCCTATTACAGTGTATTACAAATAAAACATAATTAGACGCTGGATGCTTTGGACGCATATTCATACCCATGCCTTCCTATTATTCAAATAATTAATTAATTCTTTACACTGTAATGTTGTTACAATGCCATATTATTTTAATTGTTTACTTTAGTAGGTGCCTACTACCTGTAAGCCTACTTATCATTGAAGGCATATTTGTTTAAAGATTTATATCGTTTTTGTGGAAGTTTGTAATTTTTAATATTATTTTATTACATAGAACCTTTTTATAATTTAACTATATCATGGTCTCTGAGTGTTCTATGAAGATACTAAATTCTAGTTCATTTATATTACTTATTAATTAATTAATACTTGCCAGTTGCTATTGTTCAACTTTATTTAAATTGTCGTTCTATTATTTTATAAATACCCTGTATCAAATATTATTGAAGTTTGGTTATATTTAGTAATATTTCATCATAATAATAAGATAGAAAACTGTATTTGAATTAGGCGCCAATGCGAGTTACGGAAAAAGGATATTTTAAGATTGACCAATCAGAGCGTAGCGCGTCTTTTGTTTTTGGCCTGCGTCTTTTTAGGGCGGACACAGGATCTTAAATTATTGAAAAACGTGTGATTTGATATGTGAGTGTAAAATATAAAAAGTGTTGTTGTATTGCTGTTTTTTATTCAAAATACCCATTATCCTGAAGCTGTGGCTACATACCTTTCCGCTCACATATTTTTTATTCTACTACAAGTTAGCTCTTGAAGTGTAAATGCTTGTTACGTAACGTATGAATTGTATATTAATTAATTACATTATGTTACATTAATCTTTTTATGAGATCAGCAACTGCTGAGTTCCTTGCCGGCGTTTCCGAACCGGTGGTACAGTCTTGACCTCTCATAAGTGACACAAGTTGTACTTCGTGAAATAAATCATTTCATTACACGGTACACGCAAAAACGTTAGTTTCCTCGCAGTAAATTGTGGTAAAAATGTGTAAAAAGGAGTCAAAGCGCCTACGACGTGGGGTAGAGACCGATCTCTATTGAACTCTCGACCATGTCCACAGTCCATGGAACACGGTCCGAAAGTATTGAATATGAAGCGCGCAGCGGGGACTTAGAAAAGCGGCCGTTGCACTGCTTTCCGACGTAGGAACGGACTCTCGACGTGTCTGCAATGGAGCTTCTACTTATACTCAGCGACCGAAAAACTTTAATAGCGCGAGTTAGGATTTATATCCCAAAATATACTTTTTGACAGACTTCCAAGACAATGAGGAGGTTCTAAGTTCAGTGCGTATCTTCTTTTGTATATATTTAACTTTTCTATTTAATTTTGTTTCATATACACCTGTTTTTTCGATAAAGTTATGTTACGCTGCGTTCCTGAATGCCCAACGAACCGTTCAATTACTATAAAACCGGTGTTGTAGAGAGAAGGCGGTGTTTACGTAAATCTATCTATATATATCACTCGAAAGGTCACTCACTGACTGACTCACTGACTGATTCACTGATTCATCACGATATCTCCGGAACTATAAAACATACAGACTTGAAATTTGGAAGGCAGGTTCCTTCTATGAAGTAGACGTCAGCTAAGAAACGGTTTTGAGAAAATTCACCCCTAATGGGTTGAAATGAGGGTTGGAAGTTTGTATGAAAGTCCTTTGTTTTTTAAGTTAGACACATGAAAATTGGCAATTAAGTTATTAGTTGTAAATAATAAAAATCTGTGAAAGCAATTTTACGAAAATCCATCCCAAAAGGGGTGAAATGGGGGTGGAAGTTTACATAAAAGTTCTATGATTTTTAAGTATAGACATGAAAATCGGAATTTAGATTATTAATTATAAATAATAAAAACCTGCATACGCTATATAAAGCCTCTATAGATAGGCTTTTTACAGCGGGAAAATTTCATAATCCCATAGGAAATCAGCAATTGTACGCGGACGAAGTAGCGGGCGACCTCTATGGACTAAGATCCCGCTGCAAGATTGTTACACGAATCGAGTACGTGATCAAAAACTATTTTTTATGTAGAATTATAAACGGGGGAATATATATTTGCCAGGTTGCCAATCAAAAAGTGGCCGCTAGTATTTTTAATTAAGATAATAATTGTTTTCGTCTAAGTAGTTTAGTTTACTTTGTGCCACCTAGATGGCACCACTCGTACTGTAGCGAGACAGAGTACAAGTGGTGCAATTTTGAATTGAAAGGTAATTCCTACCTTTTTTCTGATGGCAGAACGTTTTAAAAATCAATATTTTCCAATCGTAATGTAGCTTTATGGTAAGGGTGTACCTATAATTAACTGAAGTTGTTGGTAATATCAATAAAATACCTTTACTGCCTAACTACTGGTTAAAAATAAAACAAAAGGCATGTGATTGATATTAACAATCATTTATAGTACAATCACAGAATAAGGAATAATACTAACGTACAGAAACTGCACTAAAAGAATTATAATATATCTAACAAGACGTATCATACATATTTTCATCGAGTGGGCTATCAGGTTGTTTCAAATCAAAATGTTGTGTGTTGAAATCACGATAAAACAAATATCTGCATTTGACGAATCGATAAGAATATATTATGTGCTTGATTTAATACACCTAATACAAGATTAATTATCATCGTCTGCATCCCTAATTACATAATCCAAAAATGTCTTAACAAAAAGTACGGCGGGAGCGGGATAGAGCTGTTTACTATTCATTCGTATTGTTTTGCGTACAATCCGACCAGTGACCACCCAACCCATCACTTTTGTCATCGTTCTATTATTATTAGGTATCTTATAGCGATCTTTAGTTCCACATATCTCTGCAACGAACGAGCGTGGCCGATTCTGTATAACACAATCTCTAAACTAAACTAAAATGGCAGCTTTAAATCTAGTTCTGTCCCTTTCCGGGAGTATTATGAAAGGGTTAGCAATATTTGTAATGCTCTAATTTTAGTTTAGTTTAGAGATTGTGCACTACAGAATCAGCCCTATATAATCTAAGTCTGCAACTTGACATTATTTTATTGTTCACTAGATGATGCCCGCGACTTCGTCCGCGTGGATTGAGGTTTTTTAATTCCCGAGGGAACTCCTTAATTTTCCGGGATAAAAAGTAGCCTATGTCCTTCCCCCGATGCTACCTACCTCCATACCAAATTTCAGCAAAATCGGTTGAAAAGATGGGCCGGGAAAGCGTAGCAGACAGACAGACAGACACACTTTCGCATTTATAATATTAGTATGGATTTCATAATGCAGCGGGATGATTGATGAAAGACATTAAGACAAGCCAAAACGCGCGCGCGATTTACTTTGACATAATAGTTAGCGTTTCATTGCGATGCGATGCGATTTATCGATGCATGCGATGCATGCGGGCCTTAATGTAATCACCAACATTACACACTTGTACCTTATGTACTATGGTCTAATGTACTATGGTTTCTGACCCTGTTTCTAATACTCATTCTCTTTCTATGTATTATACACACGAATAATTCGGTTGCACTGCAGGATATGCATCCTGGCTAAAAGAACCGTATGGATGCAGTGCACTGTCCACAGATACGATGCACTATCACCAGAGATGCATAAACATGAAAAGTTATCAATGCAGGAAACATCTCAATCAGTGCGGGCATGACTCAGGGGTGCAACATCCTATAACTGTGATTCATTTTTACTAAAGTTACATAAATTTGAAGAGCTGTGAATACACCGGTAAGAGAAAAGGACAGCTACAAAATTTCATGTACGTCTTTTGAGTTGGTGTGGGTAGTTCAATTCAAAATGAAGTAAATGGATACATGAACCTTATTTCTTAGACGATAAAATCCAAATTAGGTTGCAACACGAGACATGCATCCCGGTTTTAACAAAAATTGTAGGGATGCAATCCACAGATACGATGCATCTCCTGTCACTAGACATGCATAAACCTGAAGAGGTATTATCCGTAGTAAAAAGTTGGTGATTGCCAACTATAACAGTCATAGTTTCACTTCGAGTTATTTCGTAGCTGTAATTTCCTAGTTTTACTTTTTTTAAAGGAATGGAAACGTGACCTGTGGAGATGTAATACGTGCAGAACTTCCTCCAGGCGTTCTAGACAATATAATATCAGATATTTAAGACATATTTTTATTGTAATATGAAGTATTATGTTGTTTTTGATAATGAAAAATGGCGAAAACAACTTGTATTTTCCTCGCCATTTTTCTCTGTCAAAAACTAGGTACCTACTCGTATATTATAGTAAAAATAAGTAGTCTCAAATGTCGGTAATTTTTATATTATCTAGACATGAATAGGCCATTTGTGAAATTCTGAGGCTTTTACAATCATTGAAAATGTTAGATTGTATGAGAGATTGAAAGTGTAGTTATAACGCGCCGCCCAAGATATAGGCCGCCAAGCTATATTTTATGCAATAATTTAATACTTAGTACAAAACATTTTTAAAAACAAGCTACGAGTATAATGATGGTGAAAATTTTGTCTCTGGACTCTATTCCTGATTATCTTTAAAATGATATACCGCAACCCTATGTAACGCTATAAAAAATATTTTACTTCGCATTCGCTTCTATGAGAGCCCCCCTGAAATAAAGATTTTTATAACTTTTTAAGCCATATTCGGCGGGAGGCCATCGGTTTACATATTATATTAAAATGTAAAGTAATTACGTTAAGTAATTCAGAAGTTATAAGGCTCTGACAGACGGACGGACGGACGTATGGACGGACGGACAAGTGCCAATTCACTCAAGTAGACTCAGAGACCTTCGCTTCGCTCGGTCAATAAATGGGAAAGTTTATCTGCCTGTCTGTCCGTCAGTTTGTCTGTCTGGCTGCTACGCTTTCACGACCCATCTTTTCCACCGATTTCGATGAAATTCCTAGTTGGTCACTAGACCAACAAACATACTAACTACTAGGTTAGTATGGTCCCGAGTTCGAGTCCCGGGTCGGGCCATAATATTGGGTTTTTCTGACTAAAAAATCTCAGTATTAGCCCGGAGTTAGGAAGTTGGCGGTGTTTCACCCCCGTGCCTCGGAGAGCACGTTAAGCCGTCGGTCCCGGTTATTATCACTAACATGATAATAGTCGTTAAAGCCCGCCATTCGAGCAGCGTGGTGGGTCTAAACTCTAATTCCCTCTCTCCCATGAGAGCGAAGGCCTGTGCCCAGCAGTGGGACGTTAGGTAATAGGCTGAAGTGGTGGTGGTGGATAAAATTCGGTATTGAGGTTGCATCCCGGGGAAGGACTCTCAACTTTGAGGATCGTGGCTCCCTCGAGAGACTACCGTCTTTACGGTGTTACGCCATCTCTCCCTATTGGAAGCTGCGAAAGGAATTGCAGACTGGAGTGTCGAGGACTTTTTTAATTTGGTTCGGGCTCGGGGAAGGACATAGGCTAGTATTTTAATCCTAGAAAATTAAGATCCCGAGAGAACAAAAAAATCCTTATCCACGCTGACGAAGTCGCGGGCATCATCCGGTTTTCTGTAATTTCTCTCACATACTCGTAGGTGGACGGATCCGAACCAGTGGTAGATTCACTTGACTTGTAAAAGTTTATTTCAAAAAAACGAGTTTGAGTTTGATCACGTAAGGATTCTGTACGATCCCATCTCATGACTTTGCTGGAGACCGTGTAACAAGCAGTGATTCAATGACAAGGATGTCGATACACTTCATCCCTTTCAGTATCTCCACATACCTACTTGTATGAACAGATTTGAAAGTGAAATTTAAACCAATACAGTTGCTGACGTGTAGTCCCCGGGCGATCCAATCGAGGGCTTCCCGACCAGGAGTGCATGATGCATCTTAAATACCTACTAGTGCTTCACGCTCAACGACCTTGCAACCTTTAGGTTCGATTCTCATACAATTTTCGAAGCCTTATTTTAACCCCTTAGGGGTGGAATTCTCAAAACTTCGATCCAAACTAAAGCGGTTAAGCCCTGAACACAGCTTGAAAAGCTAACAATAGGGGGTGCCGACTAAAAAGTCTTTAGCAACAGAAAAAATCTGTATGGTCGCTTGTAACTGCATATTTGACCATACAGATTTTTTCTGTTGGCGGATTATAGCAAAATAATTGTAAATTTTTTCTTGCTAAATCATGAACTTCCGCAAAGTAACGCCTGATTCTATCCAATATTTAAAAAGTCTTTATCAAACGACAAAATATGCGTTCAGTATGGGGAGTGGGTACAAAATAATACTTGTAGGTACCGTCAGCTATGTACGTTCGACGCATTTTAAAAGGTTAACGAATGTAGTCTTCTTAAAAAATAATTAATCATTTCTGTAAAAAATATACTGTTGGACAACTATTCAAATGAGCAACTTTTTTTTCAAACGTCAAACGCGTGCTTGATATGGATTTTGTATGAAATTTTGTTGTGTGACGTCATCAAAGTTAGACGCACTTTTTTAGTTTAATCGATAGTTTATAATGGTTATTCAAAATAAAACTAGCAGGGGATGTGGACTTTTTGGGAGATCCTTTATTTAATAATCACTAAAAAATAATTTATTTCACATACTTACCCAAAAGTCAAATACCCAATTTCTTATTGTTATCTTTTGGAAAACTAGTTAGTTATCAGAATAATGTTTCGTTTTCTATGTCATGAATAGTTTTGATTTTAACACCTATGTAATTATGTGTCTCACGTATGTAGGTACTTACCATGTGCTTGCGAAATAAAAATTATTGTGATTATGGTTAGGCAACTTATCAATCAATCTCACAGAGATCCATATTCCATACAAACTGCATTATAAATGCTAAAGTGTGTCACTAATTGTATAAGTAGCCTATTTCATAAATTACCAACATTGCTGAGTAACATACAAATTAATATTACCTAGATTGAATGTAAGATCGATTCAAAATTAATTTTAATATCGGCCGTTTGCAGCCAAGGGCGTTATTCATAAAAAAACTAAGTATATACCTACCTAACTATTGTAAATAGTTTGTGTAAATAAAAATCTTGTTTATTGCAATATTGTTTATTTAGAATCAAGTAAGTATAGGTATATTCTTTGTACAATATCATTTACGTTTCCACATAACTACACTAATTTTAATTTAAGTTCTTAAAAATACGTTAAATTCTGGAATATGCTTAAGCTCTTACATTACAAATATTATAATTATTTATAATAAGAAATTAAGCCCGCCAACCCACATTGGAGCTGTGTGGTGGGTCTAAGTTCTAATTCCCTCTCTCCTATGAGAGTGGAGGCCTGTGCCCAGCAGTGGGACGTTAATGGGCTGTAGAGGATGATAAGAAATGGAAAAGTCAGGGAATCATTTATAGTTATGTCTCATTACTCTCATAATTAATTAATGCGCACCACACTTCAAACTGTTAAATTGGGCCAAAGATGCTAGGATCCTACGTTTATGGAATCAACAATTATTAATGTGATTATATTAATGAATTTGAAACGTAAATAGATAATATATTAAAATGCCTTCTGGTTTGTAGATAAGGTTCAGAACCGCGCCGGGCGGGTGGCGGGTGGCGTAGGGCGGAGGGGGCGGAGAGCTAGCTCTGCAAGATGCGGTGCACAAACTTCTCATAGTCGATGTTGCCCTGCGAGTCCTCCAGCTCCTTCAGCACCTGCTCCATCTGTACACACACACACACACACACATACATACACTGCTGAAGTGTGTCTTTTCTGTCTGCTATGCTTTCGCGCCCCATCTGTTCAATTGATTTTGATGAAATTTGGTACAGAGATAGACTGGGGAAGGGCATAGGCTACTTTTGATCCTGGAAAATAGTTCCTGCGGGAGTGAAAAAACTTAATCCACACGGACACCATATGTTCTGTGGACACCATCGCAGGCAATGTAATTCATTGCACTTGACATTGATATACTCTAGTAAGTTAATATTATAATATGAGTTGTATTTGTAATAAGTACATAAGAAATAAGTAGTTACTTAAAAGCTACTTAAAACTAAGCTAATATTAAAATTAAAAATAGTTACTCTTTCTATCTGATTAAATAAGTTTAGCCGACTACAAGATTGTCCAGGATCAACAGGTTTATTTCCTAATTAAGTTTTGAAAATGGTGGTATGTCATGAACATTAGTTTAAATTTAAAAGAACATTCTCATTGAAGTCTATTAAAAATATGCAGTTATATGGACACTTCAATAACTTCCATGTGAAATAAACAAAATGCCTCGTAAGTTGTTGTGCGAGCACAGAGCAGATGTTACCTCTTTGCCGTTGAGCTTCTCCCCCAGCGTGGACAGCAGGTGGCGCAGCTCGGCCGACGAGACGAAGCCGGCGCCGTCCTTGTCGAGTTGCCGCAGACCCTCTATCAAGACATCGGCCGTGTCCCCGCTGCACGCCTCGGATATAGCCTGCAACGATGTATCGCCGGTGTCACCGTCGCATCACTAGTGAGTAGTGACGAGCGGCGCCGCGCAGTCGGTACGCACCTGGTATATGGGCAGGAACACCTCGAAGGAGATCCTCGTGTAGGGCGTGAGGCGCAGCGAAGCCGTGGCCTTCTTGACGTCTTCCGCGGTGGGGTTCAGGCCGAGCACCTGCAGCGCGTAGACGATCTGCGACGCGGCGATCTTGCCGTCGCCGCGCGAGTCGCACAGCCGGAACAGCTGCTGCATCTCTACAACACGAATGTCGCACTCGAGCGGCGGCCGACACGCCGAGACCGCGACGCGAGGGGCGACTCGCGAGTAGGTACCTTCCGCGGAAGTCGGCTCGAGCTCGGGCGGCGGCTCGTACGCGGCTGCGAAGGCACTGCGCGGCGAAACACGAAACGACCTCCGCAGAAATGTTTAAAATAAAATACAAACGATATAAGGAAATTAGGGCACTTGGAAAACTCGAGGCCTTTATTGGCAATGACGATTGATACGCAAGCGGTGAGAGCCATCAGCCAGGCCCATAGAATAATATATGGCCAGGCCACTCCGCCGCGCCGTCGGCTGCTCGTGGATCGTTTGTTGATACCAATTTTTACGTAATTACACTTACCGATAGTATAATGATAATGAGTTAAAATTTGAAGTTAACGAACAAAGAATTAATGACGACAAAAATTGAGACGAGATCATGCTTGCTAATAAATGACTTACCCGCTATTTGATCTTCGGAATACTCCGCCTGCAAGCAAGCATTTTATAGGGTTATATGATGAGCTAATTAATAAATTATAAAATTTAAAGTTAATTTTGTATTGTTTTTACCATCGTTTTAGGTGAATTTAGCTTTTATAACAAATAAAAAATTATTTCTCAAACTTTATTTGAAACTTTGGTTTTAGTTCCGTCCACAGCGTATATTCTTACTATCTTAACTATCACTGTCAGTGTCAACTGTCGTCGGGTGTGTTCCGATATACACTGCGAGTACTGTTCAGTGCTCTTAGTGTGGAGAAATTCGTTCCGTTGTGCACTGACAGTAAACTGCCGCAGTATCCTAGGGAAATATATGACGTCATAAATCGTTGCCATTTTTGTACTGTGAGCACTGGTGTTTTCGAGGTAAGATGATCTCAGTGCTGACTGCATTCCGTTTTAAGCAGTAGCCAGCATATCTAAATATAAAGGAACGGCTTCGCAGTATACTAAATTGACTTCACACCAGCTTACAGTGCTCGCAGTGTATTTCGGAACATAACCCTTAAAACTATCTACATCATGGAAGAAGGAATTACGAATGATTTATGATCTACATCAACAGCTGTAAACTACCACAGACTATCGTCATCGAACATCAAATCGAAAATAGTGAATCAGCGCCATGTGTAACCTTATTATTTTGTTTCTAGACTTGCCCCCCGATCATGTAAGAATGGCCGATCAAAACAGTAAGTTCGTCGTCAAATTAAAATAAACCATAACAGCATTAAATTAGAGCTCAATTTCGTGTACCTACCCATTCTTATACGTTTAGGTATGTACGATACTCTAACGTATAAAAATGGATACACGAAATTGAGCTTTAATTCAATGCATTTATGGTTTATTTTAATTTGACGACGAACTTACTGTTTTGATCGGCCATTCTTACAGGATTGGGGGGTTGATCCACAAATTTGACCAAACAAATTGGATAACTTGCATCTCGAACTTGCATTAAATGTGCTAGCAACTAAAAAATTAAATATTATTATGCATCTTCGCATAATAATAACGTAATATACAGGTACATGTACCTACCACGATCAAATGACGATTTTAACTGTCGATATTTCGACCCAGTTGCATGGATCGTTGTCTCGCCGGGACTGCTGCAGCTGTGCTGTGAGGTGCGGCTGGAGCCTGGAACTGTCACGGGTCGTATCGGACTACCCTCCTTCACGTTCTTTTCGACCACGAAATAAGTCTTTATTCATTAGGCATCTTCGTTTTTAGGGTTCCGTACCAAAATGGTAAAAAGGGAACCCTTATGGTGCGACTTTCTCCGTCCGTCCATCCGTCCGTCCGTCCGTCCGTCCGTCCGTCCGTCCGTCCGTCCGTCCGTCCATCTGTCGCAGTCGATTATTTCCCCAACTAACTATTAATAATTATTATTACCTATAAATCGTTACCTCTGATTTCTAGTTGTCTTGATCTCATATAAATTAATAAGTAGTTAAGTTATATTTTTTATTTTATGTTCTACAATGTTAATTTTTTATTATTCTAAATTAATTAGTTCATAAGAAGAATTTGTTATGTTACTAAAATATCGTAGAGAGAGTGAGCTATGTTTTGATTTTTGTCCTTTTTATTGTGTATCTAAATAATCTTACTATGATTGTTTTGTTTTTGAATTTATTGATTACCTATAGTAATGGAAGTGATTATCTATCTGTTTTTTTAAGATTAATGTTCATTTTTATTTTGTTTTTTAAAAATATTACTTTTCATGAAAACGGTCCTAAAATAACTAGTATGCATTGTTCCTATTAAAAAATTAGAGAAATTTATGCTTGATAATATTTCTTTTATGTTTCTTAACCTAGAATTTGATCACATAAAATAATACACACATAAATTTTTAACCGATGTATATGGGTATTGCCACATACAATGGAATGAAACTTATGTTGTAAGTATGAGATACAACAAATGGCGCAGCCTGCAGTACTCCGCAGTAAAATGGTGTATGAACGATATCTCAGAAAATATACATATTTTTAGGGTTCCGTACCCAAAGGGTAAAAACGGGACCCTATTACTAAGACTCCGCTGTCTGTCTGTCTGTCTGTCTGTCTCCAGGCTGTATCTCATAAACCGTGATAGCTAGAAAGCTGAAATTTTCACAAATGATGTATTTCCGTTGCCGCTATAACAACAAATACTAAAAATTAAAGTGTTTTTTTCGTATTTTTTTGCTCAATATTAAAAACGTTAACAGGTAGACGGTTCAAATTTTCACAGAATATTAACTTGTATATTACCTTTCAAAATAAATAATTAAATATCAATAAAGTAAATATTAAAGGGGGGCTCCCATACAACAAACGTAATTTTTTGATATTAACAATAAACCTCTACAAACAAAGTTAGTTTTGCGGTTCATTTCGTCTTGTTTTTAATACGTCATAAATCGTAAAACTTACTACAGGTTTGTACGGAACCCTCGGTGCGCGAGTCCGACTCGCACTTGGCCGGTTTTTTAAAATTATCTTTCAACATAGTCAAGAATACTTTAAATTACATAAGATACAATAATAAATGCAGTTTTTAGTCTTTAAAATGCTCTACTGTAAAATTGCGGTTTTGGGGATACAACAACTTACTCGTACGTGGGAGGTAGTTATCGAAATACAAAATTTTGATTCTCGCCAAACTATCACACGTAGTTTGTTAGCGAGTTCGCACATCGCGCTCAACTTATACTATGCCGTGCACTTATTATTTAGATTATACGTAGTTGTTATATCTTGCTCGCCAACCCGCATTGGAGCAGCGTGGTGGGTCTAAGCTCTAATTCCCTCTCTCCTATGAGAGTGGAGGCCTGTGCCCAGCAGTGGGACGTTAATGGGCTGTAGTGGTTATATCTATACCTACTAATATTATAAATGCGAAAGTTTGGATGGATGGATGTAATATGTATGGATGGATGGATGGATGTTTGTTACTCAATCACACCAGAACGGCTGAATGGATTTGCATGAAATTTGGCATAGAGATTATAATTCCCGCGGGAACCAAAAAACCACAATCCACGCGAACGAAGTCGCGGGCATTAGCTAGTATCATAATATGTATAATATTTATTTACTTATAAGTAGTAAGTTATAGTCAATCACGCCAGACTGGATGACTAAAGTCTGGATTTCTGGAATAGCACAGCTACTTTTTAAGCCGGAAAATTAAAGAGTTCCTGTGGGTACCAAAAAACCTCAAACCACGCAGACGAAGTCGCAGGCAACAGCTAGTATCATCATAATTTATACATAAAACAGTGCCACTTATTTACCGCTCAAAATTATTTTAATACCTACTTAAAGAAGTCTACTTTTTAAATGACATCAACGTTGCGGCAAAAGTTCCATCTAGCGGCAGACTATTTAACTACTAACTGGTAATCGACGTCATAGAGGTCGCTGGGCATTCAAAAACATATCCTGTCCAAAAATTTATCGAAAAAATAGGTGTATATGAAAAAAAATTAATAAAAAGTTAAATAAAAACAAAAGAAGATACGCGCCGACTTAGTCGAACCTCCTCATTGTTTTGAAAGTTGGTCAAAAAGTACATTAAATGGATGTGAGTCCCAACTCGCGCTATCGAAGTTTTTTCGTTCGCTGAGTATAATTAAAACTTCCAATATGTAAGCTGTCGGGAGTCCGTTGCCTACGACGGAAGACAGCGCAGAATAAGCTCTTCCAATCTCGCTGATTTATATTCTGATGGATCATGTACCCGCATCGCATGTAGGGACATGGCGACACGTAAGAAGATGAGATCAACTAAACTGGCCAGTGGCCAGTTTAATTGATAGTTGGGATCAGCTTAACTGGTCAGTGGCCAGTGGTCTCTCTACCCCACGTCGTAGGCACCTATGACTCCCTTTTACACATTTTTACCAGAATTTACTGCAATGAGGCTAGAGGAGCTAGGAGGAGGTTTTTGCGTGTATCGTGTAAATGTAATAAAATTAATCCATACTAGTGGTTCGCCCCGAACTGAGAGCTCGCGGTATCCATAAACTTGTACAGAGCGCCATCTATTGACATAATTGTGAAGTTCTGTGAATAATACTGAAGCACATTAAAAATTAAATAATTCCGTTTCCTTATAATATTTATTTAATTTTAGTATTTGTTGTTCGTGTGCAGGATATAATTCTAATAATTGGTAAGTTTCAGGCTCAGTTTTCAGAAAATTGAGAGTTCTGAGGTCAACTTTGGACGTTAGAAAATTGCAACTTTGAAAGCCCTCCATTTCGTCAATTTTAGGGGAAAAATTAAAAAAAATATATTTTTGGACTCTATTCCTAATTATCTTTAAAATGATATACCGCAACCCTATGCAACGCTATATAAAATATTTTACTTCGCATTCGCTTATATGAAAGCCACCCTGAAATAAAGATTTTTATAACTTTTTAAGCCATATTCGGCGGGAGGCCACCGGTTTACATATTATATTAAAATTTGAAGTAATAACGTTCAGTAATTCAGAAGTTATAAGGCTCTGACAGACCGACGGACGGACGGACGGACGGACAAGTGCAAATTCACTCAAGTAGACTCAGAGACCTTCGCTTCGAAAACATATTCAAGAACCTTCTCACAAGCAATACATATCTGATGCAAAAAACCGAATCTAAATCAGCTTTGTACTTTTTAAGAAACAAGGTAACATTTAAAAAAAAAATTAAATCACTATTGCAGCGCAGCTTGGTGGACTATGGCCGTATAACATATCTAAGAACCTTCTCAGGAGCTGTACCAATCTAATGCAAAAATCCACATTATAATCGGTTCAGTAGTTTTCCAGGAAAATTGTAACAAAAAACCGGCAAAGTGCGAGTCGGACTCGCGCACCGAGGGTTCCGTACAAACCTGTAGCAAGTTTTACGATTATTGAATTTAATGAACCGCAAAACTAACTTTGTTTGTAGAGGTTTTCTGTTAATATCAAAAAAACTATGCTAGTTAGAGCATTGGCTATAGTTTTCCTGTAAAATATACATAAATTCCTATTGACCATAATTATTTCAGATTTTTCGATTGGTAAACTCCGGAGATAAGGGGGGGGGAACGGTATTTTTTTTGACTTTTTCCCCGATAAATCAAAAACTATCATGACTAAAAATAATTAAAAATCTGTTTTAGAATTTAAAAAGTAAACCCTTTCATATGATACCCCACACAGTAGTTATCTCACTTTTAAATTACAACCCTCCGATTTTCCCCCCTTTTTAAATAAGAACAAAAATAATTTCCAATTTTTTTTAATTCCAGTGTCTTTGGGCCACTAATATACACAACTATTCCAAATTTCATGTCGATAGCTTCGGTAGTTACTGAAATAATCGAGTGTGACGGACGGACAGACAGACAGACAGACAGACAGACGGAGAAAGTCGCACCATAAGGGTTCCATTTTTACCATTTTGGTACGGAACCCTAAAAAGAGCACAAACATACAAACAAACATACAAATAAACAAACAAACGCAATATATGCTTTTTTTCTTTTTTTAAAATTATTATTATTGTACAAAATATTGTCTTAAAAGTAATAGAAAAAAGTGCACAAAGGTAAAGCTTATCTCTCAAAAGAAATCTCTTCCAGCCTTCCTTGAAACTTAAAAGTGAGTAAGGTGACATTCCTACAAAAATAATATATTTTTCATCATACCTATTCGAAAAACGCATATTGGCTTCAGAGGATAGCGGGAGCAAAGTGTAACTTGTAGGCCCATAGGACTTTTCATTTCTCTCTTCTGATTGGTCCGAAGTCACGTCATCAATTTGTTGATCGAATATACGACTTTGCATTTCTCTGTTCTGATTGGTCCGAAGTCACGTGATCAATTTGTTGATCGGATATACGTCTTTACATTTTATTTAAACTTTAAATATACGTCTAAATAATGTCTATACAATTACATAGAAGGTTGATAGGAGTATCTTCTGATTGGTGCTTAAACGTATAGGTAATGTCCATACATAGTAGGTTGATACTCCTAGCTTTTTCTCATACGTAATGATGAAAAATAGTGTGTGTCACTCGGGGCCAAATTTTTTGTTCTCGGGCGGCGTATATTGAATTCCTCGCTACGTTCAGGATTCTACTTTAGAACCCCTCGCTACGCTCGGGATTCTACTATAGAATCCTTCACTTCGCTCTGAATTCAAAATAGCGCCCTCGGGGAACAAAAATTTTCTTTGGCCCCATGTAACACAAATAACTGTTTCATCATACCTATTCGAAAACGAAACGAAACTCGCTACACTCAGGATTCTACTTTAGAACCCCTCGCTACGCTCGGGATTCTACTATAGAATCCTTCACTTCGCTCTGAATTCAAAATAGCGCCCTCGGGGAACAAAAATTTTCTTTGGCCCCATGTAACACAAATAACTATTTCATCCCACCATCTCGGAAAAACTATTTTTACTCTTCGATATCTGAATGCAAAAGCCGTTATTATCCTCTTGAGGATAAAGTAAATTGAATTTAGAACATCGTGTGCACGTTAGTAAATATACCCGGCAAAAATGTCTGTAACCAAAAAGCGTGAAGTAAGATTTTTTATGTATAGTTTATTCGAAATTAAACCTTAACAATAAAGCATGAAAGTTTAATTTCGATTGTAGTATATTTATATTTAAGACTTTTTGTCTTCGTAATAACGCGAGCATGTCGGCGACACGCTCGCTTTGTTTTTCTTTTTACCTCGACTAGAACTTGAAATTAATATTTATATAACAAGGAACTCCGTTCCTATCTGGCGTCTCGCGACACCAAACTTTTTTTTAAATTACTAGACACAACTGGTCAGTGTGTTTCGCTATAAAAAGCATTGCTCCATTATAAAATTAAATAAGAAAATGAAATCCAACAACCACTCCGCATCGCTTTATTCATGTTTAGTGAAATACATGATGTCTATTTCTTAAACAATTTAGGAGATATTTCCGGATCGGGATCGGGATAGTATTGCAACAAATCTGCAACAGGGGCTTCTTGATCTTCATAAAAATCACATGCTAATAAATATTCGCGTTTCGAGTAATCGTCTCCTTTGCAGAACATTTCACCTGCAATTCAAATTAAATCATTAACTTTCGCACTTTCCTCTAGAATCTATTACATACCTAGTTACCAGCGTGTAAAGCTCAGGTATGAAATATATTAACTGACTGAAAGTCTCTGATAATAATCTAAGTAAACGATACAAAATAATAAAACAAGCCACATCATAATAAATAATATATTATCACACAATATAATAATTTGCAATTGTAGGGTATTTCAGTATAATAATACGTCTACGGCGCACGAGTAAAGAGCACCGGTAGGTATTTTGTCCTTTATTTAGTTAGGTACTGGCTGATACCCTTCGACTGCACGGATCAAGGTTTATTAATCCCGCGGGAACTCTTTAATTTTCCGGGATAAAAGCCTATGTTGGGAATTGGGATACAACCTATCTCTTTACCAAATTTCGTCAAAATCGGTTGAAACGATAGATCGTTAAAGCACAGCTGATAGACAGACAGACGTTCAGACACACTTTCGCATATTTATAGTACTTAGTATGAATTTTAATCAATAATGTTTGACTTTATACTTCATGTTTTCGTAAGTTAATTTGGATTTATGGTCTGCTTCTTTCGTCCTGCTTAAAGCTTCATAGTTTTTTAGGGTTCCGTAGCCAAATGGCTAAAAACGGAACCCTTATGGATTCGTCATGTCTGTCTATCTGTCTGTCTGTCCGTCCGTACTGTTGAAACTTGGTAAGTAGGTAGATGTATTCTGTGAACCGCATTAATATAAGATTTTCACACAAAAATAGAAAAAAAAACAATAAATTTTGGGGTTCCTTAGAACTGAAACTCAAAATTTTTTTTTCATCATACCCATACGTGTGGCGTATTGAGTACCCATATTGAGGTTTTTAATATCATTTTTTTCTAAACTGGATAGTTTGCGCGCGAGACACTTCCAAAGTGATAAAATGTGTCGTCGTCCCCCCCTGTAACTTCTAAAATAAGAGAATGGTAAAAATAAAAAAAAATATGATGTTCATTATCATGCAAACTTCCACCGAAAATTGGTTTGAACGAGATCTAGTAAGTAGTTTTTTTAATAATTTAAAACTTACTACAGGTTTGTACGGAACCCTCGGTGCGGTTTTTTTTATTTGTATTTTTAAGTTTTTTTTTAAAGTGGGCGGTTTTTTTTGTGTTTATAATAATTTTGGTGGTAATTGAATTAGTTTTGAGTAATTAGCGCATGTTTTAGTTTTTTCGTTCGAATGAAGTGATTCAGATGGCCTAATGTACATTATGTAGGTAGTGCACTGCACTTGCGGATGTGTTCGTTTAATTAATACTTACTTCATTATTTATTTGCTCAATTCATTCAGCTCGAGTTACATTTTTTAAAGGGGATGGGGAGGTACGCTGACTAAACTCTTAGTTTCCCACCTCTCTGGCGCGACGCCTGTTCACACCTCTCCGGCGCGACGCCTGTCGAGTGTCGGGCTCGTGTCGGATGTATCCGCTGACTAGCTTATGTAAGGATGTAACCAACTCGGAAACATCTACCTTTTATCCCGCAGTACCCACCTTCCGTATCCATTATGTGAACTGGACTCCTAGACTCTAGAGCACCGACACAGTAATGCTCTTCAGTCAAACCCGGATGCCAATACATGATGGCGTCTCGACAAGATGTGCCAGCGATTGGGAGCAATATTCTGTCCTAGAAACATAATCCATGATAATATAAATGTAGTTTTGCAGTCTTTAAAAAATTATATCAAGATATCGCTGTACTCTATGAAGCTCACCTTGCATATGATTTTGTTGTTGACAATCGGTTCTTTAACCTCACCGGTGCAGAAGAACTTGCGTTTCTTTCTCATGATCACCGTACTGACTTCGAGCACGGTCTTGATACTGTTGCCCTTCTCCCCGTTGATCGCTTCCAGCTCGCGCATCCCCCTCACCTGGGTCTCGCGGCTGTTCTGCTGCTTCATGTACGCGGCCAGCCGGCTCATCGCGTCCACGAACTCGTCTATCGGCCCTATAGGTACGTGCGAATCATTTCAGTTTTAAATGCCACGAATCACCACTAAAAGAACACAATTGCAAACAAAGTTGATTTTATTACCAGTTCCAAAACTTCCGCCATCTAAATAATTCAAAAATTGATAAAACCTTAAGGCTTCATCAGATTCAATTTCATCCATGACTGGTCTCTGCAATTTTCATAAAAAAATTATTCAGATTCAAATACTTTAATTGCATAATGTGTGTACATACCTATACGATGGTTAAATGGCGCCGCTCCAAACCGGCGCGGCGCACAAAATATATTAGGTACGTACTTATTTATTGTTATAGATAGTTACTTCTGATATTGTTAATAACTAATTTTATTCGATATTTGTCTGTACAATACAAAAATGATTTCGCTGACTGACTGACTGCTCAGTCACTAGAGTTAGAAAATTGAAATTTGCACAGTGCAGTGAACGAAGCCAAGTACCTAGTAGCTTTTGAAAAAAAAAACTACACGTAAAATGGGGATGATTTTTTTTTCTCGTCTATCGCACGGCGTGGGTACTGGCATGTCGTATGATAGGTCGTTTCAAAAGAACATAATGTGATTGTGGGAAACCTAGTTTTCGATTCAGGGATCGGTTTGCGAAATATTATCTAAGCTTTAAAAGTGCTAATTCTTGTTAAGGTCCTCTGCCAGCTAAACAATTTGAACAATTTTAAAAATTCATGGATGTAGCTTAATATTACTCGTATAACGAAATTAAAATGAAAACTATCACAGCTAGTAGACTTTACAAGTTAACGAGTACTGGTCGACCAACTTATAAAATGTCCGTATATTGTGACGGGCGACTGCGGAACCCTACATTGCGTGTGGTATCCTGCACGCACTTGGCCGGTTTTTTGAGTTACCTATGAAACTAAGTGCTATTTATGATTTCCAGCACGAAGTCGGCACCCCGGTGGCGCTAGGGCCGGGCCGGTTCGGCTGGGAGCCCGGGAGGTACAGTGGCACTCACAAACTTGCCGCTCCAGGCGCCCACGTCCGAGTACAGCGAGTTGACCCTGCTGGGCATCCAGTCCAGCGCCGAGCGCGCCACCACCACCGGGTGCTGGAACACAACACCACCGCTACATTACCGCAGCGACAATAGCGCCCTCTATATGGGCCCGTGGAACGTTAACAATTAAATATGAGTTGACAAAATATTATTTTCAAAAAACCGACTGCTGAATAATTTTTATTTGTGCACGTCGAAGTCTATTGGATACATTTTTGTATACAATTTGACAAAATAAATTTTATTCTTTTTCGATTCGTTACCGATAAGTTGAACGAAAGCACTCACTAGAGACGCACGCCTGGTACAAACATTTTTTACAAGAACGACTATTACTAAAATAAAATGTAATATTTCCATGGCGTGCCGCCTGTTCGAACGGTCGCGTAAACTTTTAATCCGGATTTTGTGGAGTTTTATTTTTAATTGCTTTAAGCAAATTGCCGCAACTGTGCAGTAATTAGTCGGCAATATTGTTTGTAATGAAAAGTTGACTTCGTTATTTTAATTAATTGGTTCCATTCGATCGATACCTCTGATCGTTAAGGCGGTTTTAGTATAATCCACTAACGAGTAAGTATCTTTTTCATGTACGACGTTATAAACATAAAGGTAATGTCTGCAATATTTTTTATTTGTACTAGATTGCTTGAACGATTCGCCTGATTCTGTTTTTACTCGAAGTTCGAAACTGGTTCTATAAAAACTTCTGCATTCAACTCCATAATCCTGATGCTGCAGGGTTATTGCCCGCCTTAGTTGTGGAGATTCAGGAACTGTTGCTAGTGAATTTATATTGTTGATACCTAGCAACGACTTCAGGATTGAACTTGAACTTGAGGAAGTTAAGGGTTCCATTTTTCTTCTTGTTAACGCCAATATTTGCGTTATGCTACGCCAACTAAGAAATTAAGTTGGTAATATTTTAATAAAAGTGGACTATTCGGGGAATTACCTAGTCTATGGTTCATCCGTTATATTCATAAAACGAATTTGAAATTAAGTGACTGTTACTCTGCTGCAAGATTTGGCTTTGATTTGTGTCCAAAAAACGCAAACACTTTGAAACTGTAAACATACCCGGGATCAAAAAACTGAAGCTATGATCGAATTTCGAAAGTAGGTAGGTATTCCTCGCATTTGGAAAAATGTAATTGAACTGCAGACGACGCGACGCATCCCGCCAGTGAGGCATCATTTACTGTACCTAAAACTTGAATTTTGGCGTTTCAATTATTGGATATTAAGCACCTCTCTTTGCGTCGTATTCCTCATTACTGAGGGTCGTGACCCCTTCCCATTAATCAGATAATGGTAGGAGTTTTCTTGGGATAATAATGCGATGGGTTCCCACTTTCCACGTCCTTCCGCATATAATACGAGTATAAGTATTAACTATAGCATAACATATTAAGTACCTACCTATAGCTCGATTGAAAATGGAGGGACTATATTTTTTCCGCCAAACATTAATTTTGATGGAGAGCCACACACACATTGCCACAAACAGTCAACAATATCATGTATCCCTTTTTAGGGTTCCGTAGCCAAATTTGGCAAAAACGGAACCCTTATAGATTCGTCATGTCTGTCTGTCTGTCTGTCTGTCTGTCTGTCTGTCTGTCTGTGTGTCCGTCCGTATGTCACAGCCACTTTTTTCCGAAACTATAAGAGCTATACTGTTGAAACTTGGTAAGTAGATGTATTCTGTGAACCGCATTAAGATTTTCACACAAAACTAGAAAAAAAACAATAAATTATGGGGGTCCCCATACTTAGAACTGAAATTCAAAAAATTTTTTTCATCAAACCCATACGTGTGGGGTATCTATGGATAGGTCTTCAAAAATGATATTGAGGTTTCTAATATCATTTTTTTCTAAACTGAATAGTTTGCACGAGAGACACTTCCAAAGTGGTAAAATGTGTGTCCCCCCCCCTGTAACTTCTAAAATAAGAGAATGATAAAACTAAAAAAAATATATGATGTACATTATCATACAAACTTCCACCGAAAATTGGTTTGAACGAGCTCTAGTAAGTAGTTTTTTTTTAATAATTTAAAACTTACTACAGGTTTGTACGGAACCCTCGGTGCGCGAGTCCGACTCGCACTTGGCCGGTTTTTGAATTTCTTGTCTTCTAGTATTTATACTAGATGATGTAATATAATACTAGAATTCGCGTGGATTAAGGTTTTTTTATTCCCGCGGGAAATCTTTAATTTTCCGGCATAAAAAGTCTAGCCTATGTCCTTTCCCGAGATGTAATCTACCTCTATACCAAATTTCATCAAAATTGGTTGAACAGATGGGCCGTGAAAGCGTAGCAGACAGAGACAGACAGGCACACTTTCGCATTTAAAATATTAGTATGGATATGGATTATAGGGAAGAAAAGCCAAAGCCGTTCTCATTAATAAATATGATTTATTTATCCGGGAATCGACCCAAAACATAACTCTGAGCACAATATCACCGACGAGTGGAACACGTCACACACTGCCCTAAACAATAAACATACCAACAGAATGTTATCAGTTACTAGTAGCTAATGTTTCCCTCCCATTAACTGATAACATTCCCTTATCAATATTCTTCTTTTTCTAATACGTAAACATCACAGATTAATTGTTAACAAAATAATATAATATTAGGCTATAATATTAATATTATCGGATTATTCTAATGTGCCCATCGTCCATCGATGCATGCTATAGATAGGCCCTGTCCACACTGAAATGCGTCCACGAGAATGCGCTTGAACCACACGAGTGAGGATCTACTGCTCGAACCACACGAGTGAGGATCTACTGCTCGAACCACACGAGTGAGGATCTACTGCTCGAACGTTGAACTGAGCCGGCTTTTCATGCTTAACCAAATCGACTTCTGAAAACAGATGGTTTTACTGGCGACGATTTAAGATTCCCTAGTAAAACGAGTAATTCTTATAGTTTCGTCCAGTCCGTCAATTTGTCTGTCCGTGCGTCAGACGAATTAAATAAAATTAATTCATTTTAAAAGTAAACTAAGCATAAGAGCTCGACAGATGAAAAATACGAAGAAACCCGTCACCACCGAAACATTTTTGTTATTACAATTTTGTATCCAGTAAAAATGGCACTACCCGGATACAAGTTACACTATCTGAGCGTGCAGTGTGATATGTCAAATAGGCACGAGTAGTGTGACACGCGCCTTTTCCAGTATTTTTTAAATTTTTTATTAGAACCTACTTTTTCATAAAATTAAAAGAATACTTCAACACTTTGAGTGGGCACAACGCTTTGGTTAAAATTACAGAATTGTGTACAACCAAATAAGTAAGCTACAAAAATATAATATCTTCAAACAGTGCATAACAATATTAAATTTTATTTTATTTTATTTAAACATAAATATAGGAATCATATTCTGTGATTTGGCTAACTACTATTAGTATAATATAATATAGCTACCTATATCTATGTACTTGTTAATATAAATAATTATGAATATTAATACATCTGAATAACCAGCTGGATGGAAATAACAAATATCTACACAATATAATATTTTATTATTTACGGTAACCAATTTGGCGAGGTCATGTTAAACAACTACTTCGTAACTACAGCTCGATCGAGAACACGTATAATAATTATATTATTAAACATACAACTCGTCGAAAAGAATAACAAATAAACTTCCTAAGTGTACTCGTTCATTTATGCTATTCAAATGCCGTAATAAGCGATCATTGGCTTGAGAAGAAACAGCAGTGCGCGTGGCAGCTTTGTAAGTTTCAAAACATATTTTGTATATTAGGTATTATGTTTCAATTCGCGCCCAATAAGCACTCACGGGATTTGCGATTCAAATGTTGTTGTAATTAGTTTACAAATATACCGATGGTCTTCTGGAACGTAATACTACTTTTTCTTATTATATACTTATAGAACATTATATTACACACTATTATAATATTATTCATTACCTTATCTTACATCTATATAGTAACTCGTGCATTATTTTGTTCTTCAGATGGGAATCAAATGCTCAAGCTTGACGGTTCAATTTTCTACTTGCGAATGCCCTAACGTGACATTGAATTCTCACTGTCAGCTTAATACTTAGTAAATAACTTCCAAATGCTTTGCAACATTATTATATTTTTATTATCAACCGATTTAAACTACCGGTAACTAAGTTCAAGCTTTCTAGTTTAGATTTGCTCACAATGTTCGTCGCGACTTCGCCTGGGTGGATTTTTTGTATTTCCGTTGGATAAAAAGTAGCCTATGTCCTTCCTCGTGTTCTATCTGTGTACCAAATTTCATCAAAATTGGTTGAAAAGATGGGTCGTTATAGCGTATCAGACGGTCAGACAGACACACTTTCGCATTTATAATATTAGTATGGATTCTTTCTAATAATAATATGCCCTAAATTTTACTAATACTGGCGCAGTGCGCTGCGATTAGTGTGAGCTACTTACATACCATGCGTGTAGTGTGTAAAGTGTAACATAACATGCGTGGAGTGTGTAAAGTGTAACATAACATGCGTGTAAAGTGTAAAGTGTAACATAGCATGCGTGTAGTGTGTAATGTGTAACATAACAGCGTGTAGTGTGTAACATAACTGTACGCGCTCGGGCTGTGCATTACATGTAGGTACACACCGAGTAGTAAACCTATTGGTTGTACTATGGTCTGTGCATGTACATTACATGTGTATATTGGTTTCATTTGCACCTTTTTTTTACATTCCAAGTGAAGTAAAATCAAGTGTATTCCATAAAAATGCAGTCGGAAATTAGAAGTTATAAATAACTATGTTGTTTAGTCATTGACACTTAACAGTAGGCGGACACATTCTTTATGCCTATAATAATATATACAAGCTCGGCGTTAGTGTACCACTATTACCTATTCTGTGGCTTTAGACCATTTTATGAATTATATATTTTATCGTGACACTTACAATACTTTGTACTTATCAATTATTATTCCAGAGTGCGGTTACATATTATATACTTAAACCGGCTGCTCAATATATTAAACAGTTGAAAATAAAAATAAATAATATAAGTATATATAACTCTTGAACTCAATTGTACCTACATGTTTTCTGTAATGAAATATTTTACGAAAAAACGTTATTTTCATTAATTTCATTACTCATAAAGATAATAATTATAATACTTACCGTACAGTAACATTGTAACATTTTACAATCATCCAATTTACTATTATTATGAACGGCGAAGTCTTAAGCTAAATGTACTAGAACCTGTTAGAGACCTATTTAGAGTGTAACATACGAGTACGTTATCTCGACAGACGGATCGTCTGCTCTATTGTACTTATGAATGCCGCGGACGGTTCTGCACCATCAGAGAGGAACGGCACCGGCACGCGCCGAGGGCTCCGAACGCGAGATCCTGCCGATCTGATCTTCTGCGTGAAATGTTCTGCGGACGCCCGACGGCCGCGCGCGTCCGCGGCGGAGGACGGCACGATCTACTTTCAAGGCATCGCGCCGATCGTATCGTCGAGCAGGCCGGCGGCCGCGGCGGTGGAGTTGAGGACGGCGGGGTGCGCCGAGAACTTGGCGATGATGCCCTCGAGCGAGGTCCACGTGCCGACGACGAGGCCGAGCACGCCGAACACGACGACGATGGCGTTCTTGACGATCATGCGTACGCGCTCCTCGCGCGACACGTAGTACCAGTACGTGCAGCTCTGGATGAAGGCGGGGAACGCGAGCCCCAGCGCCGACAGGCACAGCGCGCCGAACAGCGAGATGAACAGGTCCAGCTCCGGCACCGCCGCCGCCAGCCCGACTGCGAACAACGGAAGCGAGCGGTCAGAGCGAGCGCGACTCACCGCAGCGCACGCGGGGACCGCCACTGCTACTCACACGTGAGCAGCACGACGAGGGTGCGCAGCGCGTACTCCCACAGCAGGCGGTGGCGGCTGCCGAGCAGGCGCACGCCCACGTACTCGCTCCACAGGATGTCGATGGCCACGTAGCACGCCAGCCCGTGCGTGATGAAGATCGCGAACGCGAGCAGGCACTGCACCACGCTCGCCAGCCTGCGAACAACCGGGACGCACCCCACAGATCAACTGACAGGTTCACCCCCACAGATTTATAATTCATAGTAATCGATTTATGTCGCAGGCGAATAGAAAAGAAGAATTATTTGGCTGCTAATAAATGCGATTGCGAAATGCCCCAATTTCTGGAGCTCCGACGTCGCGAGGGTCACGAGATAAATCGATCACTCGAACGCAATCTACAGAGTACTGCAGCAAAATTCTACTTTCGAGGTGCCGATAGCGTCGAGCCGAGTGGCAACTGTCTCAGCTCAGCTGGGGTGTCGAGTTTTTCGAGTAGGCTCCAGCAGAAGACCGCTTCGTCGTCCCCTCACCCACTCGACCTTCGTTTTTTCGCGCTTCCACTTCGAGGTAGGACAGATCGAATCGGAACGACTAGACTCCGGGTCGGAAGGCACAGGACGTAACGATAGCGATCTTCGGCAACTCGTATATCTAGTCGGAAACATAATGACAATATTTTCCATCGTCATTTTACAATCTCGTTTTCGTCTTAGCGTGGATGTGAATAGAGCAGAGGTGGCGTGCAATCGGCACGTCCCGAAAGCCGTAATCGTCAGACACTGTAGGAGCATCGACATAGTTCGAGACCCGGGTCGGGCGCCGCGCGGTACACTCACGTCTCGGTCTCGGAGGGCAGGTTGAGCGTGATACTGCCGGCGGCCGCGTCGCCGTACTGCAGGTAGCCGAACAGGCCCATGCCCACGTACAGCACGATGATGGTGACCATGGCGCGGTTCAGCACGCCGAACTTGCCCACGAACGACGCGGGCGTCTTCATCTCGTTCTCTAGCGGCAGAATCTGCAATGAGAATACTTATTATCGACAGCTGTGATGCTATGTACTAAATTTAATTTTAATTTATGAAATTACTTATTAAGGTCGCCTCCGCAGACATAAAAACGTGCCCGTTGAGTATCTCTTTCAAAACCCCTTCCATTATATTCTAATTAATATAAAGGGGTCTCGACCTTTCTTTTTAACCCTGGAAATTAAAAGAGTACATAGGGAACTCAATTTCTGGAAACCTAAATCCACGTGGTGAGTAACAACTGTCATAAAAATTATATTATAATAATAAATTGGGGGTCTACGTAAAAGAGGTCACGTCACCTCTGTGCCCACCAGATGAGCCAAGTTTGAGCTGTTCCCTGATTTTAGTCAGTCAGTTCTTCCTTTTTTTATAACAGCTAAGCATAGACTGACCGGTATCAGTGGTTCAGGTAACTGCGCACTCTACGCGCGCTAACCGATCTTTAAATCAGGTAAGTACATACCACCCCGATGGCTTCCAGAGCGAAGAGCACCGTCCCGAAGAACAGGGGGAAGTCTCCGATCTTGCCCGCGGGATGCTTGCCCTCGAGCGTGGGCGCTTCGCGGAAGATGTAGTAGAGGATGATGCCGAAGCTGACGACGGTGACGGCGTTGGCGACGGCGGAGAAGGGCGCCAGGTACTTGAGGTCGCGCACCCAGTTGATGAGCACGAGCGGCAGCAGCGCGTACGTCATGACCTCGAACACGCTGACCTGCAGCCCGAAGTGCTTCGTCAGCACGAACTGGATGTTCTCCGACACGAACACCACGTACACGCAGCACGTGCCGAGCTGGTACACCAGCAGGAACGCGTTCACCACGTAGCTGCAACCGGGGACCGAGTTATATATACACGTTACACGCGGCGGCATCTCGCACCGTCTTCACGGAGTTTAGTGGACTACCATAATATATATAAGTATATGTATAATAGGAACTGTCCTATGTCCACGAGGTGCGAGAAATTCTGTCGGTGCCCTGTTGTGGCGTGATGGAAAGTCAAACGAATATATGAGTAGAATTGAAAGAGCAGTGAGCAACTCACGGGGCGTAGGGCGCGCACGCCTTGCACCAGTCGGGCCCCTCCGAGAGCGCGGCCTCCGCGGCGCCCGTGTAGCTGAGCGACGCCACCTTGCGCCGCTTGCACAGCACGTAGCACGAGTCCAGCAGCACGTGGATGCAGTACGTGCACAGCACACCTGCGCACAGCACACACGCTCGTCACACACACACACACACACACACACATACTACGACGCGAACGGGGCCTCTTCCCCGTCCTCATCTGAGACCCCACCTGTTTTCTGATCGCACTTCACATCACTTCATAGAAATGTGATATATTCTCGTTATTCCATTTCTTATGATTAGACATTTGATTGTGTTGATCAGAAAACTTTGCTTCTTAAGCCAAGTTACTAAATATTGAAAATGTTGCACTCGTTTGTCTCTTAGCTTAATCTCGGACTGCATAAACTATATGAAATCGGAAAACTCATTTGCGATCATGGGCGTCCCTGACAGGGCTCGATCCTGGGTCCTTTATTATTTTTAGCGTTGATTTGCCATACCATGTCAACAATGTTTTAATTATTAAATTATATGGCCAACTTCATCATCATTTTCATTTCATTTTTTCATTTTAAAAATATGGGCTAAAAAAAGAACTCGGTCATTTACTTTAATCTCTGTACTTTGTTAAATAAATAAATAGTGCAAATTGTATCAACACTAGCAGTGAGCATGAGCTGAGCAGTGATCATAAAGGGCACACAATTTTAAAACTTGTTATAATTGCTAGAAATTCCATATCTTCCGGTCGTAGTTCAGTTTCGAGTGGATATAGGTAAGTGGAGGCGATGGAGCCGCGTACCTATGACCAGCGTGCCGACGGCGCCGACCACGTAGCCCGACTTGGCGAAGGCGTGCGGCATGGCCAGGATGCCGGTGCCCAGGCTGCCCTTCAGCAGGTGCAGCAGCGTCTCCGTGTTGCTGCGCGCGACACGCACAAAACACCACACGTTACACAACAAAATACACAACGGTTTTGTTATTAAGATTTTTGATGCCCGCAGGAACTCCTTCATTTTCCAGTATAAAAAGGCCTATGACATTCTTTGGGATGCAACCTATCTATATTCTATATACCAAACATCAAAATCGGTTGAAAAAGTGGGCCGTTAAAGCGTAGCAGATAGACAGACCGATAGACAGACAGATAGACAGACAGACACACTTTCGCATTTATAATTTTAGTATGGATTATGTATCGATCAGACAATTTTCATCGTGATTTTTGGTACAGGAATGATATTGTAAGCCATTTTCTAGTCCGCAGGAAACGTCTTATGAGAGAATGAGAATGCGGAAAGATGAACTTCTCGGAAATTTAAAGTGTGACAGATGGACCAGAAATCACCACGAGCGCGGAATAGCACACTTCACAATATACTATGTTTGTCAATATTGCGGAGTGCGGACAACTGTCAGCCATGTGACTTGTGAGCGAGCTGTCGGTGTCGGTGTCGGTGTCGGAGGCACTCACGTGGTCGGGTGCTCCACCACGCGGTTGTCGTAGGGCTCGTACTCGTCCGCCTCCTGCAGGCTCTTCTCGCTCATGTTGACGAGGTAGATGCCCTTGTCGCCGCCCTTCTTGCTCTCGTCTTTGACGGGTGAAAGGCTGAAATGATCAGAGTGCGTTGCTTTAGGAAAGTGTATACATAAACTCGAAAACTTATATAAATTTTCGAGTGAACATTAATCGTTAATGTGCAGCGTAACTCGTGCACAGCCAGACAGACAGACAGATGGACAATATAAGACTGAGTACTTTGGGCTCTATAGGTACTCTGGCCATTGTTCAGCCCTGTGTTACAGATGGGTGTCGTGTCGTTGCCCTGTGTACAGTGGTCGTTGACTGTTGACTGTTGACTTCGGCGAGAGCAGTAGAGCTCTAGTATAAATCTCGAATTAATACTAGCTCTACGGTTCTCGGTATCTGGGGGTCTACTCTCTTTCTCTAAAACGAAACTTCGCAAACAAACGAACGAAATTTCGTTAACTCCTCTCCTACATAATATTATCTCTATGCTCCTCTCTATTTCGTTTTCGTACACGCAGACGAAGTACGGATCCATAGAAAATTTTCGTGACCGATTGGATTGAACGATTTTGTGTGGGTCTATTAACCGACTAATTACGTTCGTTTGCGAAGTTTCGTTTGAGAGAAAGAGAGTAGACCCCCTGGTCGGTTAAGAGGGTATTAGTATTTCGGAATTAATTTTTATATCATACAATCACAGTAATATACAATACGTGATACGTTACGTAACAAGTATTACACTGGCTTGTGGGCTGCTGGATGCGAAGCCGGTTACTTAAATGCAACTTTGTCATTAAACTACGAAGTCCTTTAAATTGAATAATATTTGATTTCCCTGTACACACTGGCCATAGATGGTGCAAGTTCTATTTTGCGACACCTGCATTTAACCTTGGCCTTATTCACTTACTTTTCGTCATGAAATGCTCAACCGATCGCACTTATAGCTCTAAGTTCCCGTGACTTGCACATTATTTACTTATTTCACTTCACAAACAGAACACTACAGGTAACCGCCGTATTTATTTTTTATATTATTGCTTACTATATACATACAATAAGGTGAGTGAGGAGATCTTCACGAAAAAGTATATCTTGAACTTAACTACTGAGGCACCTACTGCACTACTATCAGGACACTTAAACCAGTTCAAAAATCGTTATAAGGATGGGGAAAACCCTAGGGGATGTGTGTCAGTAGTCCGCGCTATTGCTAGCCTTTAGTGTATAGTGTACAGTGTATAGGGTGAGGGGAGCATGGTGGTCGACCGTCGACGCGGCCAACTTACTCGACATCAGTCATCGTTCGCTTGGAAACGGTAAATGTTTGCAGTCTATATTGATTTATACAAATGTTTGTTTCTGCGTGATTCGAGGCTGCATTTTGAGCGGCTTGAATTATTGAGTTTCAAGTCGTGCGATATCTACTAAACTTAAAGTTTTAAATGTACTTAATTATATTATTACTAATCTTTGTCAAAATTATTATGAAGGAACTAGAAATTTAATTTGCTATAATCCGCAACAGTAGGTATGTGTACCGTACCGTAGTATATGAGGTACAGTGTATCTTGCACTTGCAGCTTGCAATATTCACCACACCACATAAATCTTCCAAATTATTCTCAACGTACGTTTCACTCCGACACCGGAGCATCTTCAGGAGATGTTGACTCGACAGTGCACGATTGACAATCGTGCACTGTCGAGTCAACCGGAGGTGGCTGAGGCGGGTTCGCGGCACCGAGCGACGTGCTTCTATCTCCCTGTCATTTTAATTGCCCATTATGTATTCACTGAAAGTATCTTCAATAAATAATTAAAACGAGCACACAATGGGCGATTAAGTATTGACGTCGGAACCAACCGAATCCCCCAGCTGGTCGCTGCAGCTTGCCAGGTGTACGGTGCACGCTAGCTGCTGTGGTGTAGTTATAAATATATCATTTACATACAAAACAGTGGCGTTACTGAACTGACTCTATTATACATAAATCCATCGGAAGCGACTGCCGACTGCCGAGCGCGGCGCTCCTCTCGTTACATGTGAAGGGTTAGGGCCGTGGTTCACCGCGCTGGCCGAGTGCGGATTGCCAGAGTTCGCACACTTTGACGACAGTTTACGGAATACCTATCTACCGGAATTTTGTGCTTGGGATTTCACTTCTTTTTTATAAGTAAAAAGTCAATAGCATCAGTATTCAATAAACCGGTTAAAATCCGTCGAAGATTTTTTAAAAGTCTCCTTAGTAGTGAGCCGATTTCGGTGAAACAACGATCTGATACAGCTTTGCTATTAGCAGCAGCTGTGTCCCCAGGAGACCTCGCCTGGTGGAGGAGGCGGAGGCGGATTCGGTCGTGTCTCCCCGCCGGAGTGGGACGGTGAGGTAAACGCAGTACAATTCGGTCGTCCGCGCGGAACGTATAGATTAAGAAAACTTATAGATTGTCATCATTTTTACGAGCTTAGCGACGGTTCCAACTCTTGTTATGTTACTATGACGCGGATCAAATTTATGAGGGGGTAATACAGCGTGAAATGTATGTCACGCTGCGTGCGGTGGAGCTTGGTGTGGCGCACTAAGGTCGCCTGACGCCTCGATACGCAAAGTCGCAAATATAGTTGGTTGAAACTTTGGCGCACTTTTTCAGAAAACTGCCAGAGAAACGTTGTTAAAACAGCTCTACATAGAGTTATTACGACAGCGGCAGGGTACAGCGGTAGTCTCGCGTTAGCCAGTGAGGTGCATGCGGCAGTATACTTAGTATCTGCTCGTGTGGTACAGTACCTCTGCGGCAGGAAGTCGTCCGGCTCGAAGGACGGGTTGACCATGGGCCCGCTCTGCCTGCGCGCCCATCCCGCCGCCTCCTGGAACGAACGAACAAACTGATTATCGTTAACGTATCAAGTTGCAATATTGTTTTACAAGCAAAACATACAAAATATTATGAAAACTATCGCTGTTTACACCACGTAAGTATTTTGTATCAGAAACCATCAGGAAGCGCTCTTTGTTGAAAGCGTTATTTTATTAGAAACTAGCTGATGCCCGCGACTTTGTCCGCGTGGTTTAAGTTTTTTTGATTCCCGCGGGAACTCCTTAATTTTCCGGGATAAAAAGTAGCCTATGTCACTCTCCAGGTCCTCAACTATATACCCATGCCAAAAATCACGTCGATCCGTTGCTCCGTTGCGGCGTGATTGAAGGACAAACCAATAAACCAACAAACCAACAAACAAACACACTTTCGCATTTATTATACTAGTATGATAAAACTAAATCTCAGAAGTGCTGTTTTAATTGAATAATTTCTAGATGTAAAATTGCAAGATATATGACGTCACATTAGGTATTGGGGTCTCACAAATGTGACCGACTGTGACAAGGACGGGGGAGGGGTCAAAAAATGACGAAATTAATGTGACGTACTTTATGGATGACCCCTAATTTCAGGAAGGTTTCCAAACGCTCCGTCATGATTAGGTACTTTATATTATTATCTTATAAATACATATAAAATTATATTATAAACACTGTAGTAGGTAGATTGTGTTGTCATTGTCATCAGGTAGGTACCTACTTGTAAATTATAATATTTTCAAAAACCGACTTCAAATGAGTATTCGAGCCAGAATGGAAAATTCTTCAAGTTTTATCACAATAATACTTATCCCTCGATGATTTAAATAAGTATTATGTAAACCTATGGAATTTTTAAATCTTTACTCAACTAAAATTAATATTTACTTGCCTGGGTATTTGTAGTTTATTGACAATCTACTTATTTATAAGATCTTGAGTTATTAGAAGAATGATACTAGATTGTTGTACCTTAACAAATAACGATTCGAAGCTTAGGTATAATAAATTGTTGACGCTTTAAGTACCTAACACCTGCTAAGTGCTAAATAACATAATAATATTATGTGTAAAGTACTTATAAACTTAAAGCTATTTTCAACATTTGCTATTTATGAACCGAATCACCAAAATACCTATAAGTTCCAAGAAACTCTCAGCGGCTGGTCGTGATGTTGTCGTTACCATTCATTATGTTATTGATTTTCTGTGTAAGTTCATTTAGACACCCTCTAATCGATGAATTATAATGACGTAAGTATAAAATGGTAATTTTCTACTATGATTTACCTATATTATAATATTATAAACCAGCCGATGCCTGTGACTTCATCCGCGTGTATTGAGGTTTTTTGGTTCCCGCGGGAACTCTTTAATTTTCCGGGATAAAAAGTAGCCTGTATACGTTACTACCAAATTTCATCAAAATCGGTTGAACATAAAACTATTATTTCTAGTATTTAACTGCATTATAATAGTATGTAAATTTTATTACAGGATTAAAACTATTATTATAGTAGGTAAGTACTATTATTATACCTAGTATAAAAACGATATCTCTAGATCGACACCGGCATCATACCACAACGCAACCAACAATTGTCTGTGTAGCTTGCAGGCGACTGGCGTTGCATATTGAAGTAGTTTATCTCTGCAGTCGCCGTGATCTCCACGACGGAGAGTAAGCTTGTGGTGTACATTCATGTCCAGACTCCACTGAGTGCTGAGTGCTGCCAGTGGCGGCGCAACAGCTGGAGGCCTGGAGTTGCAGACCTGCCTGGTGCCTACTGCCTAGTGCCCACTGCCTAGTGCCTCGCGACTGTCGTCTTTCAACAACTGGAGTAGATAATGAAGTTCATTCAGTAAATTGACTATCGTGTGTAGTCACAAGTCGGCACGAATACATTTAGAGAGGTCAGACCTCAAGGTATTCATAGTCCTTTTGATCTCAATGTTCCGTCCGCGCTTCACGTCCTGGCCGCAGAATTCTAAATGTATAGAAATGTTACCTGCAATATAATTTAATGATTAACTACCAACGTCTGGTTTTTACAAAAACGCACTCTGTTGTTTCAAATAGATCTGCACTCTGCAGGCCGAGTCTCAGATAAAGCTATAGTTTCTAGCTACTTAATTATATGGAATTGATCGAGCGCCAGCTATCGAGCGCTTGACAATTCCATACAAATCGTATCGTTGTGTTTCGAATGGAAAGAAAATCTCACGCGTCAAAATTGCTGGCTAATAATTTATGTGCTCGATCGATGGAACATAATATCAAGGATCCATCCTCTGTGCAATGTAACCATTCCGACGAGCAGTTTCGCCGGCATGTAGAGTGTAGACGCAGCAGTCGTATGCCTGTCGTGTGAGCATTGTGTGTGTGGAGCGTCCGCCGCCGGCTCGGATTCCAGTAACGAGCTACTTCCGGCCCTCAGTATGCAAATCTCTTAATTAGACCTGAGATGCTGTCCGCTCTCCGCTCTCCGCTCTCCGCCGATCACTTCACCCGGACTCCTAGTCTTTGAACTTACTAAAATAGACTCGTAAGTCGTAACACCCGCTCCTACTCGTATAGGCTATGTAAACTTAGCTATTCGTTTATTAGCAATTGTGTGAGTTTCTATTATAAACTTTTTAAAAATCCTGCTCAATTACATCGTACTTAAAAGGTTATTTTGTTAAATCCCAAGAAGGCTTAGGAAAGAAAGGAATGCATTGCTTTAATAGCTTTGATAGTTTGAACAATTTTAATCTGTAAGTAAAATCTAACAAGGATTCACTAGTGAGCGTGTCGCGGGCCTCTCGCCACTCGCCTGCCGCAGCTCGGCCGGTGTGCGTCGCGCCTAACTACCCATGCTCTAAAGAGTCTATGTATAGTGTATACAGTATATTATAGAGGCGTGCGACAGGTTCCAGTCTGCCTGAGGTAGAGTTGAAGCGGGCCAACTACCCGTACGACCTTATACCTAGTTATGATTTGATTACTTGATGCAGGTGGTCACTTATACCTGCCTCAGGTTAAAAACCTCAGGTTCGGATTCAGGATCCGTTATGCACGGAATATAATATTTTTATACTTATTTATTCCGTTGTTGCAGGTACTTACGTATAACTCAGTAAGCTACTATTTGCAACATAGGTAATCATACAATTTTAGAAGCTAAGTGAGTAGTTAGCTTCACATGCATACAATAAGTACCACTTATAAACAGGTCGTGAAGTAAGTACTATAAGTACCACGTGGTTGTCAGGGGCGGCCAGCCGTGGGCCAGCCATTGCGAGGGTCTGGGCGATAGATATTTGCGGGGCGCGAGATTCAAATACATTCCTAGTTCATTAGTACCTAATGGCGTTTTCTACATAGGATGTAGCGCTGTTGGGCAAGAGTGAAAATATACCACTACGCGTGTCACCCGAGCACACCCGAGTGAGCGTGGTGGACAGCGGCAGGTGCACCGTGGCACCAGCTCACTCCGATCGCCGCTACTCAGTGTAATCGAATATTCAAGTAATGACTTCATTTCCATTTCAATCGCATCGCTGTGATTCATTTTACCATCTTCATTAAAACTCTGATTAGCATCATTCCGTTAATGTGCATTTCAATAACATTTTACGTGTTTCGTGTTTAAGATCCCCGGCTAAGTAGGTACCTACTTAGTAAGTAGCGTCACAAAACTACGCGTTCCCGAGAAAAATATAACTTACACTTTGTTTAGGTGGTGGTTAGGACTTCATGATGAAACTTTGGAAAACCAATTTTAAATTAAAGCTACTATACCTAAACTAATAGTGTTAATTTGGGGATAGAGATGAGATAAGGGTTTGTCAGAATTCAACACATGTCGTTCACTAACTTGTTAAAGTGATTATAATAACACAAGTTAAAATAATATCCCAGAGGACAGATAATAATATATTCAAAATCATATTGTGGTGGAGACTCGAAACGTGACGCTCACGTGTACCTACTCGTAGGTATGTAGGCCTCCTCCAGTGCGGAGGCGGCGCGGCTGACGACTGACGAGTGACGCGACTGACGAGTGACGCGGCTGACGGCAGTGGAAAACTACTGTAGGAAATAAAAGTTCTACTTACAATATCACTTACTTGTTAAGAACGTCACTAGGTAAACTTGAATGATCTTTTATACATAAGAAGCTAGACTAGAGGATGACCGCGACATCTTCCACGCAGATTTAGATAAGTCCCATAGAGACCGCTTTTCCGGAATGTAAAGTAGAATGAAAAGTCTTTTGACGAGATTCGTTACAATAGTTCGGTTAACCTACTGGGCCGTGGAAAGGTATACGTGTGGTCGCAACTCGCAGTCGCACAGCGGCCATAATATCTTACGAACTGGTTTCTGCGAGCGACGAGACGTTTGCCTTTTATGTCGACTGAGATGAAACAGCTCGTTGTGGGAACTGGGAACCTGCAGTCCGCCATCTCGTGTATCATTTGTTGACATTTACGTCCTCGGGACTCGTACCTACTCAGAAATATTATTTTGTCAGTCAGTGTATTTTTAAATGACAAAATATGTTTAACGTTAGTAATATATACGAAAATACAATCTGCGGTATTCGTTTGGAATAACTCCAAAGCGTCACATACCATCCTAAATATTACCTACTATAGTAGGTATACCATAGCGCTCGCGGCGGCTTCGCACGGGTGGGCTTGACACCACTTTATACTAACATGTGGATGTGTAATATTATAGCCATCTTCCTTATGCATACTAATATTTATTTATTTATTCTTTATTCAACAAAAATTGGTTTTTACAAATTACATCTTCACGTCCTGAAACTGAACTCGTGAGTTTAAATGCGATATATTAAAATATTAAATGCGAAAGTGTCTGTCTGCTACGCTTTCATGGTCCATTTGTTAAACCTATTTTGATGAAATTTGGTACAGGGATAGGTTATTATATCCCAGGGAAGGACATAGGCCACTTTTTTTCCGGAAAATTAAAGAATTCCTGCGGGAAGCAAAAAAACTTAATCGATCCTGTCGAAGTCGCGGGCACGAATACAAACACAAATTAGTCTCACTACTCACTACCCAGTGCCCAGTGCCCAGTTCCCAGTGCCCAGTGCCCAGTGCCCAGGTCCCAGTGCCCTGGTACAACGACCATTTCACGCTCCATGTCACGGACAGCAAAAGTTTTTCGATTAATTATAATTTTCTTTGATGTTTGTATTTGTGATGAATAGTAAATATAATACATATTTAGCTTCGTTTAGTTATTTTTCTCGGCCGCGGTATAATCAGTGCACGCGCTAATAGAATCAGTGGAGCAGGCATTTGCCAACCACATTGATGCCTGGCAAACATTGTTTTACATTCATTCTCATTGAATCGCCCGCTCATTATAAGTAGAACTAGCGCCGCGTAAGTTGAACTATGCGCAGAAACACATATTTCAGGTGTCAATCGAAGTGACAAAGCAACGCGTTGACGCTAGCGCCCAAGCGCGGAATTTTTCAGTTCTTTGACATCTACATTTCTATAAAGTGTGTGATCATTTATTTTCAAGGAAATGACTCGTCACTCGACCACAACACAACCTACAGGGACAGGCGAGAAGAATGGTATTTTACGTTTATAATATTTTTTTAAAAGAAAATAATATGACTATTTCTTTGAATAAAACTGCGGAAGCTACGAACAAGTCTGTTTCCACACTTAAAAGGATTGTAAAAGAAAGTAAAAGTTCAGAATTTATTTTGTTTCGAGAAATACAATAATTGAGAACAAAATCAGAGATATTTTAATGTAATCTGATTTCTCGTTTAACATGTGTTTAATTAAATTACTTCATTCCATTTTCACACTTCTTATTCATATATTAGAAACGAATATTCACGGTTTTTTTTTCTTTAAGATTTTTAATTTCCGGGCAATCACGGGGCATGCGTCTAACACTTTTGTTCAAAAACCTACCTGCGCAGACAACTGCCATTTTGGGTCAACTTACGGGCCGCGATTTATACTATGAGATAAATTTCCTGACGTTCCCTCAGTTCGTTCCAAAAGAATTCCTTTAAAATGAGAAAACTATTCCTGTTTCAATTACTTATTTTGCAAGGAAAGGTTTTTGGAAGGAAAATTCAGAAGGAATTTCCGGCCTTTCGGCTTTTCTCAATAGCATCTACTCTCCGAGCCAGCGATAGAGACAGTGTCCGTTGTCGTAGCAGCACCAACATAAACCTTCCTAGAAGCATCGCCTCCGCGCTATGCTGCATGTTCAGCTACCACCGTGCCCGTGACCGTGAGCCACCGGGAGTGAGGTCACGGGCTAACTTGTACTGAATGATGAACAGTGAGGAGAACGCGTGCGAAGTCGGCGTCGGCGTCGAAGGATAAACATAAACACGAGCGCGAGACGCGAATGGCGTGAACCGGGCGCGGCGCGGGCTGTTGGCGCTGCCCCAAAACCCGACGCGACTGGTTCGGCGGAGGCTCGTCGCACACCTACTGCGAGGCGTCCGCACGCCGCAAGACGCGCGACACAGACAGGTGCCTCTAATTTCACAATTTTTGGTACTCCCATACTTCAGTTCCTCGTTTCTGGATAGAACCTGTCTAGTGAAAGCTGCGAGTCGAATGTTTGGAAACTGCTATGCGAAACTCAAGGCTAAACAAAACAAAAAGTTTAGTACATTAATCTATGACCGCGACCTACTTTTTAGGGTTCTGTAGTCAACAAGGACCCTTCTAGTATCGCCAAGTCCGTTCGCGGCTTATCTCAGATACTTTACTAATATTAGTAAGCTGGAGAGTGGAGACTGTTGCGGCTCGTGCGGCGCGTGCGGCTCGCGCGGCGTGTGCGGCGCGTGCATGTCATCCTGCGCGTACGACGCGTGCGGGCGCGGCGATGCGCGAACACATTTCCGCGCCACTCCCCCGGCGCCGATTCCATCGCGCCAAATATTGCCGAAACGTTATTTCGTAACTTTTTAATGATGTTTAAAGTTTTGGACTCAATTGATGAAAGTCTGACGTTAAGAGTAGGTACCTACATCGCGATAGAATATTATTCCAATCAAAATTTACGGGAAATTTGCGAGACATAATAATCCAACATCCAACTAGTGCAACGGTAGATTCATTCGACGATTCCATTGTATATAATATAATATCCTCTTGCGGAATTGGGTTATATCAGTAATCACTATGGAGATTGACCGCCGTGACCGAAATTCGATCGGGACTTTTGGTCAAAAAAGTTGCGTTCTGAAAAACGAGGTACCTAACTACCTACCTAGCACAGTACTACTTCCAAGAACTGCATGCAATTAATTTGCGAGCGACTGAAACTGTGCAGTCTGTACATCTTTGTCGCATGTTGTGTCTTTATAAGTATATTTTATAACCTGTTTCACAAGGTACCTAGAGTTGCGCCGCACCGGAAAGCGCAACGGCGCGTCGACAGACCCCATTGTGTGGTCGATGACAGACCCCCTGCAGTAGGTGGCATCGCTTCACCGTATGGACTACGGAGTACGGACCCCCTGCCACCAACGCTTTCCGTGTTTTCCTATTGGCCTACAATGTTCACCTACTGGGTTCTCATTGTCAGGTGGTAGGGAGCCAAGCGACGTCACGCGGCGTCAGATGACGTCAACGTCGTCAGTTGGCGAGCCGCCGCCGCCTCGCGCCAGCCGCAGCTGCTTCTGATCTTCTTGTATTCATTAATCAGATCAACACTCTACAGTTTGTCTCGACAAATTCGAGTAAGAATAACTTTCAAAACTTTATTTAAACAAAACAAAAGAACATTATGAAACAGATCAGCGTTTCGTTTTGTGCCTTTAGCTGTCGGCTCTAACCTACTGAAGCCATTTATAGTAGCACGTTATTTGTACAAGCGAATATCAGTGGATACCGGTGCTACGTGCGGTGCCGGGGCGGATCGCTAGTATGTAATATTGTATGTGTTCCGAGAGCTCGGCCGCAGACATACAATATTAATGTACCTATTGGCACTCATTGTGACTCACTTTTAACCGATTTCCAAAAAAGGAGGAGGTTCTCAATTCGGCGCGTATCTTTTTATAAACTAGATTTTTTCTAAATTACGGTAAAATCGCTGATTCGCTCGTCTGGCTCCGCGTAGCCCCTGGCCTTAACAGCAGGCGCGGCTCCGCTCGGTTCACTTGGATACAGCTGTCGGTTCCGCCTTCATGTACCAGAAACAATCGAGTCATCTCTGTAATAGGTGACCGAGGTGGGCTACTGAGTCGCTTGTCGCCTGTCGGGTACGCGGAGCGGTGCCTGGAGTCTGGACCTACAAGGGACTCCAGCAGCTGCAGTGCATGGGTAGTTCTACCGTACATGATCGTACAGTGGAAGGCCTCGCTGACTGCTTCTTTGCTGCGGCCGACACAACACAGCAGCGCGTGACGGGGAGACAGGCGACAGCTGTTATATAGGTATAATATTATATACTAGTGGTTCGCCCCGAACTGAGACCTCGCGGTATCCTTGACATAGTTTTAACTATCTTTACGTTCATAGACATCAGTACTATCAGTAGACTATTTTTTTATTCCACGTAAGATGGTGCTAAACTGCTAACGTCTATTATTTGTAAGCATAAACGAATAAACTTTTACAGAGCGCCATCTATTGACATCATTGTGAAGTTCTGTTAAAATACTGAAGCTCATTAAAAATTAAATAATTTCGTTTCCTCGTTTCGTTTTAATATTTATCTAACTTATTTATCAGTATTTGTTGTTCTTGAGTACAGAATATAATTCAAATAATTGTACAAGTTGCCTTTCAGAAAATTGAGAGTTCTGAGGTCAACTTCGGACGTTAGAAAATCTCCACTTTGAAAGCCCTCCATTTCGTCAATTTTAGGGGAAAAATTAAAAAAAATATATTTTAGGACTGTATTCCTATTATTATAATAATAGTAGTAATAATACCGACCCGATATTTAAATCCAAATCCAATGATTTTATTCATATAAACTTTTTACAAGTGCTTTTGAATCGTCGAGTGAATCTATCGCTGGTTCGGAACATTGCCTCCAACCGAAAAGAGCCCGCAAAAAACTTGGCAGCTCATCTTATTCGCAAAAAATCAAAATATGTACAATCATTTTTAAGATACAAGTAAGTACTTCAAGCATAGCTGGAGCGAGATAAATCCACGCTCTTTTATAGTTTACAAAATCTTCAGCCTACTGGTATAATAATCTTTTTTAAGGAAATTATTGAAAATTTAATTAGAGAAAAATTTAAGAAACTCTTTATTATATAAATAATTTAATAGCATATAATATATGTATAGTGCAGTCTCTTAGTGTGGTAGATATGTAATCCCACCAAAACCATTTCATGGATAGGCTGCCAAAACTCGCATACAAGTCCAAATCATAATGCTTTCACTGTTAAAAAGTTATGAGATCTCTAGTAGAGCCAAGCCCCTAGTTGAGCTCCGATTTGTGCTGCACATCATCATAGCCCATGGGGCCAGTTCCAAGTCCAAAGTGTACAGGTTTAAGTACTTTTGGCTGTACCACATTTACTACATAGAAGTCCTGACTCTATAAACTCTACATCTTGATAAAAAGATGTGGCTTGGCCGTTTCGTGATTCTCGCACAAACTATACCTATTCCACGAACATTAAATGATTGATTGGATCACGAAACAGCCAAGCCACATCTTTTTATCAAGATGTAGAGTTTATAGAGTCAGGACTTCTATGTAGTAAATGTGGTACAGCCAAAAGTACTTAAACCTGTACACTTTGGACTTGGAACTGGCCCCATGGGCTATGATGATGTGCAGCACAAATCGGAGCTCAACTAGGGGCTTGGCTCTACTAGAGATCTCATAACTTTTTAACAGTGAAAGCATTATGATTTGGACTTGTATGCGAGTTTTGGCAGCCTATCCATGAAATGGTTTTGGTGGGATTTCATTTCTTTTTGGCAGGCGCACTAGATTTTTTAATTTTTTGGACTCTATTTCTCGCACTACAGTTATTCCTTTTTTCATTGCCTACTCTCTATCGTTTCCTCTTTTCTTTGTGGGTTTGCTATATGTATGTAATGAGCGGCAAATCCCTACATACTTAAGTTAGTTCTTATTTTCGAGTCTGGTGCTCAGTATTAAAGATATTTGGTCGTATGGGCCAGCCGGTTTCTATCTGCTTATAGTTGATTAGCGACCCGCCCCGCTTCGCAAGGCTAGCACTAATCATGATAATAGTCCATTCTTCTTTACCCACTAACTTAAGCCAGTGGGCACCGAGCAGTACGTAAGATTTTACATTAGCACTGCAATGTGATTAATTTTTATAATATAGAGTGCCTTGAAGAATGAATTAAGTGAAGTGCCGGAAGAATTTTTAAAATCGGTTGAGTATTTTTTGATTTTATCCACAACAAACTCACGGTTAAATCTTTCCTCTTTATAATATTAATTCAGATCATTTAATTATATGTACAGTCGACGTCAAAAGTGCATATAGAATAAGCAAAAATGTTGCTTTGCATGCGGTCGGACACCCACACACTTGCAGTAGTATAATATAAGTCGTTCAGCTTGTAGGTATTGTAATAGCCGAGTAATATCGATAATTTCACACTCCAAGTAAGTGAGCTCAATGGCGAGGCGTGGAACTGCTCAGATTGCGCAACGCAACTGTTGCCGGTTCAAATCTCGACCCGTGTAAGCATTTTTTACTGTTTTTATTTGATGAGTGATATTTTTATACCAGCAATAGCATATGCGGGTAGTTTAAAAAATCACTGAACAGATATGGTCACTGAGTACTGACGGAGACGGAAGATTTGACAATCGTTAGTCGTTATTAGCAAATACTACACAATTATTATAATTTACTAAGTTTTGCTGTTTCTTATCTTCAACAATAATGCAAGCTAATATTAATATGCAGAAGAGGATGCATATTATTAATGAGCTAAATAATATCGGATACAATATAGCTCAAATTTGCAATGGAACTGGTTTCACCGTGAGTATTGTTTTTATTGTTAAAAAATGTGTGTTCATAAACTTAGGATTAGTTACATATCGTTTTATTAGTAAATATCTATAAAATTTAGACAAGATACTTAGTAGTTTCAAAAGTGTTTATTTTAATCTCGCTGTTTGGTTTTTAGTGGACAACCAAGCGTTGGATGTCGCATCCTGACGAAGAGAGTAATGCTTCACAACGAAGACATAATATTATAGTTGAACAATATGATTCCAGCTGTTGATGTGCCACAACCAGGCCACAACTATCATTTGTGCATGTTATTTGTTGTCCTGTGCATCGATCACATATAGTGCGTAATTGGTTTAATCAAAACCCAGACAACAGTTATTCCCTGGCCAGTAAGATCACCAAACTTAAATCCTATAGAATATTATGAGGTTTGATGGTGCAAAAGTGGGATATGCGAAATGAAAGGACTGCAGAGGAAACGGAGGCTCACTGTATGGAAGTATGGGAGAATATATTTAGAGGAACGGATAACTGTCCCAATATTACAAACGGATTCACCCGGCGCCGCTTGCTTGCTGTTATTGAAAAAAGTGGAGGTTTTATTGAATAGTAATACTTTTAAAGCTATATAAAATTTAATTTTTAAGGCTTTAAATATGAAACATAACGTATATTCTTTTCCTAACTTGTATTAATTATTATTAGTATATCTTATCAAAAATAACAGACAAAAAAGCAGCGCCGCCCTTTGGTTACTAGATTTTTAAGGTTAAGCTTCAATTTTCTTTTCTTTATGAAAACGATTACTTAAGCTATAAACCTTAAAAAATGATAGAAAAAGTAGCTGAAGTTATTAATTACTTTTGAGAAAATGTAACATGATAACAATGAAAATAAATTAAAATAAAGTCGATTATCTAATAAAAAGTGTTTCTTCCAATTTATTTTGGTTGTTTTATTACTTATTGACTCATAACACCACTAACATAGCTAACTTTGTCCTTAAGTATTATCGTGTAATAATTAATGTTTGCGTTTATAAATAGATTTTATGTCTGTAAATAAAGATACATTATTATAAAGAATAACAAACAGACACAAAACACATAAACAAAACATAAATGTTTGTATCCAAAACAAAATAAAAACTGCTGTAAGAGATTCGAACCTAGGTCATATGATGCATCGTATTCCAACTATATTATCACGACACTGGGAGTGGTTACTGTAAAGCGATGAAATAAACAATCAGAATAGACAAGGTTATTGAATAGGAATGTTTTGAACCTAATGCTAATGCCATAAGGTTGATATTGTTGACAGTTTATAGTAAAATCGTTTGAACCTTATACTGTTGATTTAAGGTTGATAATATTATTGACAGTTTATGTTTATCAGTGTGAGTGACCACGTGAGTGATTCACAGCATTGCTTGCACGCAGTTTTAGCCTTAGAGCTATGTATGCATTTATGCAGCTGACTGTACGTTAGTACATAATACCTCAATGGTTTAGATCCATATAATATTTTAAATGCGAAAGTGTGTCTGTCTGTCTGCTGCGCTTTCACGGCATATCTTTTCAACCGATTTTGATGAAATTTGGTACAGGGATAGTTTGTATCCCAGGGAAGGACAAAGGCTACTTTTTATCCCGGAAAATTAAACAGTTCCCGCTGGAATCAAAAAACCTTAATCCACGCAGACGAAGTCGCGGGCATCATCTACTTTTCTATAAATTGTCACGCGTTAATTTAATTCAAACCAATGAACAGAGTGTTTAGTTCGGAGAACAGAGTTGGACGAAAATATCGTTGATTACCTACTTATTGAACAATTCCTAAAGGGATGCAGATGGGATCGGGTCTTACATGGACTCTTCGCCAATGATTACTGTAGATATATTTACCTCTGAAAAATATTTTATGTTGTAAGTATATTTTATAATTTTTCAGTAATAAAATGAAAATAATGAGAATAAAAAATGACAAGATTACGTGATTATTATTGGCGACCTGTTTGGCCGAGTGGTTACAGACCATGACTGTTGAGGGAGAGGTCGCGGGTTCGAATTCTGCTAGGGGCATAATGTTGGTATTCAGAACCTTTGTACCTGAGTCATGAATTGTATATTTATATTATTTATGTATGGTATTATGTATGTGTACTGCATTTTGCACATATTTCTTTAAGTACCGACTGTACAGCTATTATGCACCCCCTATAGGAGGGGTTGGAAGGGAAAAGTTCCTGATTTCTTAATTTTCCCATTATTTATATGAAATTCCTAGCCCACATACCAAATTTCAGCTTTCTAGGGCTTTGAGAAGTACCTACCCTAGAGGTTTTGATTTTCATCAGCTATTTATAAGGCTAAATTACGAAACCGATGTATTTCAGTTATCGATAAATCTGAAACTATAAATGCTAGACAATTGATACTTGGTATGTTTAATAAGTCGGCCAACAGCATCTTATCCTGAAAATTTCAGCTTTCCAGCATCATCCGGACTGAAGCTATAACGGTTAGCAAATACGTGGAAACGCTGTCAAATATGCACCCCCAATAAGAGGGGTTGGAAAAAGAAAGTTTCAGATTTCTTAATTATTCCATTGTTTATGTGCAATTCCTAGTCTACATACCAAATTTCAGCTTTCTAGGACTTTAGGAAGTACCCTAGAGGTTTCGTGTTTCATGTGATTTAGTAAAAGTAAAAAACCCCCAAAAGTACGTATTTCAGGTATCAATAAATCTGAAACCATAAATGCTAGATAATTGAAACTTAGTATGTTTAATAAATGTGCCAACGACATGTTATCCTGAAAATTAAAGCTTTTTACCATCATCCGTACCGAAGTTATGACTGTTCTAAAATACGAGGAAATGCTGTCAGATTTGCACCCCCTATAGGAGGGGTTGGAGGGGAAAAGTTTCAGATTTCTTCATTTTCCTGTTGTTTATATGCAAATTCTAGCCTACATATCAAATTTCAGCCTTCTAGCACTTCAGGAAGTACCTTTTTAGGGTTCCGTACCCAAAGGGTAAAAACGGGACCCTATTACTAAGACTCCGCTGTCTGTCTGTCTGTCTGTCTGTCTGTCTGTCTGTCTGTCTGTCTGTCTGTCTATCTGTCTGTCTGTCTGTCTGTCTGTCTGTCTGTCTGTCTCCAGGCTGTATCTCATAAACCGTGATAGCTAGAAAGCTGAAATTTTCACAAATGATGTATTTCCGTTGCCGCTATAACAACAAATACTAAAAATTAAAAAAAATTATATATTAAGGGGGGTCCCCATACAATAAACGTGTTTTTTTCGTATTTTTTTGCTCAATATTAAAAACGGTAACAGGTAGACGGTTCAAATTTTCACAGAATATTAACTTGTATATTACCTTTCAAAATAAATAATTAAATATCAATAAAGTAAATATTAAAGGGGGGCTCCCATACAACAAACGTAATTTTTAAGCAATTTTTTTTTAATAATTTAAAACTTACTACAGGTATGTACGGAACCCTCAATGCGCGAGTCCGACTCGCACTTGGCCGGTTTTTCATGTTGATGACGGTCAGTGAGTCAGTCACGAAATCGACGTATTTCAGGTATCAATAAATCTGAAACTATATATGCTAGAAAATTTATACTTGGTATATTTGGTAAGTTTGCCAACAACACCTTATCCTGAAAATTTCAGCTTTCTAGCATCATCTGGACCTAAGCTATGACGGTTCGAAAATCCGACGAAACGCTTCGAGAAAAGGTAGGTAGTGCCCCGTTTCCTTTGGCTCGCTTTGGCGGGGGCACTCCCGTGACCCCAGATTTAATGAGCTTGACGTTAAGACCTCAAGTTAAGATCCCACTTGACACGAACATTATAATATTATCTTGTCTGAGAAAACGTGCTTCCAAAACAAACCGATGGGCATTACGTAATGGCTGGTGCTGCTCATTAGCTCATACTTGAGTAGCTCTATTATACAATATACACTCTATCCAGAATAGAGAGAGCTACCGCCCCACCTGTCTAGGTACAGATTTGTTTGTTGTGGAACTTTTGTTTATAATTTATCTAACCTAAGTTCTTGTTCAACACAGATTATATTTTCTAGGTTGTCACTAATGATATTAATTCGACGCTCTACCACTGATTTGGTAATTAAATTCTACTAAGAGTTCCGGCAAGTAACTTAGTAGTTAGTGGTAGTTGCTCTTGTTTTGAGGAAAACATGTTACAATAATATTATGCAGATAACTACAAATACACACGTAATGCTTCAGCAGTGCGACTGTTGATGGCGAGGTCGATTGCTTCCATGCTTCTTTGCCATTATGAAATTCACCGATAGTGTAATACTAGCTGATGCCCGCGACTTCGTCCGCGTGGATCGAGGTTTTTCGATTCCCGCGGGAACTCCTTAATTTTCCGGGATAAAAGTAGCCTATGTGTTATGCCAGACTATAATCTATCTCTGTGCCAAATTTCATCCAGATCCGTTCAGCCGTTGGGGCGTGATTGAGTAACAAACATCCATCCATACATTCATACATCCATCCAAACTTTCGCATTTATAATATTTATTTGATTCTCGGCTTGACAATATTATGCTTAAAATTCATATAAAGTAATAATATGTACCTGAGGCTACCCACCAGCAAGAGGTAGGCCACCTCTTAAGGAGGTTGTTTTTGTGCGGCGATGATTAAATGTAAATTAAGCTTTAACGTAAACGAATGCACCAAAGTACCGCAACGTGCAGACAGAATGTGGCAAGGGGCAGAATTCGGTACGAACCGGTTCGGCGGCGGAAATTATGAGGTTTCTTGGGCAGTTTCAGGTCGTGCTGGTGTTGGCTCTCGCGACTCCAGCGGCCGGCAGTGACGTCACCCTCTGACCAAACTGCTGTTACCTTCAACTTTCATTTCGTTACTTCAGTTCTTTGGCGAATCACTTTATTTCATTCACTTTATCCATTAAAGTTTCTGGTGCTAGCTAGTGGAGGTCTATCGGTTGACGATGGTCTCGAAGGACTCGCCGCTACGCCGTCAGTGGCAGCGAAATATATTGTTTGAAAAATGTAAGTATTAGCGATAAATTAGTGTGGATGCAGTCGAAACACTCGTGTTGTGAAGTGATAACAATATGAAAACAAAATATGTACTTAGATACGTAAGTGCTCTTACATTGTGGATGTAGGTACGATTTCTATTATTTTTTTATAACTTGTCATTGCACGTTTCGCACCTATGATATGTAGGTATATTAATATTTTACGTGAATAAAACATAAACATAATATATAAGTACGTAATACGTATACTGACTAGTATAACACGGACTATAATAATTGTAAGGGACAATAAGGGCAGGTATTAATAAAACACTTGTAGTATATATATATTGTCCTTTCATTTGAAACTTGCACGAGTAAATGCTTGAACGTATAGAGATTCCATGAGAGATTTAATGTAATTAGATAATAGTAGACAATATTCATTTAATCCGGCCACGATTGCTATCGTTAAGCTCTAAACCAAATTGCGATCTAAACACAAAAGTTTTCAATAATCGCTGTCTGCTGGCAGGAGACTGAATTACTATTGACAAAACACTCGTATTTATACTAACTAATTTCAATATGGCGTCCGTATCCGCCGCTTAATTCAAATGACATGAAACGAGTCAAATTGACAGATATTTTACTTACTTCCTGTTTCATGAGATATAATGACAAACAGTAAGTAATAGGTAGTCAATTAAATAGCGCACTAAACAATTATTAGTTATTGAGTACCTGATTAAAGTTCCTATGTAATAGTACCTACTTTAATTAATTAATTTCCAAACGTGCCCAGTGCCCACTCAGCAGACCGATTCAGGTGAAACTTTCCGCGGTTAAAACATCGAAAATAGGGGATTCCCACGCGACATAAGCTGCCGTGGCTGCCGACTGTAAGTTCCTATTATTTTTTACTATTTAATTCACTTCAGGCATCGAGATGCGTATAGCCTTGTTTGTATAAAAGAAGGAAAATACCGCTGGCTGACTTAAATTATTTCAAAAAGATTATTAAGTACGTATTGCTCTCATATAACAGGAAACCCGTTTACGACTCAATGACGCTGTAGTCTGTAATGTAGTTAAGTAGCAAATACTAGCTGAGCCGCCCTGAAGCCGAGCTGGATTCAAATATAAAGAGACTCAAAAATGAAACAATATTATTATTTTCTTCAATTTTAGGATTCCGTACATCAAGCTCTATTCCAGCAGTAGTCCCTATGTGGCTCTGTACTTATCATTAAAAATTAAAAAGGAACCCATTATACCCCATATACTTACCTACCTAATAGAAAATTGAAAAATTGACTTCTTTGGAAAAATTTAAAAATGAATTGCATCATCATAGCTACTACACATATATTTCATGCAGAGGACAGATGTCTGTCATGTTTTGACTCTACCAGTATATCTCAAAAGCAATACAAACGTTCACACGTTTGTATCGACCGATCTCTACGGCTGGATATTATCAGACTCTGTAAAATGATTCTATGCTATGCCATTAATCATAGTTACGTATTGTACTCATTGATAAATCATTTACAATTTCATTAATGTATACTACTTACCTATACATAAGTAACCGCTGTCCTTAGCATTGCTGGAGGAAGTCAAATGCTCTTTTGTCATTTACGTAATCTTCAACAGTAAGTAATAAGCTTTTTTCAAAAGCATACTTTTAATGGATTTCTTAAACTTGTGTAAAGGCAAGTTTAAAATAGATTGTGGAACTGCGGCTGGATATTATTATTCCGAGACTCTGCTATGCCAATAATCATAGTTACGTGCTCATTGATATTGTGCGAGCATGCGCTTGTTGGATACAGTAATATAATCATTGTTAATTGAGCAGTATACCTAGGTACAAAGGTTTGTGGTCGATCAGAAAAGTGCGGAATGTGAGGCGCGACTTCCTACTCGCCGAGCTGAGGTTGCGAGTTGCGAGTTGCGACAGACGCTCAGACACAGCGAGTGAAATAAAATGAGATTAAATTATTTATTTCACATAGGACAACTTGTGTCACTTAATATACGAGTACGTTGACTCTACCACCGGTTCGGAAAACTAATTCTACTGAGAAGAGCAGTTGCTCTTTTCTTTTCTCAGCGTAGTTACTAGTTAATGGCGCTCGCTCAGCGGACAACACAAATCATCAATGATCCCCATGTTAGTGTTCTATGATGATTCTCCGTGGGGGAGGTTAGGTCGGCTCATATATTCATACTGCGGAAGCCGCCGGGCGGCCGGCACCCTCAGCGCGTATCGGGAGGCTCGAGGTCTGCTATTTCAACCGATCTTTATTTACGGCTATTTTATAAATCGACAGTAATGCCACAAGTTTCAATAATGAATTACGTATTTATTGAGATGCCTGTGTGTCTGTGTGTATGTGTGTGTGTGTGCGCGTGCATTTTGTAGTGACTCGGAAACGAACTCGTTTATGTCGTTATCCTTCAGCCGCCACTCGCGCAATCTCGTCGCAGCCTAGCGCCTGTACACTGTACAGTCAGCAGTGTAGTGGTGTAGCCACTAGACACCGCTCTGTGCACTGCGGCTACAGAGTACAGTCTATTTATTAATTGGCATGTTTGAGAGTGGTCTCAAACATGCCAATTAATAAATAGAGATCGATGATCCTCAAAGATGATAATACAATAAAATAGAGACAGAGAATAAATAGAGAATTGAGTGGGCTCTTCTCAGACCAGGGCGCATTTCCTTAATTTTCCGGGATAAAGCCTATATCACTCTCCAGGTTCTTAACTATACCCATGCCAAAAATCACGTCGATCCGTTGCTCCGTTGCGGCGTGATTGAAGGACAAACCAACAAACCAACAAACAAACACACTTTCGCATTTATAATATTAGTATGATTCTGATTCTATAAGGGGTGGAAAACCCCGCTCTAAAACGTCGAAAGCGCCGGGAAAGTGCGTCGTCACCGGAAAAACTGGAATAAATACATCCATTTGCAGACCTAAGGTCGATTATAAGAATTCTAAAAGATAGTTCCTTAGTTAAGATGATTAATTGTGTGATGGTGATAATGAAAAAAATAAAAAACCCCAGCTGAGTTTGTTGTGGGATCTTCTCAGACCTGGGCGCGTTTGGAACCCTCGTAGCTTTAGTTTTAAGATACCGTAACAAATTATCACCATCATATTTTTATGTAACTGGACGTCAATAAGTGTAGTGTGTCTACCTAAATTGAATAAATATTTATGACATATTATGACTAAAAGCCCATTCAAGATTTTCAAAAATATAATTCGCAATTAGTCAGGAATCGAAACTGCAATTTATTTGACACTTTGTTGTACGTGTGTGTAGTGTGTACCTACCTATACCTTACTAGGGAGGTATTTTAAAATCGATAGAGTATAGCTAGGTGATATTATTATTTATTAAACATAAATAAACACCTCTGTAGTCTGTACCTAAGTAGTAGGTACCTAGATTTGTTACTTTAGCTACTTATTTGTAGCACTATGTACTACATTCATACATTGAATGAATTGCAATGATTGTAGAATTGTGGTGATTGTACGTTATTGCAACGTTCCGACTTTCAACTACGATCACGAATGAATAGTGTGATATTAATCTGCGCCAAATCTGTATCCAGATAGGTATGTTATATGTACATAGGTACTACTACGGTATGCGGTAGGTATTCGTGTATCGAACCCGAGGCCGATTGGCGCTCTATAGCTTTCAGCAGCTTTATCTGGATTCATTATTAATGACCGGAAACGTTGTTCGGGTTACAGACGGCCAGTTGCTACGCAGTGAGCATCGAACTCGTTACTTTACATAATTACCTACTATGCATCGTAAATTCGTAGCCGCATAACGCATTACATTCCCGTCGGTCCTGCCTATTGTTAGCCTGTAGCCACTCTGTACCCTTACTCTGAGATTGATCGAATTTAAAATACGGTCTCACTAAGTGAGGTGAATTACATTTGCATCAAACTAAAATGAATCTTAATCTTATTAATTTAGAGCTCAATTTCGTGTATGCATTCACAGCTAGCGCTCCAAACGATACGTTTCGAAATTTGAATCGGTTGCACTGAATTTCTGGCTTTAAATCAAGAGTTTTTGGGTCCATTTTAGTTTGACGCAAATGTGATTCACCTCACTTAGTGAGACCGTATTTTAAATTCGATCAATCTCAGAGTAAGGGTACTGATCTCCGGTCGCAGCTACACTGCGCTCGGTGAGGGCCATTGGGTCATAAATAGGATCAACCTCATTTTCAGTCTACCTACTTAGATATGAAATAGTCCATAATTTTCCAAGTTGCATACGTGACAATTGCTTTCGGTTAAAAGTAGGCGACATGACTCGTTCCAGGGTCTCGAGTTTCTTCTGAGGATTGCCCTGGATCCGGGGCGAGTGAGCTCATTTATTATTATTCTAATAGTCTAAATCCCCTTCTCTTTGTAGAATCGTATCTAACCGCATTGTTGTCCTTCCAAGACCTTTGCCATGACTCCATCTATACTAATATTATAAATGCGAAAGTTTGGATGGATGGATGTTTGTTATTCAATCACGCCAGAACGGCTGAACGGATTTGGATAGAATTTGGCACAGAGATAGATTATAGTCTGGATTAACACATAGGCTACTTTTTATCCCGGAAAACTAAAGAGTTCCCGCGGGAACCAAAAAACCTCAAGCCACGCGGACGAAGTCGCAGGCATCGGTTAGTAAGTAATAAAATGCGGTGAAGACTCTCAGCAATGAGCGGCACTGCGCCCGGGAGAGTCCGGGGCGATAGACAATAGACATCGCGCGTGTGCTCACTGCATTCAGCGCAAATCTGTTCCGACGCCGCGACCGCTTGGCAAATTATATCTAATGCGCTCAATTTATATCCAATCAGATACTCGTGTGCAATCAGAGACCTGCAGAGCGATCGCGTAGTAACTGCATCAATCATTAAAGGACTGCATCAATGTCAAAACATGGTTTTGGCTTCACGTATCACTGAGACTGTCCGTAAAGGATCGTTGAGGACAAAAAAATGTTTTGACATTGATGCAGTAACTATCGATAGAATTAATTGCTGAAAATTGGTATCACGTAAGACTTTTGAAGTAAGATGTCGTTTACGGACCATGACAAACGTGACGTCAAACTAGGCTTTCATTGATACATGGTGGGAGGTGTTTTTATCGGTGACATAAGGTGTCCAATAATCGTTTTACGACTCTTTATTATCTAAAATAAATATAATATAAGGATTAAAAAGCTCGAATAGATTGTTTGTTAAGTAAATAGAATAGAAAATACTATTATTTCAAGCAAGTAGGTATGCTATATTGGAATGGCTTCAAAATGTTATTTAATATAAGACATTCTATTGACAATTTACCTATATAAGTATATTTTATTAGGTATACCGTATAGGTACCAAATAAAATATTCTCATTGGCAGTATTGCCAACTCACGCTATTAAAAAAATATAAAAATTGTACGACCAAATACATACCAATGCTATTCATTAATACTTAATAAGTAATAAATGCGAAAGTGTGTCTGTCTGCCTGACTGTCTGCTACGCTTTCATGGTTCGTCTGTTCAACCAATTTTGGTGAAATTTGGTACAGGGGTAGGTTGTATCCCGGGGAAGGACATAGGCTATTTTACCCGGAAAATTAAAAACTTCCCGCGGGAATCAAAAATCTTAATCCACGCGGACGAAGTCGCGGGAATCATCTAGTTATTTATAATTAAAATTAACGGTAAAAAAGAATTAAGTTACGTAGGTATTATACCTAGGTACATAATACAATACAATAGAAGTTAAAGCTAGAAACATGCCCGCGTGGAATGGTGGCAAGAATGCTGGTTGCATTTCCTCGTTGGCCCTTCGTTGGACACCCAGGCTGATCCTTTGCGCATTAAATTATAATCAGCTGCCCCCCTAGCATGGGCCGAGACAATTTTCTCCCCGAGGAAAGGATAAAAATTTTATTCCTAAATAAATAAATAAAAACGCTAAATAAAGGTGGATAAATAGTCCCCCGAGTCCCCGTGAAATGTCAAACCGCGATAAACTTGTCCTCTCCCCTGTTGCCGTGCTCTGAGAAGTAGATAAGTTAATTTTATCTCTTGTCAGTGGATAAAATCGGGGGATAAAATTTTTATCCCCGGCCCATGCTAGCCCTGCTGTGATTAAAATGAAAATATCCATAGACAATTTCGGTATCTCGAGATATCTCTAGCTTATGGTATCTTTGATTGCATCGTAAAAAGAAAATCTACTAACTTAAGCGCATCGCTTCTTATTATTAAAGTATTTTGTATTATATTTATTAAAAAACAAAGCCAATTAATAAATAGAAAATCACAAGAAACCACAGGCTCTAAAATATTGCTTAGTTAGATAGGTAACGCAGTTAAATTTGGAAGACTGTTATGTCTACTTAAATTGCTAGATTACCATAGACATTCAAATTAGTCGGATTATAAATAGGTCTGCACTACCAAAATATCGATAATCAGAGTTTGTGACTAGTAATCTGTGGCTTGCGACCCATTGCTACAATCCTGAAAAAGCTTACGTGAAGCCGGCTATAAGGACTGTAACAATGGATATCCTTTAGGACATTTTTGGATGTGATATTGCGACAATAATTACCCGATCGCTCTGCTGCGTCACGACACCACACAAACCGATGATGGATGCAGCCTCCCTCCCCCTCCCCCTGCACCTGCACCTGCACGCACACGCACACACAACTGAAGCCTGTCGTGTTTACTACGCGTGTAGTTGTGTCGCGCATGCGTGTTGCAACTTGCAGGATAATATCATTGTGAACTAGAGAGCACGTAAGGAGCGTGCGAGTTGAAAATGTATTTGCTATAGGTATTTGTTCCAGACGCCGTGGACACCTCCACGAATGCAGGAGTCTCAGTGCGAGTCAATCTCAGGAACGAGGCGGGTCCTTTGAAGGGCAGCTTCATTGTTGCGCATTCGGCGCGGATGCTGCCAATATTGTTGCCGATATACCAAACGGGCAGCGAACATTGGCCTAACTGTGGACTAACTATATGTTTTATTGTGACATTTCAGTCTATTTGGATTTCAATTGATAGACAGCATGCTCCCTGTCTATAATTTCCTTTAGTCAGAGTGATGCACTAATAAGTTAATAACACAGTACCCTACGATAGGTTGTAACGTCGATGTAGTAACATTGTTGGAACAGACTCAGATCAAGAGCAAGGCCGGCGCCAGCCCGTGGTACAGACGGCGGCTGCAAACTACTCTGACCTTCGACCACCGCACTCTGTGGCCGATCTATAGAAATAAACTATAAAGGTACCTACGAGTATCTACAGCGAGGGTGTCCGCTGGTGCCGCTGGTGCTCGCCGCGCACTGGTACAGTTTAGGTATATGTTGACGTCAACTGTACCCAACCAAGTATTTATATAATATCCACAATATAAATGTTGTTGTTTGTTGGCTAGTCAGTGACAATTTATTAAGATTCAATGCTACGCTGCATTTTATTCTATTGATCGTAATCATCACAATTTATTAGCTAAGACGAGCTCGTCTGAGGAAAATGTCGCAAGAAACTTGTTGTTTACATCCATCGCAATAGAAGGTACCTACTCCTAGATACACAGTACACTACATCACCAATACAGACTTGAGTGTAACTTTAAAGTTAACGTTAACTGTGCGTATATACCTAAATGAATAAATATTATCTACCATATCATTTAATCATCGTTCATTTCCATTATAAAAATTTCCACATTATGACAATGTTATAGAGCTGAGTTGTTCTCGTCGCGGTAGAAGAGGTCCCCGGGGTTGTGCGGGGCTGCTTTGATTTTAGTAAAGGTGATAGGTCTACTTATACATACGATTTATCGTGTGATGTGTGTCTGTCTGCTTGCTATGCTTCCAATTGATTCTATCTCTTCAATTGATTTTGATAAAATTTAGTAAGTACTTATATATATAATTTTTAACCCGGGGAAGGACATGATAAGCTACTTTTTATCTCAAAATATTAAGAAGATCCCGCGGGAATAAAAAAAGAATCCATGCGGCTGAAGTGGCGGGCTTCATCACAATGTTTTGATTGGATACAACTATTGAATGGTGTCCGCAACCTTGCCTTACTTTTTCTATAATATTGTCTTTTTATTGAAAACATATTAATTTGGGGAAACCCCGTCCAGTTACTGGTAGCTGAGTAAGGCTATTTTCAGAAGAGCGAAATCGCCGCGACAGCAGCTTCCGAAAGGAGCAATATGGACTGACTCACTTTTTAATATAAAAAAGAATATGGCTGGATTTTAAGAAACTCCCACATGATTAGGAGGACAAATTGTGCCACTTATGAAATGTCGTGACTCTACTACCGTCGGCAGCGGGGCGGCGCGGGTGGATCCGCGGTCCGCATCATACATATTGTATGAAATATTTATGATTGTATGAAATATTTTCAGTAACGAGCGGAAAGCGCGGCGGGAGGCTTGAGGGCATCGAATTTAAGTCAATGCTTGAGGGTCGTGACATCGCCAACCAGTTATAGGTAGGTTATTTGACATGGGCGAGTCGGCGTGAGTCGACCGCTACCGCTTACAAACATGTGCGGAAAGCTGCGTATTTTATTCCGCTTCTGCTCACCGCTGACGCAACGAAAATGCAGCCTAAACCGGCAACGCTCGGATAAGATGACACACACGACAGGGATCGCGGCGACCTCGCGCTCTCTGAACACAGCCTAATTTGTAGCAGCGTATAAACCCAACGTTGGGAAACGCACGGAGACCTTCACTTTCAAGTGATCAGATCGATGTCCTCGATGCCGGCCGCCGCTGAACACTGAATACCAACTAAAACACCAATTAAGGATTAGCTCGTTTGCATACACCAGTTTAATGCGGTATAACCAAACAAGTGCTAGTGGTAAGTGGTAACAACAACTCAGTCAACAACAACAAGTCATAACGTATCATATGGGGCACAAGTTGTGCTACATGAAATAAATAAATCATTTCATCATCATTTCAAATCATTTCATTTCATTTCATTTCAAGTGTCAGCTAGTTTTAAATCTGTTTTAATATACCTGAGTGATAGGTGGGTGTAAGTGTAACCAAACCGTTATGTACTCGTAAGTATAAGCTTTAAGTTCAAAAGAGTTCATTGCTTGGTTTTTTGTGTCAAAAAAGATAACATTTAAATGTATAGGTACTTACTAAGTAATATCACAGAACAGGTATTATAGTACGTGGTAATACTATAAACTAGAAACTGCCCGAGACTTCGTCTGCGCGGATTATATGTTTTTATGATTCCCGGGGGAACTCCTTAATTTTCTGGGATAGACAGTAGCTTATGTCCTTCTCTGGATGTGACCTACCTCTATAATAAATAGGTACATATACTCTATAGACATACAGACAGACACACTTTCGCATTTATAATATTAAGTATGGATGAGTGTATGAGAGTATGTCTGTCTGCCCGTCTGTCCCGATAACCTTGCACTGCTACTTATCTAGCAGATGTACGTTATTTTATGACAATGGACAACGTGGTTTCTAAGAATAAAATAACGTAGGTCTGATCGTCGCGGGATCTTGGACCATACGCTTTCACGGCCGATCCGTTCATTCGATTTTGACGAAAATTGTCACAGAGATATATAATATTATCTAATACTATACCCTGCATCCCAGAGACTGACACTACTTTAAATCTTTTCCTTTAAACAAAACAGGTCCCACGGGATTTTCAAGAACTTTACTCTGCGGACGAAGTCTTGGGTACTGTAAAGTAAACATTAATGAAAAATTAATCTAAACCAAATTGAAAGGTCGCCTTAATTGTAGCGCGGACAGGCAGCGAGTAAGTAGGGGGTAGGTACTTACCCACTATGTGGGCTGAATACGTAAAAGACTAGGAAAATTAAGCGCGGGTCAAATGGAAAAGTTTTGATGTATTCGCAAAGCAATGCATTGCAATTTTTTTCTAACATTCGCACTGCAATAAAAATACACAGAAAAATTTATAGCTATGGGTTTTCTGAAGGTTTTCTATCAAGAATTTCTCAATATTTGGAAGTTGGCGATGTTATTTCCTCGACCCCGAGCCTCGGAGCAATTATTGATACTCAGAATGAATGGGAGCGTGTTTGCGTACACGCTGTCTTGTGCGCCATTATAATATCACCTTCTAGAAAGAGTATGAAGACTGAAGAGTATGAGATTTCGCTCACTCGGCGAACTCTCTCGCACGGTCACGTCGCGCCGTGAGGCTCGCGGCACACGAGTATATATCCGATCAGAGGGGAAGCTTCCTAATAAAGTCGAAAATGTATACCTATTCTGCTAGGGTTGTCACCTGATGCATGTCAACAATTTAAGGAAAAATAAAAATATCATACATCGACTTAGACATCGACAGTCGACAATCGACATCGATATCGACAATCGACATCGATATCGACAATCGACATCGATATCGACATCTACAACGACATCGATATAGACAATCGACATCGATATCGACAATTGACATCGACATCGATATCGACAATCGACATCGATATCGACATTTGTATCGACCATCGATATCGACATTTGTATCGACCATCGACATCGATATCGTCAATCGATATGAGTATCAACATCGATATCAACAATCGACATCGATATCGTCAATCGATATGAGTATCAAAATCGATATCAACAATCGACATCGATACCGACCATCAAAATCGGCATTAATATCGATATCGACAATCGACATTCACCATATTATTTGACTTTTCTATGTCAAATATGGTGAAGCTGCTTCTAACATTATATCCTTAATGGTAAGACATATTCAAATTCTTTTGATTTATTGGTGTATTTAAATATATTCTTCCCGAACCCAACCTAACCTAAACCTTCCCGAAAGTAGGTAGGTACGTTAATTACACAAGTGAAAAAATCATAAAAATAGGTTCATTGGTTTCCGAGAAAATCGTTAACAAACCTACATACATACCTACATACGGGTCAAATCCTTTTGAAGTCGGTTAAAAATGTTGGTGGAGCCAGGGGTAAATAGGAAACACCTGCCCCACGTTTACCCTATTTATCCCTGGGGTCGCAACTCGCAACTAGCAAAAAGTTCCTCCTACCTCTATACAAAGTTTCTTCAAAATCGGTTGAAAAACTGGGCCGTTAAAGCGTAACAGACAGACAGACTGACACATTTTCGCATTTATAATTTGGGGGGTGGACAAAGTCACACATTTTAGCCATATTAGGTACTTCGGGTATTCTACTATCTGAGCACTGTCTTCAACTTTCAAGTAGGTGAGACCGACTTAGGCTACATAGTACATACCTACCTGTCTAGCACGTCATTCTCACTTGACGATCAATGTTATTACCTAGTTTTATTGTACAGGTGCGCTAGGTACGTGTAAAAAGGTACTTACTTCTCTTTATCTCTCGGGTATGAAAAATAGGAAACATCCTTATATTGTCTTTAGAGCTTTTCAAGCAAACTGTGCAAGTATTCGGCATTTTTGTTGAAACAGAACACTATATTTACATAAATAAATCTAAATAGTTTTATTTTTAATACAAAATCAGTAAACTTATAGTAATGAAAATAAATTGAGGAACAATTTCGTGATTGAACACGAAATTGTTCCTCTATTTATTTTCATTAAACGCACGACCGTCAGCCACAGTCAGCACTCAGCCCTTGCGTTCTAACCCAGACAGTGTCTCGCTAACCCGGACGATCGTGTCGGTGAATGTGTCGGTGAGAGCTCACGCACACATCGTTGCGCTATGTATGGGTGAAGTCGCCGCGAGCAGTTTGTATGAAGCTTCCTCTCTGTTCAGTTCTCTGTGCTCGCGGGGAGCGGGGGCGGAGAGACGCAGCTTCTTTTGTGTCTACTTAAACTCAAATTATTTAATTTGAAATTCAGTTGCCATTGTTAATAGGAAAATGAAATTGAGCGCTCTATTACCGACTATAGCGCTATATTACAGGGTAGCTACACGTCGCGTCGGGCGGGGTAGTGGGTAGTGGGTAGTGGGTACATGCAGGGTATCGAGGTAGGTATAGAGGCCGATGTCTTGTGGATTGGTCGCCACCACTCCACATTCCTGCACCACTCGCTGGTATCTGTCACTGCATCACTTGACGATAAGCTATCAAATTAAATTATCGAATAGCGCCAATTACCTACTTCTGAATTTTTTTACTACGTACCTATATCTACTGTATTTATTGCTTTTTCCCTTTGACGAATTATTTGCATCGCAATAATAAGAAAAATATTTACCTAAATCTATTAGTTTTGATTATGCTTTGGATAATTTCCAGGTTATGCTGGAACTGGAACTAATCCAAAACAACTTATTGAAAAATAACAACAACATGGTTCTTCTGTGTTCTGTGTGTAGTGTGTGTTCTCTGTGTAGTGTGTACCAAGCTCGGTGCATTTGTGAAACTACAACCATGCTATTATGGATGGTGTTACCTACGTGAAGTCAAATAAAATAGTAATCGTTTGTATCTCGATAAATACATTTACTTATATTCCGTGTCTGTGGATGCAAAAAGCGTGTGAAATTAGCATAATAGCAAATTACGTAACAGTTAGCTGATTTAGTTCGGCCCCACTGTGTCACGGCCGCGCGGCGCGGCGCTGCGCGGCGCGGGCTTCGGGCTACCTGCTGCCCTCTGTGCTTACAGACGTTTAGACGATAACATACATAATATTAATATATTATAAATAGCTAGAATGTTTCGGCCGCGCAGTATACAGTACCTACTATAAGCACAAAATAAGCCCCTTCTCCGCTCGGGTGGAAAATTTACTGGAAATCCTCTCTGAGTGGGTTTATCTAATCTACGTCGTAGGAAAATGAATAAGTTTATGTAAAGGAAGAATGTACCTTGATGTCGCATAGTTAGCAGTTAAGGCACGTTAATATAGCCCTGGACGTGGAGGTCTCCGCGATACAGCGACCGGTACTTATCGCGGATAAAAAATATGGAAATTACTTGAGGAAAACGAGACTTCGGTCTCAATGGCACGCTGATGGCGTTTGTGTGGTTTGTGGTGCGTTGAAACTGTGTTGACTTGTGCGAATATAAATAATACAACAAGGTGCTGCGTTTGTGTGGTTTGTGGTGCGTTGAAACTGTGTTGACTTGTGCAAATATAAATAATACAACAAGGTGCTGCGATTGTGTGGTTTGTGGTGCGTTGAAACTGTGTTGACTTGTGCAAATATAAATAATACAACAAGGTGCTGCGATCGCGCCATCAACTTGACGATAATGCAATTATTGTCGTTCATCAAGGCATCATTCCAGTTTATTGCAGTCCCTAGGCGGAGTTAATACTTTATACATATTCAGAGCCCTAGGGCCGATTTTCAAATCATTTTAAACTGAATATATCTATGTTATATTTATTTAGGTACTGGAAATTGTTAAGCAAAGCTGGAGTTTCGGGAGAAGTGGTCTCATAATTCACTGTAATGAAAAATACCATCTCCAGAAATCATTTACCTGATTTATTTCTATTATAAGTCTTTTATTTTGCAAAACATGCAAGTACCTATCGAGTACATTTGTTAATAATATTATGTCATGCTTGTCTGGGTCGGCGATCATTATACTTAGGATGGTTTAAATTATTGGTTTCTTTTATTGAAATGATTGAACCTTTATGAATTGTAGAGCTTGATAAAATATAACGATTCACAGACACACGACACGACTAGGGCTTTCGAATACCGGTTTTTTTCAATACCGGTATTAATACCGGAAAGATTTTTCTCAATACCGGGATCCCGGGATCCCGGTATTGGAAAAAAATTAAAATGTTTTTTAACTTAAAACTAGTATTTTCTTAAGCAAACGGCACCATAACAAACAGTTTTTATCATAAAATTATTTTTACAAAATTTCACAAAATTAACTCAAAATGGGAATAATTATTTCGGATTTAGAATGCTGTGGATTGGTATGTCTATTTCATTGCCTCACGTTAAGTAACTCCTTCATTCTTTTTTATTTTATGCAATATTTTATGAAATTGTATTTTCTTTAAATATCACCAAGTATTGATTTTTAGATTTATTTGAGCTAATGTGCTGAAACAAGTTTTAATATTAGCCGAATAAAAAACAGTAGCATTTACCAAGAAATATATTATGCAATAGTCACTGTTTCGTTTACAGTGTCGGTACCAATACCGGTATCCCGGTATTAGTCATTTCAATACCGGTATTGAAAACCGGCGAAAAAAGTCCGGGATCCCGGTATTAGCCAATACCGGGATCCCGGTATTGGAAGCCCTAGACACGACATACAGTTCGACTATATCGTTATTCGAAAATGACGCCTTTTGAGTTTATAATAAAATAAGTATATTTTCCTAATTGTATCAAACTGCTGGAGATGTTGTTTAATATGGTGATTTAAAATTCCAAAATCCAGCATCGGTCAACAATCAACACAGCCATGTTCACATACTGTTCGTGTTTAGGAGCATATGGCTTAAATGTTGGTCGCGCATCTCAAACGTCCTTTAATACAATTGAGAATAGCACGTACGAACATCTCTAAAATAAGGCTGAATCCAGTCGCCTGCCTTATCCGCGTATCTATACTCAGTACTCTACTACTAAGTATATCTAACTCGCGGGCCGCTAATGAGCCGACAGACGCAGCGCGCTAACCGACCGCGCTCACTTGTCCATGTTATCACTACGTCACACATAACACACCGAGCCCTGAGCTGGCGACCCCTGGCGCAGCGGTATACGCGGGGAGCCGAGGTGCCGGGGTGCCGGGGTGCCGGGGCTCCGGTCCGGGCTGCTGGGACAGCTCCGGGGCCGCTGCCGACGATGAACGCGTAGTAGGCTTTCAGCTACGTGTAATAATTTGCACAATATCAGTATGTTCTGCGCAGTTACCAGTTAGCACTCGAGTTAAACCTTCCTACTTAAAGAATACCTACTTAATTTATTAGATAACTGGTTTATACTAAGGTAAAGAAATACGTTGAATGATTGAATGGATGTTTTCATTTCTAATCATGTAACAAGTCGAGCTATTGTGATCATTAATTCTTGGAAAGACACTTCCTATCAGCCCTAAATCAATTTATTTATGGAACCTATTACTAATATGACCTACAAAACAACCATAATTATGTAGTAGATATTATATACCTAGGTATATCTCCCGCTTCCTTATATATTCTACACGGAAATTATGCGTAGCTATAGCAAACCGTGCCAGCGTAACAAAAATCTTAAATTAATACAAAACATAAAAAAGTTTTAGTGAGTATAAAAAGTTTAAAATGAGTAACAACATCTAGATAGCACCATCTGAGTTTTCCTTAAGTGGCACGTGATGGTAATACCTAGCAAATAAAGTTTAATTTAAGTATACTTAAAATAGAGGTACCTGATATTATATCATATAGGTAGGTACCTATAAAATAAACAGGTTTCCAGTGCGCTCATTTACTTATTAAGCAATTCGATATTTTGTAAATGTGGTCTAAATTGCTTAATGACTATTAAGTTACTTGGAATTACTTAGCTGTTAAAAAATAATTAAGAATTAATAATTATTTTCCAGCAAAAACGTGAGCAAAAAATTTCGCCTTTTAAAATTTCAGACACTTGTTTATTCAAAAAATATTATATTATTACTAATTGCAAAGGGGGCTGAAATGGGGGCTTGAAATTGGTTTAACGATCGAGTGAGATATCATTGAAACGGCTTCATTTGCACATTCTATAATTGGTGAAAAATGACAAAAAAACACCGCTCCACTCTTTATCTCCGAAGATTGTAAAGTGAAAAATCTGAATAATTTGAGTTGAAAGAAGTTTATGCTTTCTTTACACGAACAATAGAACGAAGTTGCTAGCCAGGAGAGTTTTTGAGAAATCAGTCATAAACCTTCTAAAAAAACCAAGCTTCAATGCAATCAAAAGATACTACTATAATATTATACCTCTATGGATACGACCGTTTATGCCGCATATTTTGCATATTTTGACACTCGCCAATAAATCAAAACCTATATATTACTAGCTGATGCACGCGACTTCATCCGCGTGGATTGAGGTTTTTCGGTTCCCGCGGGAACTCTTTAATTTCCTTGGATAAAAATTTGCCTATGTGTTATTCCAAACTATAATCTATCGCTGTGCTGAATTTCATCCAGATCGGTTCAGCCAATCTGGCGAGATAGAGTAACAAATATCCATCCATCCAAACAAACTTTCGCATAAATATAAGATTAATATAGATAACCTAGATATAGGCCTTTATGAGGTTAACGGATAACAGAAGTGAGTGGAAGAAGAAAACATGCAGTGTGCCGACCCCACATAGCGTGGGAAAAGGGCAAGAAGAAGAAGATAGGCCTATACCTCGTAGGTATATATAGGGTACTTCCCGTTGACCTAGAATCGTGAAATTTGGCAAGAAGCAAGGCCTCACAGCACAAGTTTGGAAAAAAATCCGAAAATCGTTAATTAGGGTTCCGTACTCATAGGGTGACGAATTGTTTGTCATGCTCTACCAGGTTAGCGCCATAATTGTAAGCTATTTCTTTCACAGCTGATTACGTGCTATTAGGTATGAGATCTTTCTTGTTATTTACTGAAATAATGTTTACATTGTGTGACTTGTCAAGGCTCGCTTGTATCATTACCGTGGCATGCGGGAAGCGTCAAGCGACCTGCCCACTAGTTAGCTATCGTATTAAGTTATTACCTACACCTAGGTATGTATTCATTACCTTATCCTTCTTCTTTCTTGTTGATGCGGCTTTGCAGGGCTCTGTGACGAGACCCAGTATCACTTTGACCGTTGCCGATCTATTGTGATCGCCACTATCCTGGCCAATACTACTTGCTGCTAGGAACAGCAGCATCTTCTAGGCCGGGATATTCTTTGCCTCCTCTGGTTCCACTAGGTGCTTCCCAAGGAAGAGACTATCATCAGAAGAGGATTCATTACCTTATCCTTCTGCCTCTCTATTACGGATCGGCTGAAGCTGAACTGATCATCTGTTTTGTTAACTTATGACATTATACAAATATTTCAGTGGTCGTGCAACACGTCGTGTTTATTATGTTTTGGCAACGATGCTGTAGAGTCTATGTAAAATTAGTCTTTTATTAATACATCATCTCTAAATGGTGCGTAAAATAGTTCAACATATGTTTATGTATCCATCTATATGATATTATATACTCATACTATATGAGAGAGAAACCTAATAATTATGTTTAGCTCATCTCGAGGCAAAATAGGTTTTCCCATAATCCATCGAAACGAAGCTGAGGCGGCTCAGCCGGTTGTTGCTAGCTGTGTGTCCGTATGTCTGTCTGTGGCATCGTAGGTAGCTCCGCAAACGGATGAACCGATTTTGATTGAGAGTGTTCTGAGCTATGACTCGAGTGAACCTGCCCAGCCGTTCGAAGATGATCCGCTCTTAACTAGTTGAAGTATTGTGAATTGTGATGTGACCAACTTGCACAGCTCTGAGCGAATCCAAATAAATAAACTGGGTATCCTGTTACTTCATTAAGTCGAGGTTTATTTAATACATGTTTTGTAACAAGATTATTTGTATTTAACTTATCTGTTACCGAAACTTGTGTGTTACCGCACATTGGCGCGCGAACAAAACTCACCATAAGTTTCGGTGGGTTCACGTTATTTCAGTAGCTAGACACCTACTTACACACAATAACTTATATTATCCGGAGCTAGATTGGCTGAAATAGATAGCGTCTATAACAATATGCCTGGAGCTGCTAATACCTATAGGACTATATAGGTAGATCCTACATGCACTGCACTGGGTCGGTCATAGTGCGGCAATTGCCTCCAGCTCGAAAATTACTTCCGCAAGTGAACGGATTTATCACCAGTAGGTAACAGTAGTCACATTAAACTTCTGTACTAGCATGTGCAGTACCGGTATTAGCTACTATGTCAATGTGAACCGGCCTCGAACAAGTGTCTCCGACTGGACCGGTTGTTTGCAATTTTATGTATGCTTATGCCTAGGTTAGAGCGGACCTACATTTTAAATGAATAAAGCCATAAACCTCAGAGGTTTCTAGCCACGCGCGCCTCACCAACGTTCAAAAAAATAGTGGAATAATAAACACAAATAATGAATTGAATATCGTTGAATATGAGACAGAAAATCGTTTAACGTTTTTATCTGTTAATGAATTACTGTTGTAAACAAAGAGACGTACTCGTACCTACTCGACCTTCACAGTTCTAAAGTGTTACACCTAACACTGTAGGGAGGTTCGAGAGCTCGGTACACATTGGGCCAAGCGCTCGGCCCTCGGCATTAAACCTAATATAAATAAATATATTACAAATAAATATCTACCGGTTGTGGTGGACTCAAAATCTTTCAGTATAAAGCAAAACATCGTCTTCCTTACCCAAATAATAACACAATATATTATGTAGGTACCGAAGTTAATAAAGACCTGGAGGTTGGCATCGACTATTTTTATTACGGAAAATTAAAGTTCCTAAGGGCACACACACACAAATACATACTTGCTTTTAAATTATTTATTTTCATCCCTCCATCCATCCATCAGCCTGTATGCATCCACTGCTGGACATAGGCCTTTTCGAGAGCGCGGCACCAAACACGGTTCTCCGCCTTCCTCATCCACCCGCTAGTTATTTATATTAGTTAGTCTTAAATCTGTCTATTTATTTTATTTTTGAGTTTATTGCGTATTGAATTATTGTTGTTTTTATAACTATAGCTGTATACAGTTGTTTGTTTATAGAGTGGGAAGACACTGTCTCCTGTAACACAGTTTTACTACCTCAGGAGGCAGGGTTTCACACTATTGAAATTTTGTAATCAGTTTTGGCAAATAAAGATTTATTTATTTATTTAAAAAACCTAAATCCACACGGACTGTCACGTCACGAACATCATATTTTATAAAGTTGTTTATTTATAGGTACCTAAGCAAATCGTCACAATAACGTATAATATTATGGTCATTATAGCTACGGTGTGACGTAGAGTTCTCGGGACAGAGGAAAACCCTGGGCCAGTGTCATAGTGGGCGAGCCAAGGACGCGCCTCTTCCTTGTCGCAATTTAGTAAAGTTGAACATCAATAAACATTATAGTTATTAATTATTATGACCGTTTTATAAAAACAGCGTATTTTTTTGCATAAGTTTACTTTGATGCCCGCGAATTCGTCCTCGTGGTTTTTTGGTTCCGGAAAAACCCCGTGAAAACTGTTTCTTATTCTGGGATAAAAAGTAACGTAAGTCATGCTTCACCTACTTATCTAAAACTATTTTCTATTTCATATTAAATAGTCAGTTATGACATTGACTAGCCTGATATACAATGCATCGGTGACATCGGTAGTAACTAGTTTATATCATGTATTCTAAAAAGATAGATACTGAAATTTTAAAAATACCTACATGCTTAGTTTCTTACGCTACGTTATAATAGGACGTACTACATATTATATTATTTTATGTGGTTAAGGAAACCCCGATATAAGGATCATTGAGAGAGAAAAAAATGTGTTTTCTTGACCGATGGAAATCAATAAGAGATGAAAGTATAGATGGAACGATGGAGATATGGATGTACTTAATGGGAGGAGCGTAGGGTTTGCAAAATGTAATAATAAAAAACGAGTTGGCCTCAGGCCAGCGGCGCGGCCCGTTAATAATATTATTATGAAACGACGAGTACCCAGTTACTTGCTCGTAGCTATGTGGAAACTGCAGACGCGAACACACTCGCTACATGTTTAAATAAGACGACGATAGATACGAAGATAATTTGACGCGTTGCAGACTGCAGCATCCGCAGCAACTTTAGCAGCAACTTTAGCAGCGTGCCATAAATGAACTTCAGCCACACATTTGCGTCCATACGATATAAGTTAATAGAGATACCACGATGCTGTCTTAATTAATAGATAGTATTAGATTCAAAAGCACTAGCAAAAGTTCTGAATTTGGCGGCACAAATATCACTTTTTCTCATTTTTTTTAGACAGGGTATCGCCTGCTACTGCAAAATTATTATAAGTAATTCGAGAGATTTTAATCTTTATTCAATACCATCCAAAGAATCGTAAAAAAAGTTAAAAAATGCCTTTGTTTTTCCTTTAGGGTTGCGTACCTCAAAGGTAGGTTAGCGTGGTGCCACTGTATGTCCGTCCGGTAACATTTTAAATATTTTAGTGGAGTCTTAGTGCCAAAAATTTTTTGCGAGATATTTCACCGCGGTTGATTGCCTCATCTGGTGACAGAAGGGCTGGCTCATTTTTTGCGCAAAGGATCAGCCTGGCTGTCCAGCGCGGAAATGCAGCCAGCATTCTCGCCACCATTCCACGTGGGCATGATTTATATAGTAGTTAGGTTAGGCTAGCTAGCTTTAATTTCTATTGTATTGTTTTCAATAAAAAAAAAAAAAAAAAAAAAAAAAAAAAAAAAAAAAAAAAAAAAAAAAAAATTTAGTAACTATTAGCTACAGACTTGAAATTTGGAATACCTAATGCTTACCCAACCTTATTGCAAATGAAAAAATTCAAAAAATATTATTATTAGGTACTATTACAAAAGGGGCTGAAATGGGGAAAATTTTAAGGTGGTTTACACGAAAAATATAATGAAGTTTCTAGCTAGGATACCTAGTTTTGGAGTAATCAGCCATAAGAAATAAAAGGTTTTTTTTCAGAGATGATGGGTTATGTAAACTTTACAGTAAAATTTAAAGGAAGTATTTTTATGACAGTTTTTTATAAATCATCGGTACTAAGAATAATTATAGTTATTTTTTAACTTCTTCGTTTTGAAGCACCGTCTTCATTATTTAGAGGTCGAATATCTAAACCAAATCCTTCCTTAGGTGCCTGCACTCTCGGGCCTCGGTGCGCGACTCGCACTTGGTCAGTTTTTTATACATAAAATAAGTTTTTGGTCACTAAATGCTAAGTATGTATATTTACAAGCCATACGGCGTCGGAGGCGGCTCGTGAACGCGGTATTGACATTGAGGTGGTCTCCTGTCAGCGCGCACGGCTATTTCCGTCCGGCATTGAGACTCGCCACTCTCTCAGATGCTGTACCAACTAGCCTACTGCCTAGCTCGACTTACCATCGCTGACTACGAGTTCACTTCACTAGCTGACAGCTGAGCTGAGCTTGCCGAATACTAGCTACGTCTTTTAATACAAAAACGTCATTGGTCTACTCAGAATGGGTACCAAAGATCGCAAGCAATTCTCGCTCGCAGCAACTTCTAGAATATTTTCAAACTCAAACGCAAATGTTTTTTATTCAAATACACTTATTAAAAATGCTTTTGAATCGTCGAGTGAATCTACCACTGGTTCGGAATGTCTTTCCTACCAAAAAGAACTAGCAAGAAACTCGATGCTTGATTCAATAAAATTAAGTTCAAACTTAAACCCGATCGGGTCCTTTTAATATACTAATAGGTATCATTTTTCTTTAGGTTCGTAATAAATAAGTACTTTTTACTCGGAAAACCTCGTATCAAAACCGATTGTACCTTCGATAAATGAGTAAGGTCTTTACTGACGAAACGAATCACGAATAAACAATTTTCCGGTTTCAATTAATTATTCTTGTTGTGTTGTTGTATATTATATCTATAGTTATTCAGAATAAAAACAAAATGTTGCAATTGAAATACCGAACCCGCGAAACATTTAAGTAGGTACCATTACTTACCCTATATTCTTTTTACGTATTTTTGTTTATCGTATCCGCCTTGTTGGATCGGTCATGACGTCAGTATACCTAATATTTTTATAGCCTTCACACGCAGAACGCTAAAAGAAAGCTAGCAGCTTTGCAACATTTTATTGAAGTCTAGTATCTACTATCTACCTACCTACGTAGAATTTTTTTGAGGGGAATGAATGTTAAAAAGATGTGTACTCAATGTACCTAGGTACTAATTAGTATTTATAGATTTTGATAAATTACATAAATTATGAATCATTTTCCAAAACACGTGCCACTGCATTTGAAGCTCTTAAAATTAAGTTTTTCGAAGTTCTTGAGTAAAATATACATTCGCAGCGTTTTGTTCAAAAGTAGGTAGTGTACCTCTGTAGTATCTACATCGACCATAGGCCTAGTCGTCCATATTCCTATAAACATTTGATAAAATATAAATTAAATACTAAGTACTCATCGCAAAAGCTCTCTTTAAAAATTATATCTATAATTATTAATGTTATAATATTTAGTCAAAGCACACGTAAGTATGTAGGAGTTTTGTTTATATCTAAATACGAAATCTACTGTAATACAAATAACCACAATTCCACAATTGGCATAACGGGTTTTTAAGAAAATTTCTCATTGAATCACCGAAATATTCCTCTGCAAATAAACTTAAACAAATAACATAAAGTACCTTTTTGTCCTGTCGCGCCGGTGTGAGCCCCACCTGGGAGCCCATCTCGGCTAAGATGTTCTTCGGCATCGTGAAGCACAAAACTCACTCGGGCAAAAAACAGTTATCCTTTGTAAGATTCGCGTGCGCGAAATCAAAGTCGATGATACGCGGTGCGCGGCATTCGCGCGCAATCTAGCGAATGAGCGCAGCGCTGCGCACGCGCACCTGTTATAACGCGCCGGCGCGCGACGTCACCGCGGCCGGAGCGAAGGATCGCACGCTACTACGATCCTCCCTGACTGAATCTCACCCTCAACCCTCTGCGCAGGTACAACTTCCGCTTAGTGCGGTGGGACGGCAATCCGACACGCCCGGAGACAGGTCCGGAGCGGAAGAGGCTTTGCACGTTTCGTTCTTACGGAGGCTTAGCATCACCGGTCTTGACATTAAAAAAAACATTCTAACAATAACGTCACCGAATGTTACTGGCACTGCAGCTACAGCCACGGGTCATCCTGTTATCCGAGAACAATCAGTCCCCCGTGTGTGAAACACGTCACACAGCGGCAGACAGCGTGGAGGTGGTCGAGAGTGTCGCCTCGCGCTGAAGAGGGAATCCTTGTTGCGTGCGCGTCGAGAGTCGACATTTTTATTTATGTATTTATATCATCGAGATCGGTTCATTCGTTCAGTAAACATTCAGGCACCGCTGGCGTTCAGACAGTTCCGACAGACAAACGCTCGGCAGCTTCGGGACGTGTAACGTGTTGCCGTGCTAGAGCCCTCAATACCGGCATCGTACCGCGGCATGAGGCATCGTACCGGAAAGCTAAACCGCTTGGCGGTACGTCTTTGCCTGCAGGGCCACGGCCACGGCCGAAGCCTTCCATCAGACCAGACAAAATTCTGAAATTATAAATTCCCAAATAGAGCCTCCCGGGAATCGAGCCCGGTACCTCCCACTAAGTATAGAACCACAGCGGTCACCACTGCGTAAGGGAGGTAGATCATATCAAAAGTGAGGACATCCGTAAAAGTAGAGTAACCGAGTAACTAAATCTACACGTCGAGAAGATGTCGCGACAGTGGGCGCTCGCGGCGGGGGGCGACGGGGGGAAGGCGGGGAATAGAGCAGGGGGAAGGTGGGCAATAGAGCGGACAAGATCAGAAGATAGAGTTCGTGATCTCACTCCCGAGGTGCTGGCGCGGCGACCTTACACCGGGGACCTCACACCAGCAACCAGCATCGCGACACGCCCAGTGAGCACCAAATAGCTCGACACCGCCGCCGCTTGATAAACACGTGCGCCATACCTTGTCCAGCGGCACCCGGTGCGTGCTGCATGCCTCTGAGAGAGATCTGTGGGCAGCATCAGCTGTGGGGGCATGTGTCTGTTGGCAACCCATGCAGCGATGGTGAGTGCGTACTCGTTGATAACTCACAGAACCCCAAATGGTTTGTATTTACCTACATGATAAGTTATATTAATTTATGATTTTTGCTCTGTGACCTAACCGCTTTCAAGTCATCAAGGCAAGTGGTAGGTACTTATCATTTTCATTGTAATTGCTACTTAATAGAGTTTAAGAAGACAGGTAGATACTTGAGGACGTCCTTCACCCACTCTTATTATCACTGAATAATAATTGAAGCATACACTTGCAGATACAGATATTTCACCTTTCGGGTCGTACTTCGTAGCGAGTATAGCGCTTCCCATGACACTGTTTTTCATCCAAAGAAAGACTTGTAACCAGGAAATGGTTTGATATTCTATGAATTTAGCCCTATATGTATTAATATATTGATAGGTGCAAGTTTTTAATCTTTTATCATACTAATATTATAAATGCGAAAGTGTGTTTGTTTGTTGGTTTGTCCTTCAATCACGCCGCAACGGAGCAACAGATCGACGTGACTTTTGGCATGAGTAGAGAGTGACATACGCTTTTATCCTATATCATTATATATATTAATTTATCATTTTATTTTATAGACGCATGGTGTGCGGTAAAACTTGCAAAGTTTATGTTCACACCATTTTATTTGTAACACTATTATTATAATATTGTAATGTATTAATAATAAACTAAAATAAAAAATAAAATAATCTCGGAAAATTAAAAAGTTCCTGCGGGAATCAAAAAAACTTAAACCACGCAGACGTAGTCGCGGGAATCGGCTAGTTTAGTATCTACCTACTTATCTACACTTTCTTATAAGTGGAATCCCCTCGGAAAATCGTCGTGCTGATTGACGGCCAACCCGCATTGGAGCAGCGTGGTGGGTTTAAGCTCTAATTCCCACTTTCCTATGAGAGTGGAGGCCTGTGCCCAGCAGTGGGACGTTAATGGGTTGTAGTGGTGGGTGGTGGTGGATTGACGGCAGCTGTAGCCTGTACCACGACAGCCTCAGGATGCTTTACAGCTTCAGGTTCTGGTCATTATATGTATATACTAAACCAACACTTACTAACGTAGGTAAGTAGGTAATTAGATAGCATCGAGAATGGAGATGTGATCCAACTAAATTGCGAGGCAAGTCGCTGGTTACAGCAATTGCCAATCGGGCAATGAGCTCGGAGCGCCTACAGCTGAAGCCATAGTGATAATAGACCTACTTACATCTTAAAGGCCTATTACACTACGCGGTATTAAGACAGTCTTACTAAGACTGTCTTAAAGTCTAATTAGACAAGCTCGCTATTACATTGTGCTGAATATCACATGCTAACTCATTTGCAAGGCGTACGTCGTCGGTGACGGTTGTCGTGAGAGTCATGGGAAAACTATCGAAGCACCAGAAAATCGCCGTAGCTCTTACCGCGAGTATTAGTTTGAATACATTTGAAAAAAAGAAAAGAAGAATATACCCATATTCTTCTTTTCTAGGAGGAGGAGTATTTACTTCTACGGGAAAAATTATCAAATATGCAAATACTGAGTGTTTTGGAACCATCTGACTTAAGAAACTACCTTAGAGTAGGAGTTGCTGACTTTGGACATCTGTTGAAATTAGTTACTCCATAAATTCAAAAGCAAGATACGCTTCTTAGACAAAGTGTCAGTGCAAAAAAAAGATTGGTAGTTACGTTAAGATTCCTGGCAACGGGAAACTCCTACCAATACCTTAGGTTTAGCTCTTTGATATCTTAACCTCTTTTATCGTCAATTATACCAGAAACATGCCGGGCTATCTACAAAAGAACTTCCTTTTCTTTTGAACAAGCCATTGTGCACGGTACAGCCACGGGGCACAGGCACAGCATAAAACACGGACGTCTTCACGCTGCGGCTGCTGCGCGCTGACTGAACGGTTGTCTTGCTAAACGTTATTACACCATGCGATATTCAGCAAGCAAGCAAGTTAGAGCGGCCGAATCCACTCGGTCGGTCTAATTAGACAGACTAACTTGCTAACTCTTATTACACTATGCTAAATCTTAGTAAGACTGTCTCAATACCGCGTAATGTAATAGGCCCATTAATTAGTATTGGGCATTCCCTAATCATTACTGCCAATTATTAGTTATTACATTGAAAGTGACTATACTATACTAGTGAATGTACTTAACATTAAAGTATTCTTAGAAAACTCCTACCATTATGTTATTAATGGAAACGGGTCACGACCCTCAGCAAAGAGGAATATGACGCAGAGAGGGAGAGAGTAGATACATGACGCCTATTTATTCCATAATTGCGTCTTGCTGCTGCGTTCGAACACTTTATAAACTGTAATTTTGTAATATAATCCCCTCTGGTTAAGTCGATTTTCAGAGTGCCTGAACTTGGCCTGAACCAATGACCAAAACGTACCGCCAAGTTATTCTAATCGCTTACGATTGCCGTTAGTGCTGACAGTGTAAGGATCGCAATCGCCGGCTCGATTGGAATACTCTTCGCTATTTGTCCTGTTGTCACTACAATATAGATTGTAATAATTACTGTTACAATCTCAGTTGTTTTGATTGATCACAAACCGATTAACTGTGTGGGTTTAATTTATAATATTAGTATGATAGCAAAATCATTTTATTTAATTACAACTAGGACAATAAACAAACTATAAATGAAATCTAAATTAAAACTAATATTACAAACACTATTAAATTAAAACTAAGTAAAATGGGTTTAATTGTATTGCGATAATATATGTACCACTCACAAGTTCGCCTGCGACCATTCTAATAGCTGCGAGAATACCATTTTTAGGGTTCCGTAGCCAAATTTGGCAAAACGGAACCCTTATAGATTCGTCATGTCTGTCTGTCTGTATGTCTGTCTGTCCGTCCGTATGTCACAGCCACTTTTTTCCGAAACTATAAGAACTATACTGTTGAAACTTGGTAAGTAGATGTATTCTGTGAACCGCATTAAGATTTTCACACAAAAATAGAAAAAAAACAATAAATTTTGGGGGTCCCCATACTTAGAACTGAAACTCAAAAATTTTTTTTTCATCAAACCCATACGTGTGGGGTATCTATGGATAGGTCTTCAAAAATGATATTGAGGTTTCTAATATCATTTTTTTCTAAACTGAATAGTTTGCGCGAGAGACACTTCCAAAGTGGTAAAATGTTGGCCCCCCCCCCCCCCCCCCCCCGTAACTTCTAAAATAAGAGAATGATAAAACTAAAAAAAATATATGATGTACATTACCATGCAAACTTCCACCGAAAATTGGTTTGAACGAGATCTAGTAAGTAGTTTTTTTTTAATAATTTAAAACTTACTACAGGTTTGTACGGAACCCTCGGTGCGCGAGTCCGACTCGCACTTGGCCGGTTTTTTTTATCCATTACAAGATAGCCCTTGACTGCGATCTCACCTGATGGTAAACGCTGATGCAGTCTAAGATGGTAGCGGGCTGATCTGTTACTGTCACTTGACTATTCGAAAATTTTGAATAAAAAAACATAATATTGTGTATCACTTTACATAATATCGCATACAAATGGATACATGGAGCAGCCCACGTATTGCATAAAAATATTAAACAATAGGCAAATCGCCTGAACATGATTTAAGTACACAAGCAGGCAAGTCTCATAGCTTGAGCACGCTGACCTTTTACACTTAGGTATATACCTACATAATATAGGTCCTATTTATTTTCATTAAACCATTAAAATAATAATTAGTTAAGTAATGAATTTAAACTTTTAAAGTGATGCATTCAATCGATTAAGTAAAATTGATAATTTGCATACCACATCTACTAATATATTACCAAGTAATAGGCAATAGCTATTATTTAAATGCGTGTTAAGTGTTTCTGTCCGTCTGTTTGTCTGACTGGTTTCACGGCACACTTCAACCGATTTTGAATCACCCCGAGACGGTAGGTACCTAATAAATATAGACGATTTTTCATAACCCACGCGGACGAATTCGAGGACATCAAGCTGCGGATATTTATTTGCCAATGAAACTTTTTCATCATATTTTAGATACATTGGTTGGATAGGATATAATAATATGTGAAAAGGGCGCGTTTGGAACCCTAGTCTAAGATACCGTAGTTAATTATCACCTTCACTTTAAGTCTTATTCTTTGTAAACATGACGTTCAGAAGGTGTACTTTGTAGGTAGGTACCTATATTGAATAAAGATGTTTTGATAAGATCTGATTTGATTAATTATTGTGGTGGTAAAAATGATGGTGGTGTTAATGCCCGGAGCTTGCTTGGTTGCGTGATTTACCTACAAGTACATGCACGTTAAGTAGGGGTAAGGCGGGCGGTGTATAATATCACATCGCATGTTTCACGTTGTGACATACATGGATTATAGTCTGCGAATTGTTGTTCCTTGGTTGGCCGCGAGAGTCAGCGGGCGACGGAGAGAGCTTGTTCGGACTCAAAAATCAGAAAATCATGGAAAAACTAAAGCAAACGTAATCTACATACCTACCTCGCCGGTTTACGAAGCTGAAGCGGAAATGCACACAACAAGTATAGTAGGAGGGGAACGATGGGGTGTCGAGGTGGTGGCGCTGCACAGGAAAGCGCAACGGTGGCTGACTCCTCCACTACTAGCGAAACCGCGCGTGGACGCCCAGCAGTGGACGTGTACCGGTAGACGACTAGGACCAATGAAGACCACGTAATCAAAATGACTATAATTGTACTACTTACTCACTTGAATCAAATTCCAACTATTTGATAATTTGAGACATCTGTGTAACTGCAACTAATAAACACGGTACCTAAGTAAGTAGGTAAGTACTATGTATGCTAAGAAGATTGAGGGACACTACAACATTTCCATGACCAGTTCAAGATTTTCCAGTAAACTAAACGCAGTAGGTAATTGCAGGTAATCGAGCCTGTCCTACATATTTAGTCGGCAAACATTCAAACAACTTATATTATTATTTTATGTTGAGATGTTCCTTATGTAGGTATATAAGTACCTAACTAGTCCAAAAAATTCCACCCGAATGATCCACCAAAAATTCCCTCGAAGTATAATATAAATAGTAAATACCTAAGTATGTGGAAATTCGTGTCATGAGCAGGTACATAGGTCGGTACGTACACACGAGTAGTGGTACGTATTCGTAAGTATACCTTTATTGCGTAGGAGAATGGGTTGTTTTTATTAGGTATGTATATGAAATATGCCGAAAAATATGGATTTGTCACCTTACCTATCAATAATGACAAAACAAAATTATAAAAACCCCTGAGTAAAACAAAAACTTGTCCCTATGCCCATTTATGTATTAAGGCGTTAGGTACCTAACTACTTAGATAGTAATGCTAATTAGATAGTACTAGCTGATGCCCGCGAGTTCGTCCGCGTGGTTGAAGTTTTTTATTCATGCGGGAACTCCTTAGTTTTCCGGGATAAAAAGTAGCCTATGTCACTCTCCAGCTCCTCAACTATACCTATGCCACAAATTACGTCGATCCGTTGCTTCGTTGCAGCGTGATTGAAGGACAAACCAAAAAACCAACTAACAAACACACTCGCATTTAGACTATTAGTATGATATGATTAACTAAGTCAACATTCATACACAGGTGCGAAATGTGAATCATAACTTCAAAAGTAGGTAAGTATCTATACAATATCGCCGAAACCACGTATTAACTTGACGACCTTCGTGGCGCAGTGTTGAGCGCTGTTGGCCCGGGTTCGATCCCCGGCAGGGTTTGGAAATTTATAATTTCTGAATTTCCCCGGTCTGGCCTGGTGGGAGGCTTCGGCCGTGGCTAGTTACCACCCTATCGGCAATGACGTGCCGCCAAGCGATTTAGCGTTCCGGTACGATGCCGTGTAGAAACCGAATAGGGGTATGGGTTTAATATAACTGCCATGCCCCTAACAGGTTAGCCCGCTACCATCTTGGACTGCATCATCACTTACCATCAGGTGAGATCGCAGTCAAGGGCTAACTTGTAGTGGATAAAAAAAAATAACTACCCACAACTAGCCGCGTGCTGCCCGGCTCGGCTTCGCACGGGTGGGTTTACGTTACACACGCCGCGCGCCGCCCGCGCGGCAACCTCCAATATACTTTGGTCCGCGCGTTCGGCAGGCGCAGCGAGCGGCGCGACCTCCCCACTCACCACTGACAGGACGACACACAAGCCCCCGAGGGTGTTACAATACTATAATCATACTCCAGTAAGGCTTGACGAGTTGACATGTACCTAAATTGGTATTTAGGAGGACTCACAACCGTCCCAACATGGCCGACTAAAGCTGGACGACTTACAAAGCAACCTTGTACGGAGGAGGAGGAGGTGGAGGTGAGGCGGTGGAGGGAAGTTATAACATAAGTATTTCAAATTTCTCAACAGGTGCCTAGGCCTACATGCAGTAGTACCTACTACCTACCTACTCATTAAGTTGATGCGCTCTCTGTTTCCGCTGCGTTTTGCAGGTATTTGTTATAGGTCATGGAAGTATTAGGTAGATATACATAAACAAGGCTACTTGGCAAAGTAATGTTCAATTTAAGTAAAATAAGAAAAAATAATCATCTAAATTTTAGTTTGTCTTGATTTTTATCAAGAGAAAATATCAAGAGCCAAGCGCCAAGCTTATGAAGGAATTCCATAAAAAGTTTTTTTTATTGCGAGATAGGCCTGCGCTTGACGACAATTATTGTGCTTAATACAAAGCGATGATGAGGTCTAGGTCGGAGCGCCCTGGCGGCTGGCCTAGAAGATGCCTATTCACTCTTGCCTTGAAGTTAGGTAGGTACTTAAGTTGTATGTGTCAGGGAATACATGCGTTGGAAGGGCATTCCACGTCCTGGCGGTTCGAATCAGGAACGTGTAGCAGAACCGTTTCGTTCGGGCAGACTGGACGTCAACCACATAAATGATGCCAACGCTGACGGTTTCTTACTGTTCTGAGGTAGAACCGTGAAGGGGGAACAAGGTTGAAAAAACCCTGAGCACACTCTCCAAAGTATACTTATCCGATAAAAGACCGATAAGCAGGCGACAATGCGTCGGTAGTTAGGTGGTAGGATCCTCCCAAGTCCCAATGATTCGACGCCAATCATCAATGAAGATGGACAGGTTCACGGGCGCACCGGGCGCGCTGTCGGTACTGGGTAGCAATTCTGCGAGTTATTCCATTGTATAATAATAACGTAGTTACCCACTTAAGCTTATACCTACAGCCCACCGGGTGCATACTGCATACAGCGACGGCGTGACGTAGGTAGATCGTTTATAGTGTGTAGGTACTAGCTCGCTTTGTCGCTCAATGAATCGGCCTGGCTGTACAACACTGAAATTCCGCCATATTATGCTGACGCTCAATCCATACTAATATTATACATGCGAAAGTGTGTCTGTCTGTCTGTCTGCTACGCTTTCACGGCCCATCCGTTCAACCGATTTTGATGAAATTTGGTATAGGGATAGATTCCCGGGGAAGGACATAGGCCGGAAAATTATCTAAGGAGTTTCCGCGGGAATTGAAAGGACTAAATCCAGGCGGACGAAGTCGCGGGCATCATCTAGTAGTCAATATTATTACTTAATCCATCTAGTAGATAAGTAACTTTGTACAAATTGGTACTTAGTACTTAGAATGTGTACAACAGACAAGCTTTTTATTAGAATAGTTACAAAGTGCCTCTCGTCCATAGAGTATAATGTATATATAGTCTCCTGTCTCGTCAGCCTGTTCCACTAGGCTTCCCCTACACTGAGATGCTCCTGCAACTACCCACCACCGAAACTTGACAGATACGAGTAGGTACAGTGCGACGAGAACGATCACCCCCCATTGCCGGCACTCTCTCGCTATTGGTTGAAATCATTGTTGCACAGAGAATACACTTGCTTATTAGCCAATCACAACAAGTCGGATGGCAATGATCGCGGGGTTCGCTGAGACGATAACAATGCGGATACGGCACAAGGTTACAGGGGTCGGACCGCGCGCCGCGACGCATCAAGGGGCACCGGCCACTTCGATCGACTTTGTTACTATACAGTATACAGTATACGGCAACGATAGGCATTCTCATACAAGTCTCTATGCTGTAATGAGGAAAAGAGTAGCTTCCTTTTGGGAGAGACTCCGGACATCTCAGAACAGCATTCTCAATACGGTTTGTAACAGTACCCAGTAACATTGTTACCCATTGGCTTATTTATGGCTATCTGTGCATCACAATAGCAATAGGAAATAGATATAGGTTTATTGTGACCGAGACGCCTGGGAACAGTTTTTTAACATTCCTATAAGTTTTATGTATAGGTAAGTAGTAGATACTTTTATTTTATTAGGTAGGTACCTACATTATTTTAATGTATTCTATTTTTAATTAATTATTGTATTGTGTGTATTGTATACTGATACTGGGCCCTTTTGCCTTTAAAAAAAACTTTATTATTATTATTACAAGTAGTAGGTACTTGTGAATAAGTGCTCACTTATATAAAGCTACTCTTACACGTCGAGAAAATAGCTGTTAGGTATTTCATCTGCGGTCGAAGTAACAATTAGCGGTTTAAACCAAAATATATAACAAATGTTTTAAACCACCAACTACGTCCGTCTGATTAAATATGTATATATCACCACTACATCACAATAACGTCCCACTGCTGGACACAGGCCTCCACTCTCATAGGAGAGAGGGAATTAGAGCTCAGACCCAAAAACACGAAAATTGTTTCTACCAATGTCCGATATAGACTTTGAAACCATCCAACTGATGTGCCCCAAACCGGTTTCATTGGAAAGGCAATAGTTAATGAGAAAATGGTTTTTTTTTTCTTTTTTTAGCGTAGTAGCACACGCCGGGTATCTAGTTATCTAGTTCTCAAATAAAACCAAAATTATTTACGAATGAATTGATTTATTTTATCCATAAAGTACATAATTATAATGACTTCCTATTACCTACCACAGAATATAAATTATTATTGTGATTATTACAATAATAATACCTACGATGATCGGTACTTATATGAAATAGTACCTACATTTTAGAAACAAATAAAAATATAAGGACCTCACCACAAAAGAAACAGACGCGTTTTCATTTACAATTTCCCAGAAAAATTATGTCAAAACGGCGTTTCATGCATCATTGAAACTAATTTTAACTTTTTTTTTGTGGTAAGGCAGACAGTCGTACGTTGATTGTAAAACTAAAATACTGAGGTAATTCCCGTTAAAAGCAGTATTGCGTTTAAAATATATAATATAGTCTGCGAAAGGAAGCTAGTGGACCCCAAGTCCTCAACAGTAGGTAATTCCTCAGGCGGCGAAACTTTAAAATGATAAACGAGTTAAACGTACCTAGTTTATAAATACCTAACTTCCGCATGGATGTTTTTTGGTTCTTTTTATTTATGCTTTGGTTCATACCACACCTGCTATCATCCACGGAAGAACGGTTGTCATGTTTTATCTACAATTATATAAAATTGATTGAAATTGAAAATGTCTATGTAATCATCATTATGAATTGAAATGTTAATCTATTTTTGTAGTAACATCGTAAGTACACATTTTAGTCAAAAATCATGTTTACTTTATTGAATTTATTTAAAAACAATAATAATTATTAATGATCACCTGTTTAACTTTTACAATAAAGTAGCAGACGCATTTATGCCAATCACTAGGTACGATGCATAGTTTTTAATAAATTACGTTTATTTTTATATTACAGTCCCAGCATTCCGATATCATAGAGTATTTTTCTAAAAAATGATATAAAATGTGCACATTTCATACCCTGTAAATGAGTTCGAAAGTTAAACTTCCCGGCCTAGACCAGTAAAGAATGTATGTACTCGTATTTTCATTACCATAAGTTTGAATTTGGAATCTTTCTTCATGAATATCTTGTAACATGTTATAATGTTCTTTGGCCTAAATATTTAAATTTGGAACTCTACCGTATCTATTACGCGTTCAGCACTCACAGCGCAAAAAAAAATATATTTCTTAAGTAAGTAGGTTGCTTTTTTATTTACTCTTTTAATTACATAATATAATATATTTAAGTAACTTGTTTCATTTTTTAGAAAAGCACTATACACACCTCCATTTCTGGTCTCGTATATAGCATATAGTCTAACTAACACTCGACCAGAAAACGCGTACTTCCCGGTCTCGCGATAATGTACTATTACTATTACTTATCATAATATCATCAGTTTAATTAGAATAATAACAATAATAAAAAATGAAAATTTACAAATGTCTAAAACATCAATATTATTAATAGTTAAAAAATTTGGCAACTCTTCAGAGTCGAATATAATAAAAAACATACATAACAAAGTATGACATTCAACAATAAATTGAAACGATTATTACACTATACCTACATTAAAGTATTAGTTAGGTATTAAAATAGCAGTTTATGAAACGGATGCATAGTGAGGTGTTTCAATACGTTGTCGCGGTACACAGTTGCGAGGTAACTGCTGTACGTAGTAAACAATGAATCCAGCCGCGCTCGTCAGTCAGCCTGCTTCGCAAACAGACATGCATTGGGTGTACAATGTACATTGTGACACGACAATGTAATACAATGTACTACTGCGACTGAATACAATGTAATACAATGTACTACTGCGACTGACTACAATGTAATACAATGTAATACAATGCACTACTGCGACTGACTATATCCGCGACTTGCTTAGCGTGGATTTCAGTTATCTCTCGCGGAAACTTTTTATCTTATAAAGTACCAGTTAGGACTTAGGAGTCATGTGCGCAGTCAAGTCAGACGCACGAACTGTTTGCTACATTAAAATATGCTGGTAGGCGCTCACCATTATGCAGAATGACTAAGTGTTATAACGAATGTTTTGGCAATATTGACATATTTTCTACTCGCGTAGGCTCTTTCAAGAGGTTGCTTATGGATTATCTTAAAAGGAATATGAAACTGGAATAAATTTAGATCATAGAACAACTATTGTTATCTTCAATATTTAAATATTTCAAAACTATATTAATATAAAGGTTTAAAATTACAAATATTGTACATCAATAAGGTCAGAGAATGCTAATAATTTGATATGTGTAACTTTTATTGTATTTAATAATTTAGTAATCTGTGGTTAACAAATAGTGGTAGCATGTTTACCAAATATTTACTGTATAACTATATACTGTTTGTTTAATGCGCTGCGTGCTGTTTGTTAACCCGAATTAATTTAAAAAAAAAAATCTTCCGGGATGGAAGTCCAACCGAAATTCCAAATCTACCAGTGCATAAGTGAATCTTTGTTAAATTTCACGATATAACCGTCTAACACATTTTGACACGATAGGTTGCAGCCAGCAGAGATGGACATAGGCTATTTTGTATCCTTACAGTTTAAGTAGTTTTGAAATCCGTGCGGAAGTAACCGCATAAGTCATCAATAAGTTTAAATACTTAATCTATTTTTCTAATACAGTCAGTACCTATTAGATTCACAATATAGAAATACATAAAAATCGTAAGCTCTGTTTCTCAGTTCGAATGATATTTTTTACCCGACTGCGGAACGCACAGGGTTATTCGTCTTTTTTTTGCCGGGCTCGAGACAGCGGTATCAGCCCCCCGATTATGTAAGAATTGTCGATTAAATGGTAAAGGTTCAGCGTCAAAGTAATATAAACCATAACTGCATTGAATTAGAGCTCAATTTCGTGTATCCATTCGTATATACGTTAGAGTATCGCACATACCTAAACGTATAAGAATGGGTACAAGAAATTGAGCTCTAATTTAATGCTGTTATGGTTTATTTACTTTGCCGCAGAACTTTAAGGATTTCATCGGCCATTCTTGCATGATTGGGGGGCTGATCTCAAAAAACACACAGTTTACGTTTTGTTGCGAGCACCAAATCATAGCTTAATGTATAAAACGGATGCGTTTTCGGAGAAAGTATTTTTGGTGGAATGGTGCAAGTTTCAACATTGCGATTACGATAGATCGTACTCGAGCGTTCGAACACATCGGCGTCTAAGTATAATGGACCCAAAAGAGCTCGATTTAAAGTTACGAGTTAAGAACAACCTATTCTAATTACGAAACTTGCGAACGCACACACGCAATTGGGTTCTACGCCAATGCGTTTAAGGTTCATCGCGGTACGCGTACTGTGTCCGTGAGTCTCTAGGAGCTCGGGCGGGCGGTCGCACTGTCCGCGCTTACAGGAGATGCAGATGCGCGTCGCTGTTGTGCTGCAGCGCGGCGGCGAGCGCGGCGTGCAGCGCGGGCGCGCACGCCGGCGCCGGCAGCAGCGCGAGCGTGCGCGCCGCGCTCGCCGGCGTCGCGCCCGTGAAGCGAGCCACGCGCGCCATCGCCACCGCGTTCACCTGCGACACACCACACGCGCACGCTATGTTACACCGAGGACGAGTCCTGCCGATAGTGACGCGATGCCGGCATTTCTCACAGTTTCTCCCGCTTGGGGCGCTGCTGTAGATGACTCAAATACGAGTGTTTTGTGAATCGTTTTGTATATGACACATTTTGAGAATATAATTTTAAAATGTTGATAAGAACGCTAGCGGAACTGCGAATAAGGTAAATATTTAACTAAAGAATACTGAATAAAATTAGAGATCTGTTGGCGAGCGAATAGCTCCAATCGTGAGGGTGAGCCACCGCGTGTCATAGACCATATAGTGGTACACGACATTTAAAGGGAGCCCCGTCGGAAATGGGGCTGCCTCTGTCTGCCAGTCTTGGCGTGTATTGAGTGTTGTATGCTCGTAAAAAAAAAAGCTTACTATACAATCGAAGATTACGTAAATGATAAAAAAAAGCGTGGATTTGATTCGCTCCAGCTATGCGTGGGACTGCAGTTACTTGTATCATTATGATGATTGTAAGTTTTGATGGAAAAGAGCAACCACCGAGTTTCTTGCTGGCTCTTCTCGGTAGGAATGGCATTCCGAACCAGCGGTAGATTCATATTATAACGATTCAAAAGCGCTTGTAAAAGCTTATTTGAATAAAAAACATTTGAATTTTGAATTTTGAATTTTGAATTTTTGGAGCATCGTTTTTTTGTTAGAAAAGTGATAATTTAACGAAATGAATCACACCGGACCCCGGATTGATATAGAATAAAGTTTTAAGATGATCACTTTGACAAGCGCTAACTAGTGTAGATTCAATAAGAGACTGTTGGAAAATCATGTGTGTACGAAAGGACCTGCACGTGCAAACGCGAGACAGAAAATGTAGTGTTAAACGGTTAAATTTTTTCCGAACAAAAAAACGACCATTCGAGAAGTGTCACACACTAGAGGGACCAACTTTAGTGAGCTGGCTGCAATATTACATTTTTCACTATAACCAAAACAACGGTTATTCTGTTCAAATGGTATCTGAATTGGCTCGCGGTAAGTTTGTTAAATGTGAGGCAGAAACATAGCTTTAGAGTTTATACTGTTTAAAGTGTTCGGCGGTTCACCTGGTAGTAGGTGTCGTCGGCGGCGCGGCGCGGCTCCGACGTCCTGTTCGCCCTCTTCGACGCCACGTGCAACTGGCGACACACATCAAACAGTCAGTCCATCAATCAACATTCATGTATTCAATTTAGGTACACTGTACCCTTATTGACGTTTTCTACACGGCATCGTACCGGAACGCTAAATCGCTTGGCGGCACGTCTTTTCCGGTAGGGTGGTAACTAGCCACGGCCGAAGCCTCCCACCAGGCCAGACCAGGGAAATTCAGAAATTATAAATTTCCAAACCCTGCCGGGGATCGAACCCGGCCCTATAAAGATTTAAGGTAATCAATATCGTATATAAGGTATTACTAATAAACATAATTGACGACGTTAGACGGGGAATGGATAAGAAACAGCTCACCGTCCTGGTATTGTTAGACTTTAGCAATGCCTTCAATTCCGTTGATTTTGACATCTTGTTGAGTCTGTTGCGTTCTATTAACATATCTCCATCAGTGGTTGGATGGTTTCAGAGTTATCTCAAAGGTCGACGGCAGCGTATTCGCATTGAAGATAAGTTTTCATCTTGGTGTGAAATATCAGCCGGCGTACCTCAAGGCGGTGTGTTGTCTCCTTTACTCTTTGCCATCTTCATCAATTCAATTTCCCAGAATATTACTTCTCTCTATCACATGTATGCAGATGATCTCCAAATTTACTCGCAGTCAACTCTTGAAGATTTGCACACTGCTGTTTCTAATATTAATTGCGACCTGGAGGCTATCAGTCAATGGAGTAAGTGTTATGGACTTAAGGTTAATCCTTGTAAGTCCCAGGCTATTATTATTGGTAGCTCTGGTATGATTTCAAGAGTTGACTGGGATAATCTTCCGCCTGTTACATTAAATATCGTTAAAATACCTTACAGTACTACCGTTAAAAATCTTGGTGTCTACTTTGATAATACCCTCTCGTGGTCTAATCAATTAAAAGAAGTTAGTAGAAAGACTTTTGCTGTTATGGGTTCACTTAGGCGTCTGCGTTCTTTTCTCCCTATTCCTACTAAGATTATGTTAGCACAATCTCTACTTCTCTCCATCCTCGATTATGCGGACGCAAGCTATCTTGATTTAACTGAGGACCAGCTTAATAAACTTGAGCGAATTCAAAATTTAGCTATTAGGTTCATATTTGGTTTGCGCAAATATGACCATGTCTCTGAATTTCGTTTAAAGCTCAAGTGGCTACCCATTCGCTTTCGCCGGAATCTACATTTTGTTTCCCTTCTGTACTGTGTATTGTTCAATCCTATGACTCCAAGTTATTTAAAGGAAAACTTTAAATATCTTGGTCATGACAGACCAGAAAGAGTTCTTCGGTCGGCCGGAAAACTCGTTCTTGAAGCGCCTACATATCGGACAAAATATTTCAAAAATTCATTTATATTCAAGGCCATTAGCTTGTGGAATGAACTGCCCTCGCAAATTCATCGAGCTAAAACTCTTAATAAGTTTAAAATTGACGTAAAAAACCATTACATGTCTCTCTGTTATCATCAATAGCGACATGTTTAATTTGTCCCTTATTTATATGTATATTTATTTATGTATTTAATCTTACGTATGTCTATTTTATTTATTTTGTATATATTAGTGTATTAATTAGTTATTATTTTATGATATTGGTTAGTTTATGTATCTATTAGTATTTAAGTTTATTTTTATGCACCACCTCCCACTGTCCACTTGTTCATTTTCTCTGTATCGATAAGGTTGTCTGGAAGAGATCGCTACTTAGCGATAAGACCGCCTTATTGTACCTACGTTTTAAATTTTCATATTTGTTATCTGTTTCGTTTATGTTTTTGTGGTGTGCAATAAAGAATATACAATACAATACAATACAATAATTGACCGAGCGAAGCGAAGGTCTCTGAGTCTACTTGAGTGAATTTGCACTTGTCCGTCCGTCCGTCCGTCCGTCTGTCAGAGCCTTATAGCTTCTGAATTACTGAAAGTAATTACTTCAAATTTAAATATAATATTATGTAAACCGATGGCTGCCGGTTCGGAATGCCACTCCTACCGAGGAGATAGCAATGTACCACCGAGTAGTAGCACCGAGCACATAAAAGGTTAGTTACTGCATTGCTGATCGAAACGAACAACTGCCGAGTTCGCGAGGAGATAAAATAAACCACAAATGGCACAAGTATATCGTAGAGTTGTTCAAAACTGCTATAAATCTATAGCACGCTACGGACTTTAAACTGTAAATATTTAGCGTGCTATTACATACGCTATGTTATAACGCGCTTGTTATAAGAAAGTGTGCGGGCGGCCGGCAGGCACTATAATATGTCTTGCAGCACGCTAAATTTCGTAGCGCGCTTAATTTCGTAACACGTTAGATGTCGGCGAGACTAACCATCGGACTCGGCCAGCGACAGCACGCTACCGGCAGGCGCTACAAGTGCTATGAGGCGCCGCTTGCAATCAAACGATATTCATAGCGCCGTAGCGTCATGGCGGCTTCTCACATAGCACGCTATCCGCATTATGGAAAGATAGCGCGCTATGATTTTGCGCTACGTGTTATATTAACCACCTCTAGTATATCGTACGAAACATGTACAATGTCATAAGAAATAAATAAATTAGAGTTAGAATCGCGATGTACAGTACACCTGTTGCAGGCGCGCCATTATCTCAGGCGGCATCGTAACATCAGCGGCGGAACTTGTAACTAATTAAAATAAAATACCTCAATGATTTGTCCCTGGTAGGGGCTGAGTGTGCACGTCTTGAAGTCAATCATTTCCACAATTTTTTCTATTTCTGTGTCCACTATCACGAGAAACTGAAAAGAAAGAAGTATTTTAAGAAAGATGGCTGTGTGGCGTGTGCGTGTTACTATTGATTACTATAGAAAACTGAACGTATAATATATTGACCGTGCCGATCGTTCGCTTTGAACTGCCATCCTGAGAGGCGCGCCTGCGTCTCGCTCGCTCGGGCGCGCGGCGCGCGAGCCAACGCGGAACAGCGACACCTCACACCTACCTCTTAATGCGGAACTAACGCGACTTACACTGAGACATGAGTTAACAGTGCTATTATCCCACTATATTGAACAAATTATAAAATGTATATTATGAACAATAATAAACTAAGTTAAACACAATCTCAACAAGTTCCGTTTTGCAAGCAAGGTTAAGGCAGCAGATGTCGACCGCATTTAATTTGCAGCAACTGCCGCCGCTGGCGAAGTACGTTCCGCATTAGCTCGCTGTTCGGCTGCAGCGCGTCTCCGCGTTACCGTCTCGCCGGTGGAGGCCGGCCCGCGCGCGCATGAAGCGCAGGGAGCGCCCACCTTGTGCGTGATGAGCAGGTGCAGCTGCTTCTCGTCGAGCTGCACGTCGAAGCCCGCGAGCACGAGGAGCTCGGCGAGCCGGAACCGCCAGCGCACGCAGTCGCGCCGCCAGCCGCCGCGCCCCGGCGCCGCGCGCGCGCCCGCCAGCCGCGGCTGCACCACACACAACACCGGGTGAGGACAGTTCTTATTGACGGCCATTATCATTGTAATCGTACATGCGAAAGCATTTGTCCGAAGTGGCGGGCATGACCCCGTGTCGCGTTCGCGGTACAGCGGTCAGTGGGGGCTCACCAGCGGTGCGGCGCGCCAGCCCGCCTGCGCGAGCAGCCCGTGGCCCGCGTAGGCCACGAGGTCGGCGGTGGCGCTGAGCGGCTTGGCGATGGCGCCCAGCAGGCCGCGCCGCAGCGCCGCGCCGCCGCCCGCGCCCTCCGCCACGCCCACCAGCGGGTGGTGCGCCAGCCCGCCCACCGCGCCTGCGCACACACACACACTCGCTCTCAGACATTGATATTTATTCCTAACTCTAATAGATTTTATGAAAATGAGAAACAAGGAGTTGGGACTTCTATAGAGATACTTCTTAGAGCTTAAAGAACTAAAAATATACCAACTAGTTAAAAATGTTGTGATGTCTATACAAAGCCCGCTTAAATAGCTTGGGTTATTGCTTTTATGATAATTATGAACGCAAGAAAATTCCGTGTAAAACGGGGTGCTAAAGTGAGTGAGTGACTCACCGAGTATGTTGATGGCGAAGTTGGTGAGCCCCGCCACGAGGCCCGCCATCAGGCTCGACGGCGCCCGCCTCCTGCGACACAACACTACGTTAATGTCTAAAGCTTCTATAAAGCTATCGCTTTGATTATATACTCCCTAGATAGAGTAACGGCGGCTCAAAAGCGTCGATAAAAATATCAGCTAACTGTTAGCCTCTAAAGCGCTCACCGCTCCTCAGTGTCAATTGTAACGTCAAGAGATACGCACGCACGGCTCATTTTTTGCGTTAGATTATTTCGGTGGAAATGACAAGCTGCGCGATCTAAATCAAAAAAAAATTACAAAGGACGAAAGGAAATCTCCTACCATTGCGTCGGTAAGTAACTCAAAACTAATAGTAATTTACGAAAACAAAACTAACATATTCATAATTATTTTCACAAAATCAACGCGTCGTTTTTTGGTGTTGCCAGTCTTGGATTGCGAATTTCCCCGTATAGTTAGATGTCTTAAAAGCTGATGTATGTTCATTTTTACCCGCCTGCACCAGAAGCAGGAAATACATCAGGGAAGGTGTGTGTATGTATGTATGTGGGTGTGTTATAAAAACTGTTTGGCTGAGCCTACAGCCTAAATGGATGGACCGATTGTTTTTGTTTTGCAAGCTTCCGCGCAGTCGGATGTTTTTTTATTTAGTCTTAAATATTTTATTCTTTATTTTTGAAGTAAAACTTCTTTAGGCGCGGCTTGAGAGTAACTCAGATTATTTTTCGAATGGAAATAACGCTCTATAGTCTGTAGACGCAATTTCCGCTACTTAAAAACAGAAAAAAAAACTATACGTCTTAAAGTACAATATTAATTTATGATTTTGTTAACATGACATAATTTTACAGGTTTTGCCCCATTTTATCGGGATAGATTAATTAGCTGGTAACTCCCTGACACAAATAACGCTGGTGTAAGACATAGCAATATCGCTAAGCGTGTGTGTGTGCGCGTCACTCACACAGGCTTGTAAACATTGGCCAGTTTTTGTTGCATCGCTCATTGCGTGAGGCGTTATCTAGGGAGTATATAATCAAAGAGCTACCGTCAGTTCGCGGGTCGCGCATGCGCACTTGGCACTGACCTGGCGGCGGCGGCGCGGCTCGCGTGCTCGTCGTCGCCGGCCAGCAGGTCGAGGTTGCGCGCGAGCGAGCTGGCCGCCGCGCTCAGCGAGCGCAGCAGCGCGCCCGCCGTCGCCGCCGCCACGCCGCGCACGCCGCCCGCCGCGCCACCCACGCGCGCCGCCAGCGCGCCCGGCGCGCCCAGCAGCTCCAGCCCGCCCACCACCCAGCCGGCGCCCAGGATCGTGGCGGACAGGTAGTGCACGGTGAGCGCGTGCGTGAGCTGCGCCGGCGACGTCATCGCGTCCTGCAGCCGGAACGCGCCCAGCCGCAGCGGGCACTCGTCCAGCGCTATGTACATCCGCACCTGACACACACACACACACACCATACACTACGACTGCGCCTAACGTCGTTATACTGCCGATAAACTATGCGGATACCTGCAGGGAGCAACCACAGAACGCTATTGATTGATGTTTTCTATATGACCTGTCCAATGCATTTTACTATGTAAATCATAAAATTTGTTGCTAAAATTAAGCCACTATGACATCAGAAATGTTTCACTCGATCTCATTGCTTCTTATCTTAATAACTGCACTCAGAGGGTATACATAAACAACGTGAAGCCGGAGGGCTCATCTGCAATAATGGGTGTCCCCCAGGGCTCGATCTTGGGCTCCTTTCTATTTTTAGTGTTCATAAATGATTTGCCATACCATATCAAAAAATGATTGTGACATGTTTGCGGACGACACATCGCTTATTTTTAAAGTTAATAGAATTAAGAACAATTTTAACGACGTAAACGATGCAATATCACACGTATCGCACTAGCTTTCTATCAATAATTTGTTGTTGAATGCAAGCAAAACTAAGTTTGTATTGCCTAGTGTGAAGAATAATGGGAAAACAACGGGGAAACTAAAACTGGAGACATTCACAGTTTTGTTGGGGGTCAATAATTCAATGGCTTCAATGGGGCGCCCATATAGCGCGCAAACTATAGAACTACTGATGTAATACCTGTTACATAACGTATCTATCTACATATTGTAAAAAAATTTCATTTGAAAAAAGAGCAACTGCTGTAGAATTTTCAGTACAATGTATTTTCCGAAAAAGCGGTATTGATATATCAAAAGTTGTTCTAAATTAAATAAACAATTTTAATATAAATGCGCAGGAACTAAGGGGCTAGTCAACAAGATTGCATTACTCCCCGCGCTTGCATAATATAGCTATTTACATATTGGACCTTTTGACGAAGGCGTTTCTTTGACTTCTGAAGAATGACGTGTTCTGTAATCATCTTCCCACGGCTGGGAGACTGAAGACTTAACAGCCGAGCTATCACTGCCAGTGCAGTAGATGATTATGATCCTCTTACCAAATAAGAATATAGCACTTACCGCAGTGTGCAGCGTGACGGTCAAGTCCAGCGGATGAATGTGTAACCTCCGCAGCCTCAGGGGGCACTGCAGGGACCTGGCGTCGGCGAGGGCCATCGGGTCCGCGTCCGGCGCGGCGTCCGGCGAGGCGTCCGACGCGGCGCCCGGCACCAGGCGGAGCAGCTCCGCCGCGGCGGCGACGAACGCGTCCTCCACGTACAAGCCGAGCGGCCCCAGGCGAACCTCTACCTCGGTCAGTTCTGCGACACGAACCGATCGACATTAGCTAAAGGGAACGTACAGAGCTGCGAGCTCGCGTCGGTCGGGGCACCCACCTCGGTAGCTGCAGCCGGCCACCGTCCACGCGTCGCGGCGGGTGCGCAGCAGCAGGCGCGCGGCGGCGGCGCGCGGCGCGAACGCGTCGGCGCCCATGCCCCACAGCGGCGGCCAGCGCTCGGCCGCGCGCTCGCCGCCGCGCGTCGCCGCCACCACCGCGAAGTCGAACTGCTCCGTCTCGTACTGCGCGTTGTCCACTTGCACGTCCGCCACCGCGACCGTCGCCACCACCCTCTGCGCGCCGAGCGTGCACATTAACACGCTATTACACACTACTGTCTATTATCATTCTCCGCAACTGAACTTGTCAATTATAATAAACCAGGATAAAATTCAGGGTTGTGACGATTAGGAAAATTTGATCTGACGAGGTCAACGCTCGGGGTCTGAAGTCGTTGGCTAACGCCACGGGGGCTAAGTCTAAGTGACTCACTGTATTGTCAGCGCGCACGCAGAGCGCGGCGCGCTGCAGGTGCAGCGCCAGCAGCGGCGGCGCGTGCGCGCTCGCGCCCACCGTCAGCGCCACGCTGCCCACCACGCAGCGCACGCGCGCCTCGCCGCCCGCGCCGCCCGCGCCCTCCGCGCCGTACGACCACTCTGCGACAAATCACTTCACCTCTCATACCTTGCCACCGGAAACTGTCTACAAGTTGCTCCGGATACATTATTTTTATATCGATCATTTTATGATCGTCTTTGAGTACATAGTTTCCAATATTTTCACATTAGAGGGTGTGTTGCACGCTAGAGAGCGCCTTCATCACAACACACAGCAGCGAGGGGCGCGTCCGTGGCCGGAACTATCCGCACGTTCAGGTCCATCCTCGCCGAGCCACCCACCACCGCTTATTTTAATTATTTATTAAAGCGCACAAAAGATCCGAAAAGTTAGAGGTACTCGGGATTCTAACGGTGTAACGGTGACCCCCCGATGTGGAACTCCAAGTCTTGACCACCTAGGATATTATATATTATAAGCTTTATGATAAGTATAATTCGTGTCAACAAAAAGAAGCGGCGGCGCTAATCACTCCGTCTCAGCGACCCTCAGACTGTAGTGTGCAAGTGGAAAGATCAATGAAAGCGACCATTGTCCCTATTATTACTTGTATAAGCATTGTTTTGTTACGAAAATAGTGATTTAATTAGTTTGTTACCTTTTCACGGCTCAACTGCATAGCGGATCGGACGAGATAAGAAAAGTCAAATGTTCAAATAACCTTTTTCCTCCATCTCAAACGAGTGGGAAGGTTCGGAGCGATCGGTGGAGAGCTCGCGGGCGACCGTGACGGTCGCCATCTCGCTCGCACGCGACGATTCTGTGGAAAAATATTCATTTCAATACGGCATGTTTATCTTGACTGATTTTTAGAGCTGCAATAGTAGATAATAGTGGATAGATTACACTAGCTCTACTGCCTATAATTCACAACATTCTGGAGTCTCTCAAGGGAGCACACTAGATCCAGCCCTGTTTTTGCTCTATGGAAATGATTTTGATGAAACAAAATTCCAGGGTCCTCAAGTGTACTAGTGTACTGTAATGCAGGAAATCAAGGAAACAAATAAAACATATCACTGAGGAGAGTATTTCAATTATCTTAACCTGGGTAGATTACAATTAAACGATAAATATACTGCGTATTTACTCAAGCCGTTCGGCGATCACTGTAATTCCATGGAAATGTTGAAAAATACGATAGGATAGTAAGTGATAAACGAGTACCTGTAATATCGTTTTGAACAGCGGTGGAAAGCCGCATAAGGGAGGAATCTTCTAAAGTCCCGCCTAGAGCCGTCATGACCACCGCGTTTCCACCTTTTCCATTTTCTGGACTTGCTTGATCCTAGAAAATAATTATTGTATTCCTAAAAGTTCAAAAGTTAGTTTGTTCTGTCGCGTCAGTCGCTCCGTCTCGCCCCTGAGAGACCACAGTATAACAATTGTGGTATAGACGTCTCCGCGAAGTTTTTGTTTGGGCCGTGAAGCAAATCAAAGATCGCCTCGGGTACTTACATGTTGGTCTACACGCGAAGCGGACAGCGCGTCGGTTTGCGCGTCGGGAGACAATATCGTCGCGTCTTCGGGCCGGTTGGCTCGCGTCGCCGACTCCTGCGTTACTGTTACACACATGTTACATTATCTCCACTCCTCTTCGATAGGAAAGGAATTTAGTAGCGGTGGTAGATTTTTAAATGGTAATTTGAAAATTGCCACAGGCAAGCTTTAACTGATGCCTGACATTTTGACACATTTGCTGTACAAAACTGAAACCCTTAATTTTTCTTTATTTATTTGACAATTGAAAAGTCTCCCCTAAAATTAATTACTTCGATCAAACATTAATGTTAGATGATGCAGCCGGTCGTTGATTTGAGTTCCTTCAAGTCTGGGAACCTGTTTCGGCTACTTCCTTTGGTCTTATTATGCGGAAGTGTGATTTAGAAGTTGTAAATATATTCATATACCTACACAAAATTATCGAGTAGTTTCAATGTAATTTTCCCTTTTGGTTTTGCTGTAATCAACCTCGAAGCGAACACTTTTTCTGCTAGATTTTATAAAGGACTGCAAATTTCGTACATACTCTCACTATGGAAGTCATATAATATATTATCGACTTACGATTTTCATATGCACTAACTCGTTGCACTTCATTTTCCACGGTCGGCAATACATTAGCCTGAAATAAAGTAATTTCACCTTTTAAAGTTTGCTCTCATGAAGCCCAAAACGATACATGCTATATATACTCGTAGCACTGATATAATTATTCGCTGAACTTACATCGTCTTGAAGTGACACTGAATCATCCGAAAACGCGCCGAGCAATCTCCGTCTAATGTCACTTGCCGATATGTCGTGCTGTAAACATAATATATAATATAGGAATATCTGAATATAGTTAGTATTCCAATATTTTATTATTTTTAACGAGCACGAAAACGTGGTTGCAAGCCAAAAGCAAAGAGGAAAAAAGAGACATTTTTATGAACACTTATAAACAAAATTATAACTAAAACCGACGCTCAAATTAGTTAGTCTTTGCAAAATCATTGGCAACATTGCCATTGTTCAGGAGCTTGAATAAAAGCATTTGATCTCTTTAGCTTGGTCTAAGGAGTGATAAAAAAGACAGCTGCACTGTACGCGCCGACCCTTGAGTCTTGACTGCATTACCGCCAAAGACAGGTGTGTGTAAAGAAAAGTCAATTACTCTAATTTGTTACAATTACATGAAAAAGAATAGAACTGTCTAGTCGGTGTGAAATGCTCGCCAGACACGTGCATAATGAGGTAACCTAGCAACTAGCAAGGAAACTTTGCCAGTCATTATTTCTTAAACGGTAGATTCTTTCCAAAAACTGCCTAAACCGTCGCCGGCCGCGACCGCGAGCGGTGTACGCTCACCTGGTCGACGTCGTGCAGCTCTACGAGCGTGGAGTGCGGGTGCGTGCGTACGCGCACCTTGAGGGTCGCGCCCGCCGTCTGCAGCAGCTGCTCGCCGGCCGCAACCGCGAGCGGTGTACGCTCACCTGGTCGACGTCGTGCAGCTCTACGAGCGTGGAGTGCGGGTGCGTGCGTACGCGCACCTTGAGGGTCGCGCCCGCCGTCTGCAGCAGCTGCTCGCCGGCCGCAACCGCGAGCGGTGTACGCTCACCTGGTCGACGTCGTGCAGCTCTACGAGCGTGGAGTGCGGGTGCGTGCGTACGCGCACCTTGAGGGTCGCGCCCGCCGTCTGCAGCAGCTGCTCGCCGGCCGTGACCGCGAGCGGCGGCGACCACGAGTAGCGGCCCTCGCCTGACACACATTCACCCGTATAGTGGTTCATGGTTACGTCAAATAGCAACACTTTACTTACAAAATCACATGATCGAAAACAGATGTTGCTTTAAAGGAAATAATAATATGAAAACTCAGGAATTCAGAATGTGGAGCTCGGTGCAAATAGTAAAGAACCTATTGAGAAGTCTACAAAGACAACACTCGCCTTTACAAAATCAACATTGCATATCCGTATACCCCGTCTAAACCTTGAAGACTGAAGCCTTCGAACAGTGAGCGTTGGAAGTACTGATATAGAGATCCGAGTAAAAGTCATAAGAAAATTATGGGCTTCATAAGACAGCTCCCTACACCGGGTCACGTGGAGCTGTACTCGGAGTTTCTGTACGTAATTAATTCAAAGATGAGGAAATCCGTATAAGAACTATAGTAACCGGCATACACTTAACAGGTGGCAATGGACGGGACACATAGTTCAAACAACTGGTATAACTGGTTGTAGTGGTCCCACTGTGCTATAGAATAGCAACCTCGCACAGGAAAGCGCTACGGCGGCATATCCCACACTCGGCGAGGCGGACGGTGATAGTCACAAACGGAGCGAGTCTCTACGAGCTGGGGCAGAGTCTCTACGAGCTGGGGCAAAGTCTCTACGAGCTGGGGCAGAGTCTCTACGAGCTGTGGCAGTCTCTACGAGCTGCGGCAGAGTCTGTACGAGCTGGGGCAAAGTCTCTACGAGCTGGGGCAGAGTCTCTACGAGCTGTGGTAGAGTCTCTATGAGCTGTGGCAGAGTCTCTACGAGCTGGGGCAGAGTCTCTACGAGCTGGGGCAGTCTCTACGAGCTGGGGCAGAGTGTCTACGAGCTGTGGCTCGGGCGACTCACCCGTGCAGCGGCCCACAGTGAGGAAGGGCACGGGCGGGGCGGGCTGGTGGTCGCGCGGCGGGTAGCGCGCGCAGTGCGCCGGCGTCGAGTAGTGCGTGGCGCGCCCCGCCGCCACCTCGCACCACCACAGCGCGCCGCTCACCTCGCGCACCGGCTGCACGCAACACACACACATCGTTACGCCTTCCCGCACCACCAACACTGTGTAGTGACGCACGGAGCTCACCTGGTCGCCGTGCGCGTGCGGCTGCGGGCGCGCGGGGTCGGGGTCGCGCGGCTGCGCCACGGCGAGCGCGGCGCCGGTGCGGTTGCGCAGCACGAACTGCGGGCACGGGTCGGCCGCCAGCGTCACGAGCACGCGCGCGCCGCTGCGCTGCTGCGTCACCACCGCCGCCACCTGGACACCCAGCACCGACGTCACCGCGCAACTCTAATATATGGACCTCAACATCCCTGTCGTCCACTCGAGTAGACAATATAGTATCGGTTTTGTTTTCGTACAGTTATCGCTGTATGGTTTCGCGGTTGTCACGACGAGATGAAACGTGGTACTTTGTATTATAGAGAAATAACGTCACTTGAAAACCATCGCTGGGTATCCGATCAGGTACTTCTGTTCAAAATTTTAAATTATTAAATTGACTGCCCAAACATTTTACACAAAATAAATTTTTCTGTGCCCCGTAAAAATTCTCGATTTTCTACGTACAAGCCTTATATTATAAGGGGATGCAGAACAAACTTAGGAGAAAATAATGTATTGATTAGAATATGTCGCGAACATAATAATCTTTTTAAAACTGCAAAAAAATATGATAACAGATCCCCATTCGCTCTCCTTGCAGCAGTACAATAAAATGTTGCATCAGTATATTGATACAGCATTATAAACTCGTATGCTTCTTCGTAATTTTTCTTGTTTATTTATTTAGTACTTTTTTACACAGTGTTTTTTTTTTCATAAACATATATTTGTATTTTTAGCTTTACGTTAACAGTGTAATCCCGCACTTGCACATTTTTAAAATTAATACCGGTTTGCCTGTAATTGGGTGTACACTCAAATTCTTTTTCTCTGTGCAATGTAATTTTTATTTTATATGTGTATTAACTGTTGGCAAACCAATAAAAAATAAAAAATTATAAAAAAAGAAATAGACAATGGACGGGTGACCCGGGGCGTGTGCGTCGAGCGGTGTACTCACCGAGTGTCCGTCCGGGTGCGGCAGCGCGACGGCGCGGCGCGGCGGCGGCGCGCCCAGGCGCACGGGCACGCTCGCGGCGCCGCCCGCCAGCGCCACGCACAGGTACGCGCGCAGCTCGGCCGCGTCGCCGCCGCGCCAGCGCCCGCGCATCCAGAACCGGCACAGCGGCGTGCCGACATCGCTGCGCAACATTCACACACACACATGTTACACAAGCAACTCTTTCCGCTTCACTTTCACGACACATCTGTTCAACTGACGAAATTTTACAGCGACAGGTTGCATCCCCGAAAAAATACATCGTTCCCTCAAACTTTTTGAAAAACTTAAATACACGTAGACGTTGTTCGGGCACCGTGTCGAACAATTTTTTTGAAGCTAAGCTTTTTAACGGGCGATAAATTATCTAAATGGCAAATCGTAAAAAACAGCAACCGCGATACCGCGGCCAAAAACTCTTTATAGTTCACAATACCTTCCTTCCTCAGTAGGCTCTACGACTTTGAACATCTTCGGGCGTAGAATGCAATTGTTGTCCATTTGATCCGGAACCGCCATCGCCGACACCTACAGCCCCAACACTAGTTACTATAATACAACACTTTATTGTGATCATACTGGCACTTCTACTTTATCTCCTCTGCCTGATGCACGAGGGCGTGAACCGACACGAACAGAAGAGCAAGTGATGGTTGGAATTTGTTTAAATTGTCACTAACATGCAAAGGTATAGATCAATTGACTAGAAGTATTAAGTGTAGCAGCTTTCCTGAGTATTATCATTATTTGTTTCTCCGAGTACGCAATGTGCAGTCCTCACCATAACAGCGACGGGCAGCCTGTTGACGAGCACGTACGTGGACGTGATGCCCAGCACGTTGATGTCGTCCTTCAGCTCGTAGCACATCGTCAGCAGCGCCACCTGCACGCGCGGAATCGATAACATGAGCAAACACAAAGGGTATTTTATTCGAGAATCTGATTGCATATATAAAACGGCACCACAATTGGCTTATCATTCATTTTAGTCTGGTTCTTTATAAATGGCACATATCTGTCATAATAGATAATATCGGGACCACGAGGTCTCGAGGCGCCAGCAAACTCTTCGCTCTATGACGGGCGCAAGTGCGGGCGGGTGCCGGCGGCTGCCGGGGGCGCTCACCTTCTGGTCGCAGTGTATGGCGAAGTGCGCGGGGTGGTGCGGCGCCAGCGCGCCGGGCGCGGGCCGGCCGTACCGGCCCGGCTCCTCGCGGCTCAGCTGCAGCGGCCCGCTCACGAACGTCTCGCGGCCCGCCTCCACCGACAGGAAGAACGGCTTCTGCGGGCCCGAGGGGGACATATTGACATTATAATTTATTGTGATTCACTTGTTCAGCGACGCGGCTGCGCGGAGACGTCGCTCACCTGCAGCACGGCGGCGGGCGGCGCGAGCGCCACGCCGGGCTCGAGGCGGCAGAGCGGCGCGGCGTCGTGCGCGCGCAGCGTCAGCGGCAGCGGCGCCGCGTTGGCGAGCAGCGCCGCGGGGCACAGCCGCAGCTCCAGCGAGCAGCCGCCGCCCGCGCGCACCGCCGCGTACCTCACCTGCTTTCACAAATACTATTCGATATTTACCCCGACGTCGGATAAGTATTATTTTAAGCGGACGCGGGATGTCTCAAAAAGTATAGCGTGCTCGTTTACTACAAAGGGCCCCTAAAGTGTTGCCAATAAAAAGTGGCAGCTGACAGTCTAGAATAATTAAAAATGGAGCATGAAACGCAAGAGCGACGTGTTATCACAGCGGAGCAGGTGGCGGTGTCGTGGCGGGCGCGGCGCATACTCACGCTGACGTCGCAGCGCGGCTGCAGCAGCGCGGGCTGCCACGCGCCGGGCCAGTGGCGCGCCACGGAGGAGTGAGGCCACTCCGAGCGCGCCGAGCGGTCCAACCTGCGGAGTGCGACACAATACACCTCGCGCGCGCACATTCGGCGCACCTGTTTTTGTGGTGTCGTTTTCTAAGTTTTAAAACTTGAGCCCCAAAATTACGATTTGAAGTGAATTTCCCATCTTATACCTAAGCAACTAATGATATTAGTACGTAGTGTTATGTAAAATTACCAAAACTATCGTAAGAGTAATCCGTAACAGTGGGCCGATCGTGTAGTTGGATTTATAACAAACAAACGAGTTTGCAAGAAAAAATCGCACTTAAAAATAGCTTTTTCCATTATTTCGATAACCATTCATGTTATTGTAAAGACGATTTTAATCTGCGGAACTCTTGAATCTTTAAGTGTTCCAGCACACGTTCCACCAATTTCAATCGACCAAAGACAGGTAGTAATTATATGTAAATCGATAACATAATGCCGAAAATAATTATATGAAAAGTTATAAAATGTAGAAATTAGATTGTGACGCATCGCGAGCTGGAGCTCACCAGTGCCGTATGTCTCGCAGGATGTCGTCGACGTCGCGGCACGGCGGCGGCTTCTCGAACACGGACGCGTCCGTCACGCCGTAGTGCAGCGGCACCGCCTCGCGCGTCACCGGACACTCGATGTTCCTGCACACAGTGCACACGCGCTGACACCGACAGCCCCGAGTCTTTGTGATGAGCGGAGATACAGGAACGATGCTCTCCTTCACACTTCAATAAATGCTTGATACATTCGGAAATGTTGGAGTATTCAACGCTGCGCTTCCCGGTGCGAGGCCGCCATTTTGGGACCCCAACGCCTATCGGATCTACGAACTATGTGCCCCGCCCATTGCCACTTGAGCTTGGCGACTCTTCGAGCTATGTCGGTTACTCTGGTTCGCCTACGGATCTCCTCATTCCTGATTTGATCACGCAGGGATACTCCGAGCATAGCTCTCCCCATCGCCCCCGAGTGACCCGGCCTCGCACCGGGAAGCGCAGCGTTGGACGACCCCCCACTAGGAGGACGGACGATCTCAAGCGTGCAGCTGGGAGCCGCTGAAAACGAGCGGCACAAGACCGTGCTCTGTGGCGATACGTGTTTTAAAACTAATTTAAGGCTTATTTTACTGAGCTGCAATTTTTAGTCAAATTTAAGTCACCATAGCTATTTAAGAACAATGTTCTCTTTGAAAGTTTTGTCCTAGCTTGTATAGATTTCTTGAAAATCTAGAAAATCTGCAAAATGGCACACTTTTCAAGGCGGAGAGGGGGGAAGCCACCACCGTTGTGTTTCTTAATGTACTCACTCATAGGTATAAAACCACAGTGGTTTCAAAGAGTTATAAATTTTGCCGCGAAAAAATCTAAAATGAATGGACTAACTCTTCACCCAGCGAGATTGTAATTTTATGCCTGAGCAAATAAAGCGCAGTTCCAGTATCTCTATCAAGAAAGACGCCGCCTCGGCTCGGCCCGGCCCTGACGGAGCGCGCTGCGCGTCACGGGCACGACGAGGACGATCACGGCTCTATTTTAGAGTCGATATGCTCGAGCTCGGTTTCCATATTTTATACAAAAAAAGCAAACACGAATAAAATAAAAGTGAGTGTGTGCAATTCACACACGGCAGAAGTGAAACTTCAGAAAAGTAGCCTACGACAGAATCAAATAAATATAATTTGTATTATGTACCTATAACAAGTTGTTTTCTATCTCATTCTCTCGCAGGCTAAATTAGCGCTAAGCGTCCACTTGTCCGCATCGTACGCATCGGACGCATCGCATCAGACGCATCGTTGTATTCTCTGTAAAGTCACGCAAATGCGTCCACTGATCCGCACCGTACGGATCGCTGGAATCTGCTCATCGGCAATGTGGTATGACGTGAACACAACATGATGCCGGTCGAGGCGGAGTGTCGTGTGCGGGCACCTGTACTGGAAGGTGAGGCGGTGCGTGGCGGCCGTGGTGCCCGGCGCCGCCAGGTGCGTGCACGCGCCGCGCCCCGCCGCCGTCTGCACCAGCGGCGCCGCGCCGCCAGCCGCCGCGCCGCCAGCCGCCGACCCCGCCGTCGACCTCGCCGCGCCGCCCGCCTCCGACGAGATCAGCACCTGCATTGCCATAAGGATCTGCCACTATAGTATGGTTTAAACGACTATTTTCTGACATTCTAAATAGAAAGAGTTACTATAGTGTGAACTGTTTGTCGATAAACTGTAACATTTTAATAACTCATTTTCTATATTAAATTTAGTAATGTAATATAAATTTTGCACACTATCTCTGACAGTAAATTGTGTACGGGAAGTCAGGAATATCGGAGACTGTTCTAGGTTGGTATACTCTGAATGGTTTTTTTTTCTTGCCTTTCTTTTTCCTCTTAATGAATTGGTTTATTTAAATAAATTGGTAAAAAAAGAAAATAAGAATCGGCAGTTATAGGGACTGCCATGAGTGAAAACAAGAAGTTTTCACTTCAAAAATTAAAATGAAAAAAAAAATGACTTGATATATTGAAAACGTGTGTTAGGAGAGCGCTACACTACAGTACAGTCAGGGCGTCGCGCGTCGGCTCAGTGAGGTGCAGCATGGCGCTAGTGCTACTCAGTACTCACGTCCACGTCGAGGGGCAGATGCGAGCGCAGCACGTACAGCGGCCACACGGCGGCGAGCACGCGCGCGTCGCCGCGGGCGCGCGACACGCGGCACCACGCCGGCGTGAAAGACGCGCCGCCGCCGCTCGGCACTGCGGACCGAGACACGTTAGTAGTAGAGTTGTTCAAAACTGCTATAAATACATAACATGCTACGGACTATAAACTGTAAATTTTTAGCATGATTTTAAATACGCTATGTTATAACGCGTTTGATAAAAGAAAGCGTGCGGGCGGCCGGCAGGCTCGAATTATGTCTTGCAGCATGCTAAATTTCGTAACACGCAAAGATGACGTTCACTCACAACAGCGCGTTACGCGAGACTAACCATCGGCCAGCGGCAGCGCGCTACCGGCAGGCGAGCGCCGTTACAAGTGCTACGAGGCGCCGCGCGCGATCGCGTGATATTCATAACGCCGTAGCGTCATGAGGGCTCCTCACATAGCACGTTATCCGCGCTATGGAACAATAGCGCGCTATGATATTGCGCTACGTGTTATATTAACCACCTGTAGTTAGCAGCAGCGGACATGCGGCAACAGGTACCAGAGAAGGGAGAGTGACACGCAGGGACAAGGAGTTTACGAGGCACCCCGGGAACTTTTTTTTACTTTTTTACTCTCATTCTCTGAGAGAATAGGGAATAGGGATATGATCATTTTCGTTAAAGACGTTATGTACCTACGGCAATAATTGACAAAGACATAGTTTTTAGTGTCATATAAAATTATGCTACAGTTCTGTAAAGAACCGTTTCCAAAAATTTAGTTTGTAGCAATTTAATTATTAGTAATATATACGCTAAGCAGTCATTAATTTTATCTATAGTTCCAAATATAACAAACTCACAGCGCGATTTAAAAACGCGCAGCGCCACCTATGATCATGATCACGTCCACTACATGTTCATAGGTGGCGCTGCGCGTTACCTACTTACAAAAGGTATTGTCCAAGATTGGGCCTTGAACATGGACCAAGATGATTTTAATACACGTGAATAGAGATCCTAAAATATGGCTTATAGATTAATTTACACATCTTTAAAGGACCCCAATTTGGAGAAAAATATTTATTTATTTTGTGCCTTTTATACTAAAACTAATGAGTTCCCGCGGGACCCAAACACCCTCAGTACACGCGGGCGAAGTCGCGGGCATCAGCTAGTTTTAAATAAATGAAACCGCAAATAGCTACAACATATAATTAAATACCTTTCACGAGCCACGGCATATTTTCCTTCCGGCATTCCTTCAACGGTATGTCACCCGACCACCCGACGTCCGGCGTGGTGAACTTGACCCTGACAACACAACACCGTCGACGTCATCACACACACACACAGCTCAAACGTTGAGCGCGACACGACACACGGAACAAAAACATATTCATACTCGTAGTATTTTCGGAATGTACACATTCATTTTCAATTTTATATTCAACAGATTTCAGATTTTAAAAAGTCTCGTCGTATTTTTGTTTGTCAAATCTGGTACGAGGGACGCTGCGGCAGGAGAAATAATGGAACTTTACTGTTCCAAATTGTATGAGTAGTTTGGATGTACGTGTGATGCGGGCACCGATTGGCATGCTGTTAAATAGATAATCTCTATATATAAAAATGAATCCCTATTTCCCTTGGTCACGGCATCACGCGTGAACGGCTGGACCAATTTCGCTAATTATTTTTTTGTTGTGTTTGTTATTGTAAGGAGAAGGTTCTTATGAAAGGAGATGTTTGAAAAATTGTACGGAAAAGTAAAAAAATTGGGTTAAAAAATATCCATATACAAAAGTAAATGAGACATAAGACAGTAGAGAGATCTTCAATTATATTGTCAGATTGACGGTCATTTATTCAGTTTCATAATATATGATTGATACATTTATACTGGGAAAAAAACCAGTTCCCACGGGACTCCATAAGACCTAAAATCCACGCGGACGAAGTCGCGGGCATCAGCTAGCAAATAAATAATCTTTATTTCGAGCAACTGGGACTCAACTTGTTAGTATTACAATTTACTTAAAAAACAAATTTTAGAAAAGCAAAAGACAAATTATCAAAATTATTATAAATTATTATAGCACATTTATCATAATTGTGGCCTCACCAACACCTGAGTAAGCTGTTCAAGTATCGGTGAGTCCATCTTCCTCGCAAAGATGTTCAGGATGCTGTTGGTACTTTAGCTTTACCGAGCTGATGGTTTGCCACGCGTCCTTGTCTGAGCACCGCCTCGCCCTCGGCGCGGATGCTACTACCCGCTACTATGCTACTGCGCTGACAGCACTCACTTGAGCACCGCCTCGCCCTCGGCGCCGCACAGCACGCTGAGGCCGACGCTCTCCGCGCGCAGCTCGCCCGAGCTGATGGTTTGCCACGCGTCCTTGTCTGAGCACCGCGCCCGCACCTTTAGGTACATCAAAACATTGTTTCTGAATTCTGTGCATGGTTGTTATTTACATTTTGCTAAATGAGAACATGCTGCGAAGGTTGCACAGAAATCTCTTGACTGAGGAATTGTCAAGCGTAAAATTATTTTGTTAATTCGTGGGTTAGTCTCAGTGGGACCTCATCAGTTGCCACTGAGACCAACAAAACTGCATCGAAGGAGATCGACGAAATATCGTTAAGTTGACATCGCAGAAGTGGGAAGCGGAGGACAGAAATAGATGGAGGACATTTATATTAGAGGCGCGAGAAGGGTTCAACTTTCGCAGCGCTGCAAGACAGTGGGACGCTCACCTTGTACAGCAAGTTGTGCCGCAACAGATTGGCGAGCGCGAGGCGGCCGGCCAGGCGCATGTCGCGGCGCGCGCCCGAGTCCACCACGCTCACGAACAGGTACACCCCTCCCGGCCGCTTCGCCTCGGCGCCGGCGTCGCCCTCCTCCAGCCGCACGCGACAACTGCCGCCCGAGAACGCGATGCCTGCGCGAGAGCCCCGGTTACAGTTCACCGCGCACTTCTCCGAACGACGTGTAAACGTCAATACGTACTGTTCGACCAGCGCCAGTCGGCGGAGGGGCCGGCCACTGCGAAGCGTATCCTTTTTGGTGCCGTGGGTGATCGCCATCTGAAATTGTCGATTCTCATAAAACACTGACCTATCAATGTTGTCACGAGTCTGAAGTTTTCGCACGCAGTTTGCGAAGCTACCGGTATCCTATCCACAACTATTTAAAACACTATTGCGTTGATCGTATTCGAGCATTAGAATACACTGGCGTCCAGTAAAATGGATCCCAAAACCCTTGCTTAAAGTCACAAATTCAGTACACCCGATGTTAATTTGGAAACGTTTAGAATGAAAATAGAATGCATACACGAAATTGAGCTCTAAAACAATTCAGTTAAAGTTTATCGAGTAGCGTCCCCGGGTGCAGGGTGCACGGGTGTAGCGCTCACCGGTACGCGAGCGAGGCGCCCGCGCTGAGCGGCACCAGCTCGTCCGTGCCCTCCTGGCCGACGCGCAGCGCCGCGGCGCAGTCGTTGTGCACCCACAGCGACACGCGCCCCTCCAGCGCGTCCGCGGCGCATCCCTCCCACGCCGACTGCGACTCGGGTGAATCCTCTTGCATGGACTGAATGTACAAAAAAATATTATAAAACATTCGAGCACAGTTGAAGGAAATCTTTTTGGCATTTCGGAATACCTGAGAGATACTGTCATTTATAATGTACTCGGATTGCTATCAATCCGAGTACATTATAAATGACAGTATCTCACAGCGCGGCGCGCGTCGCCCGCTCAGCCTGGGAGGGGGGAGCTCGCCTGCCTGCCACTCGGCGAGATACTCACGGCGCCCCAGTCGGCCGCCAGCGCCCGCAGCGTGCACACGCGCGGCACGTGCAGCGCGGCGCGCACGTCGCCCGCGCGCAGCCGCAGCCGGGGCTCCGGCTGCAAGCTCACCGCGCCCTGCACCCGGAACTCTTCCACGAGCTGCTCCATCGTGCCCGTGGCGCTGTCCAGGACGTCGGTCCTATACGTAAACATGACAGGAAGGCATTTGCAAGTTTTGTATTTTATCCGCATACAATCAAGCTAAAACCGCAAAATATTCCAAGTTCTTACGACAGGTGGGTGTCGAAAACGATTCTCGAGGACGCACCGAAGAGCGCGTGAGCTGCGGCGTCCCGCACACGAACGGCGAGCACGCGGTGGCTGCGCGTGAGCGGCCGAGTCACGTAGTAGCCTTCCAGCGCCTTGGTTTGTCTGCGCGCACAGTGACAAATGGATATGTTACCGGATGTGAATGTCGTCCGTCCAGTCCTTTTAAATATCTGTCTTCAGAAGTTTCTGGGAGCAAATCGTTTATTATACTTTGAGCGTCCATCTTAATAGTTCCCAGAGTTAAATTACTGCAGCTATCTTCGTCACTCGACATTTGAATTTTAATTAAATAAATATTCAATTTCAATAACACCACAATATAGAACGTTTTGAAAATAAGTGTTGGAGGGAATTTTCAACAATCTTTACTCTGTGGTTCGTGCGAAAGGGACGCCATCACTCATCGAAGCAAGATAGCAAAATGTGAGAGGGACGTCATAATACGTCGAAGCGAGAAAGCAATACTTAGAATGAACAGAGTTTTCTTTGGATGCGGGATCTTTAGAAATTCACATTACACCCCATGGGGGTAATGGATTTCAGTACAACATTACAACCCCGCTAAGCCTTGAGAATTTAGTTTACCTTTAGATAACAGGCCTTGTAATAAGGCATTGACGAGAGAGTGGCGTGAAAAAGTATTTACACGTCTTTTAAATTGGCTCGTTACTGTATACATTTCATTGTAATTGTATACCAAACGTGGTTTTCATACATTTCCAGAGACACAAAGAAATGGTAGCATTTATAGGGAATGTACTTGAAAAAGATAAAAAATCAGTTCGTTTTGGAAACGGGCGTCAATATGTTTAGGGGCCGGACGCTACGGTGCACGAAGCGGTAAGGTGTGGGCGCACTCACCCGGGCAGCCGCGGCATGTCGTTGTGCGCGTACGCGTGGAGCGCGGCGACGCGCAGCGCGAGGCGCGCGCGCGGCAGCAGGCGCGGCGCGAAGCACGAGTCCACGCGCAGCGCGCCCGACAGCTGCTCCGCCGTCACCGCGCAGCTGCGGCCGCAGGGCTCGTCCGCCGCGCCCGCCTCTGCCGACTGACGCGCAGAACTCGCTTACCACACCGCACAACTATACTATACTCGGGGATACACTACTACTGGGAGCGAGGCATTCCGGTCAGCATCGTAGACGCCACTAAAACTTCGATAGCGGTGACCGCATCTCTCACTCGTTCTCGAACTTCGGCGCTTACATTCTTTGCCGAGCGAGTGATAACTGTCACAGGCAGAAGTCACGCTTAAGTTCGTACTATACTAGAAAATCGATAAACCCTCCGCGCAGGCTTAGTACCGTTAGCGTTAGGTATACGTCTTTTTACGAGACAAAGACAACCGTCTTTGTCTCGTAAACAAACGGAACAATAAAAAGTAAATCAATAGCTCCTACCAAAGGATCCTGTCGCGGCATGAACTTGTCGGGGTCGAATTGGTAAGGTTGGCTTGCTTTGTCGCGGTCCGCGTCGGAGCAGACCCGCACGCGCCACATCACGGCGAACACGGCATCTGCATTGGACACATCCGTTCACGCAACAGTATGCCCAATAATCATAACAGAAACTACACGGAAAACAAATTATCAGTGACCATTTTTTTTTAACTACCGTTAGTAGTGCATATTATTTCCTCTGGTATCGCTCTGCACTTTATCAATATATTTTCTACCATATTCGAGAGAAAAAGCAAATCATCAACACCGTATTCATAGTAGTAATAAGGAGCCCGCGCCGTCCGCCAACACCAATGATGCTTTCAGCGTCGGCAAAGCGGGGCGCGAATGCAAAACATCGCAAGTGTGGTGTGCGCGTCTCACCGTGCGCGGCGTCGCCGAGCTGCAGCTCGCGCGGCTCCGCCACCGGCAGCGCGAAGCAGGCGCGCGGCTCCCAGCGCGCCAGCAGCGGGCAGTACAGCTCGAGCGCGCACTCCACCTCCTCGAGCTGCGACACACGCACACAACGTCACACGCGTCACATATTCCGCTGCGAGCTCGCACACAGGCACGGGCGCCGGGCACTCACCAGCTCGGGGATGGGGAAGGCGAGCAGGCGCGTGACGGCGCGCGGCTGCGGGTAGCGCCACGCCACCGCGCCGCCGTGCAGCGTCACCTGGTACGCCAGCGGCAGCTGACCGCCGGACACGATCTTAAAGGCGCCGCTCCTGTACACACAAACTGCTAGCTGCAACTCGACCGAACTGCCACCCACCGGCGGACGGACGGACGGCCCCAGACTACACGGAGTTCCGGAACTTTATTTGAAGAAAGTGTTGTCTGTGCGCGCGATGATATCATTTTACCTATTAATGCTAAGATATGAGTGGCCATCTATGATACATTTCTTACATCAATTGACCTGTTAATTCATTGTCTTAAGACAGTGTCCCCAGTAGACGTTTTCGAGAATAGCGCCGGAATGCTAATACGATCTTCCATGTCAGCCACGGCCGCAGAAATGTGGAACGATTATTCATTACTTACCTCAAATCGTCCTTGTAAAAGTGGTTATTGGAATCGTTGCAGTCGGTGTTGGACTGGTCGGCGAAGAACGACGAGCCGAACGACATGCTCGGCCTTCCGTTCGCTGGTTCCGAACCACTCGACGAAGACGATGTCTCGGGCGTCGGGGGGCTCTGAGAAGATTAGTGAAAAGTGTCCAAATATAACTTGATAATTTAAGCTTGGTTTAATCTGTACATAACATAATAAGCAGAAAGAAGAAACTCACCTCAGTCCATCCCATAGAGTTTCGGAGAGCATCCCGTATCCTGAGCACGGTAGCTATATCCGAGGGTCGAAGATCCAAAGTGATTCTGTCGACATCGATGGCAACACGGACGGCCGGGTCTAGCGCCCCCGGCCCGCCCTCAGCCTTGCGCCAAGCTTCCCAGGTTGCGTCCAACATGGCTCTGGCATTACCAAATGCAAATACAGTATGGAATGAAAAAAAAACATCCTACCAGAGCATTCAAACCCCGATTTCTGTTCGTAAATGATCCCTAATCGTCTCAGATCTGGTTGTCTTAAAGAGTTCAGATGGTTATCGTCTAGTTTAATACTCTTCTGAAAAATATTGGGAATAGACGGTCCTGTCTAGTGAATTTTGAAAAGTCATATCGGAAACCGATGCTGCCTTAAAGCCATTGCACTACTAGTCTACCACCCGCGGGCGAGCATCATATAACAATGCGGCCACGAGAGAGGCGTTTCTCAGTTTGATCGATCGCGCCGGCACGCAGCTATGGGTGGGTGCGGCCATCAATGCGGGTTGTATTTCAGCAGCCGTTCTGGATCCTTCCTATACTGTGCTTCTGTTTTCGGTTTACCATATTTCAGTTTGACCCCGCCAGACACTGAGGCGGCGGTCACCAGGCCCCTGCAGCTCAGTTGCTCGGGCCGGGCTCCAGTGTATACTCACCCTGCCATCAGAGGTTGCATCACCACATGCCGCCGGTCAGTCTCAGGCCCCGCAGACACTGAGGCGGCGGTCACCAGGCCCCTGCAGCTCAGCCGCTCGGGACGGGCTCCAGTGTATACTCACCCTGCCATCAGAGGTTGCATCACCACATGCCGCCGGTCAGTCTCAGGCCCCGCAGACACTGAGGCGGCGGTCACCAGGCCCCTGCAGCTCAGCCGCTCGGGCCGGGCTCCAGTGTATACTCACCCTGCCATCAGAGGTTGCATCACCACATGCCGCCGGTCAGTCTCAGGCCCCGCAGACACTGAGGCGGCGGTCACCAGGCCCCTGCAGCTCAGCCGCTCGGGACGGGCTCCAGTGTATACTCACCCTGCCATCAGAGGTTGCATCACCACATGCCGCCGGTCAGTCTCAGGCCCCGCAGACACTGAGGCGGCGGTCACCAGGCCCCTGCAGCTCAGCCGCTCGGGCCGGGCTCCAGTGTATACTCACCCTGCCATCAGAGGTTGCATCACCACATGCCGCCGGTCAGTCTCAGGCCCCGCAGACACTGAGGCGGCGGTCACCAGGCCCCTGCAGCTCAGCCGCTCGGGCCGGGCTCCAGTGTATACTCACCCTGCCATCAGAGGTTGCATCACCACATGCCGCCGGTCAGTCTCAGGCCCCGCAGACACTGAGGCGGCGGTCACCAGGCCCCTGCAGCTCAGCCGCTCGGGCCGGGCTCCAGTGTATACTCACCCTGCCATCAGAGGTTGCATCACCACATGCCGCCGGTCAGTCTCAGGCCCCGCAGACACTGAGGCGGCGGTCACCAGGCCCCTGCAGCTCAGCCGCTCGGGCCGGGCTCCAGTGTATACTCACCCTGCCATCAGAGGTTGCATCACCACATGCCGCCGGTCAGTCTCAGGCCCCGCAGACACTGAGGCGGCGGTCACCAGGCCCCTGCAGCTCAGCCGCTCGGGCCGGGCTCCAGTGTATACTCACCCTGCCATCAGAGGTTGCATCACCACATGCCGCCGGTCAGTCTCAGGCCCCGCAGACACTGAGGCGGCGGTCACCAGGCCCCTGCAGCTCAGCCGCTCGGGCCGGGCTCCAGTGTATACTCACCCTGCCATCAGAGGTTGCATCACCACATGCCGCCGGTCAGTCTCAGGCCCCGCAGACACTGAGGCGGCGGTCACCAGGCCCCTGCAGCTCAGCCGCTCGGGCCGGGCTCCAGTGTATACTCACCCTGCCATCAGAGGTTGCATCACCACATGCCGCCGGTCAGTCTCAGGCCCCGCAGACACTGAGGCGGCGGTCACCAGGCCCCTGCAGCTCAGCCGCTCGGGCCGGGCTCCAGTGTATACTCACCCTGCCATCAGAGGTTGCATCACCACATGCCGCCGGTCAGTCTCAGGCCCCGCAGACACTGAGGCGGCGGTCACCAGGCCCCTGCAGCTCAGCCGCTCGGGCCGGGCTCCAGTGTATACTCACCCTGCCATCAGAGGTTGCATCACCACATGCCGCCGGTCAGTCTCAGGCCCCGCAGACACTGAGGCGGCGGTCACCAGGCCCCTGCAGCTCAGCCGCTCGGGCCGGGCTCCAGTGTATACTCACCCTGCCATCAGAGGTTGCATCACCACATGCCGCCGGTCAGTCTCAGGCCCCGCAGACACTGAGGCGGCGGTCACCAGGCCCCTGCAGCTCAGCCGCTCGGGCCGGGCTCCAGTGTATACTCACCCTGCCATCAGAGGTTGCATCACCACATGCCGCCGGTCAGTCTCAGGCCCCGCAGACACTGAGGCGGCGGTCACCAGGCCCCTGCAGCTCAGCCGCTCGGGCCGGGCTCCAGTGTATACTCACCCTGCCATCAGAGGTTGCATCACCACATGCCGCCGGTCAGTCTCAGGCCCCGCAGACACTGAGGCGGCGGTCACCAGGCCCCTGCAGCTCAGCCGCTCGGGCCGGGCTCCAGTGTATACTCACCCTGCCATCAGAGGTTGCATCACCACATGCCGCCGGTCAGTCTCAGGCCCCGCAGACACTGAGGCGGCGGTCACCAGGCCCCTGCAGCTCAGCCGCTCGGGCCGGGCTCCAGTGTATACTCACCCTGCCATCAGAGGTTGCATCACCACATGCCGCCGGTCAGTCTCAGGCCCCGCAGACACTGAGGCGGCGGTCACCAGGCCCCTGCAGCTCAGCCGCTCGGGCCGGGCTCCAGTGTATACTCACCCTGCCATCAGAGGTTGCATCACCACATGCCGCCGGTCAGTCTCAGGCCCCGCAGACACTGAGGCGGCGGTCACCAGGCCCCTGCAGCTCAGCCGCTCGGGCCGGGCTCCAGTGTATACTCACCCTGCCATCAGAGGTTGCATCACCACATGCCGCCGGTCAGTCTCAGGCCCCGCAGACACTGAGGCGGCGGTCACCAGGCCCCTGCAGCTCAGCCGCTCGGGCCGGGCTCCAGTGTATACTCACCCTGCCATCAGAGGTTGCATCACCACATGCCGCCGGTCAGTCTCAGGCCCCGCAGACACTGAGGCGGCGGTCACCAGGCCCCTGCAGCTCAGCCGCTCGGGCCGGGCTCCAGTGTATACTCACCCTGCCATCAGAGGTTGCATCACCACATGCCGCCGGTCAGTCTCAGGCCCCGCAGACACTGAGGCGGCGGTCACCAGGCCCCTGCAGCTCAGCCGCTCGGGACGGGCTCCAGTGTATACTCACCCTGCCATCAGAGGTTGCATCACCACATGCCGCCGGTCAGTCTCAGGCCCCGCAGACACTGAGGCGGCGGTCACCAGGCCCCTGCAGCTCAGCCGCTCGGGCCGGGCTCCAGTGTATACTCACCCTGCCATCAGAGGTTGCATCACCACATGCCGCCGGTCAGTCTCAGGCCCCGCAGACACTGAGGCGGCGGTCACCAGGCCCCTGCAGCTCAGCCGCTCGGGCCGGGCTCCAGTGTATACTCACCCTGCCATCAGAGGTTGCATCACCACATGCCGCCGGTCAGTCTCAGGCCCCGCAGACACTGAGGCGGCGGTCACCAGGCCCCTGCAGCTCAGCCGCTCGGGACGGGCTCCGGCCGCAACCTGCAGTGTCATAGCACTCCAGACGATGGCCCCTTCTGAGCCTCGCAAGCCTATTTGGCTCATCTGTATTGTTACGCTCTCGACTTGGTGATGTTCTGTATGAATAAGTTAAATACAAGTTTTAGGACCCACTAATATCTCTATTTATAATAATTTAGTTACATTTAGATCATAAGGAAAAATGTTGTAGTTATAATATAAATATTAATTTAGATAGATTTAGAATTTAGATGATAAGGAAAAATATTGTACAAACTGTCAGCAATAAAGGCTTTATTATTATTATTAATCTCTCACTGAGGATTTTGATAGTTTTAGTGTAATGATACAGCCAGTCTATGAGCAATTATTTTTTTGCCTTTTGTTGTTAAAAAATGAAAAATAATTTTCTTGGGCTTAGAAAGACCAGGTTTAAAAAAAAAAAAAATATGTCAGGATATTGTGAGTATTAATTCTGATATACGATGATGAACGTACTAAAACATCGACATTTGGAAATACGCATGCTTGGAATTTAAGACTCTAAATACATTATGAAATATATACAAACCCATAAAGCGCCTGACTTTGTACAAAAGAGGCGTCGGGTCCATGCTCTCAGCAGCACTTCCAACTACACAACGAGGCTTCGAAGTACTGCTTTCGATCTGAAAAAAATAATTTTATCACGATAACAGTCGGTTGCTTCACGCGACAGACGGTGAATTGCGTGCTATATTGATGTACGTCTTAGGATAAGGAATATATTTTACTAAGGTCTTGATGGCTTTGATCCGCCGCAGCCGATCGGTGCACACCTCCAGAAGGATCGGCCTCTCGATGTCCAGCAGCACTGCGCCGCGACCGCTCGAACTGTTTATCGGGACGAAGCCACCTACGAACATTCGCTTCAATAACTAACGTGCTTAAATCGCCGCAGGATACGATCCTGCATCTGGAAGATATAAAATCTTCCCGGAAATTTTATTCAACGCAGGAAAGAGTTAGTTACATCTCAGACTCAGAAGTACTAGTATACCAACTATGATGGCGCATATTTTAACTATTTTGTCAATTACATGGAACAATATTATATGATGTAGTAAGTTGTGGCGACATTGTTTGCTGCAGATCGTGGGCAACAACTAATTTTTCTATTAAAATGTGTATGAATAATTAATAAGTCGGGAAAAAATATATTTTGAAGTGGAAACCGATCCATGGGTCAAGTGTTCCCCGAAGAATGGTCCACGTGTGGAGTGCTACCGGCGGAGAGATCGAGGCGCAGGGTGGCGAGTGCGGGCGGGATCTCGGTGACGGGGTCGCTCGAGCCCCGCGCGGTGCTCAGCAGCGGCGCGCTCCACTGGCCGGCCGCCGCGCCCGCGCCCAGCCCCACCCACGCGTTGAACAGGGACACCTGGCCGGCGGTAACGCTCTATGAGAATGGTTCACTTCAAGTTATACCCTCCACGCCGCTTTCGGCCCACCGGCTCGGGAACTACTTCTGATATGTGGGAGGGCAATGAAGTAATATGTTACATATGCATATAAATATAAGTTAAAAATATATTATAAGAAACAAAATGTACGGCTAAAACAGTACTCATGACCACAGTAAAAAAAAAAGAACCTGTTTCATGACAATTAAAACAGAATAAGGTAAAAAAAAAAAAAGAGCCGTGTTAAGCTATATAAAGTCTCCGATAACCATATTGGAGGATACCTAGCAAAACACACATTAAAAAAAAAAAAAAAAAAACGTTTTGCCTTATTTGGCTGGCGCATTCTATTGTTGCTGCAAGATTACGCGTGACACTCACGAGGTGTACGGATCTTCCGGATTAGGGCATATCGGTCGGACAGCGCCGCCGCCCTCACCGTTGTAGCGGGGTTCTGCCAGCGGACCTGGACCTGTGGGGATAGGTTCGGCGCACAGGACGCAGCCAAGGGTGAGCCGAGCAGGTTTTAACGCGCAAACGGAACGGCCATTGTGGCGGAGTGGCAGGACCGCTGGGCGAGTGAGACAAAAGCTGAGTTAATTTGGTTCTTCACGAAAATTAGTGCGGGTTGTAATCTCCGGTGCAATCTGTTGGGCGAGTTCGTTTGTGAGGAAGTTTGATAGCCTTACGAATCCCCTCCACCTACGCAAATTCGCGCAGGTGGAGGGGATTCGCGGGGATTTACATTTCCATGCTCGTCTGCCGCGAATAGAGAAAAAAACATACATAAACAAGTAGGGCGTTAAGAAGTCGCTCCGGGAACACACAGTACCCGGGGCGGGGAGCCATCTTGCGATCCGGCACTTGTAACCGACAGATATTTTATCTTCTAGGCAAGCGCGTCCCATCTCAGGCCGCATCATCACTTCCCACCAGGTGTGATTGTGGTCAAGCGTAAGCCTATAATGAATAAAAAAAAAGATGGCAGGCAAGTTACCCCTTGGCAACCAAAAGTTTACTGGAAGAGAATTCTGTGTGACAAATAAAGAAAAAACAAACGAAACGATCGTGTTGGTCCGCGACCTCGGCTTACGTTCCGGCGCGACTCCTCCCGGCTCCTCCGGCAGACATCGCACGCGAGTCGTGAGCGGGAATGACATATGAACTTGCCTGCAGAGTTTTTTCCTTCTTCTTTTTCGAGTAATATAAATTAGGTTGATGCAGTGTTGCGTGGATAAGTGGTATATTTCCTTCCGTTTTTCTTGCGTATGGCAGGGAATACTGAAAATATTATCCAAAATTATATATCTTTTATAATATTTAAAACAAACGATATTTATCAATATTTAATTTCTCGGAAGCAAATGTACAAATAAAATTTTGTATTTCGATAATGTTTCAACTTTATAAGTATATTTAGATACGTGTATATGAGTTCCCGCGGAAATTCAGGCACAATGGCAACAAAAATTGAAAGACGCCGAGCGAAGCTTGGTCATACGCAGGTACTGAAAAGTAAAGTCAGGGCAATATGAGTAAATGCCCTGAATTTCGATATACGAGTACGATATACGAGTTATACCAATCGTATTTGTACAGTTGCATTCGAGCAACAAGAACTCTGGACCTGGGCACACTGGACGAGATGTATCTAGATTCTATAGGCCTTGTTCTGAGACGAACCGATACCGAGCGCGAAACAAAACTGGCTGATGAACGAATCGTTGAGTGATATACATCCCACCGTCACTCACGGTAAATGAGCCAGCGCGCGGCAGACCAGCGCTCTTCGCTCAAGCCCTCACCACTTCCAGTTTGGTCTTGCCGATGTCCGCGTTTCTGATGTTGTCAGTGAGACTCTTGGTTACGCTCGTGGAGTCGTTGCCGTCGTCTCGGCCTTTGTCCGCTTTGGTATCCTTGGTTTCTTCCATTTTCACCTGAATTTAATGCGAGAGAGTTGGCGCTTATTCAGTCAAGTATCCTATTGTGAACTAGTTGGTTATTTGAGACACAGGTGGATTTCAGCGCTGCGTGTAAACTGCGGCATTCCAGTTCATGATATTGTTTTGAATCATCAAAAGTTTCGGGTTTTGTACATACAAAACCCGAACCGCCGCAAATTTCGAACCAGCGGCACAATTCATTCGACGCGAAGGTTCAAAACATATGTAAAACTTCATTTGAACGACCTAATAAGAATCAGAATTTGAATACGAGGGAGTAAAACAACTTCTGAAACCATTACACTAAAAGTTTTCTCTTCGCATACTATGTTGCATCCTATTAACATCTCTAAAGGCTCTATTAACAAAATTTCGTATATAACAAACGGAAGTTCAGTGATGTGTTCCAACAGGATCAGCAAAAAAATGAGCGATAAATTTTTTTTGAGGTTTTAAGTAGTTTTAAATCCTATTGAAGTGTGTTTTGAGTATGTACCCCAAAGCGAACGCTTCCGTGTTTGTATCGCTTGTACCTTGGCTTTGGGCGGCTCGGCGTCAGCGGTCGGCGGCGGCGGCGGCGGCACCGGCGGCGGGCGCAGCGCCGCCAGCGCCGCGGAGCCGTCGTCCGCCGCGTACAGCGAGAGCTCGACCGTTCCCATCGCCACGAACACCTCCATAAAGTCCGACGCTTTCGCTCTGCACAAAGTATTCAACGTGAGAATTGTTCAGATTTGAGTAGCCATGTGTTATTCTAAACTATAATCTGCGTTTGTGCCAAATTTCATCCAGATCCGTTCAGCCGTTCTGGCGTGATGGAGCAACAAACATCCATCCACCCAAACTTTTGTATCTATAATATTAGTATAGATACGAGTATCATGGGAACTCTTAGATTTTTCGGGAAAACTTTTATGATTTCGGTGATCACGAAAGGTCAACAGTAACGAATGAACGCGCTACGAAACTGATCGGCAACCGGTCAGCGTCGTGCTCGGCCGGCGCTGCACTCACGTGTGATCGAAGCAGGCGATGGACACGGACTTCTTGGCGGCGCCCGCGCGCCCGCCCGAGTGCGACGTGGCCGTCTCCACGCCCGAGTCGACCGCGGCGCTGCGGCTCGCTTGCGCCGCGCCCCCGCCCCCGCCCCCGCCCCCGCCCCCGGCCGCCTCGCCCGGTACGTGCTCTGTCAAGTGCAACGGCTATACTGTACACCTGCGAGCGACTGACGACGATTGTACAAGGGTCAACTGAACCGGAACAACTTAAGGGACAAGGAAAGAGATAAAGAATTTGTAGGGAGTCAAGAAAGCGCCCCGGGAAAACGCCAAGAGTAAGTACCGAACGGGCGCTCTCCCGCGAATCGGCCCATATAACCGCGAGGTTGGTGGGGCCATAGGAGGTGGTGGGTTGAACCGGAAGAACGATTTACAGAATATTCAAATTTAACTAGCCGACTCCAACTTAGCTTCCATAGATATTATGAAATTATTCAAAATGGGGTTCTAACCTATGAAGAAAACCTATATGCAATATATGTAGAGCCAGATAGCTGATATACCAGACAATAGTTTCCTCCTGTTACCTTCGGCAGCGGCCGGCTCGGTGTCTGCGGGCTCGCAGTCGGCCGCGAGCTGGTCGGCGAGCAGCGGCGCGTACGCGCACTCGCTCTCGTCGCCGGAGAACCACGAACTGTTCGACCTGCGAGCGACGGCGATACTTTAACTTTAACTTTTAGGTTTTAACTTTTGAACGACATACATCTAAATCGCTGATCCACAGAATGCAGGTTTTCGAGCGTCTCGAGTGTCCTCTCCGGATTTTGCGGCCTAACAAAATTAAGAATGCAGTTTAATGGCACTCGCGCTATCGACTCCCGGCGTGAAAGGAAATCGTTGCGAGGCCACGGGCTAGGGACATTTTCAAAGAAACAGGGAAAATGCTGCCGGGGTTTCGATGGCAGCCAGTCAACCGAAGGAGGCTCGGTCTCTCCGTCGCCCGGCGTAAAAATGCACTCTACACATTCAGTTTTTACTGAATCGAGCGGAAAGTTTTCCAACCATTCTATAAGGGGGTCGAAGCGTGTACCAGACGCACCTCTCCCTGGCCGCGGCCGTGAACTCGTCCGCGAGCTCGCCCGCCAGCTCCAGCTGGTGAAGGCCGAGCTCGAGCGCGCAGTCGGTCACGAGGTTGAGCTCCGCGGCCGGCCCGCACGCCACCGCGCCGCCGCTGTACATCGCCGGCGCCACTATGCAGCACACGTCCACGCTACCGACAAATACACCTCACATTGAGATCACGTGGAAACACACACTCTATCTTACAAAATTATACACACAAAACTGTTCCGACTGACTCAGTGAAATGTAAACGAGTAGCCGCGCAGTCCGACCTCGAGGTGGCAACGGAACTCGAATCGTGTTAGCATTAAGGTCGGTCAGCTGCAATCGTTACATATTCAACAAAAATGGTAACTTACGAGTGCAACACGGGCGTTACGTTCGGCGCCGCGACCGGCTGACTCCACTTAAGAGCGGGATTCTCACTTCCCGTGCCCTTTAACATTTCTGATTCGTTCGCCTGAAAACACAACACTTGTAGTAACATTTTTCCGTGTGGAAAGAGTGAACAAAACAAGTTCGATGAATGTAAACAATATAACGTGGTGATGACGGTGAACTGCCTCGTTGGTCTAGTGCTTAACACGTTCAACTGCGGCCGACGAGGTCCCGGGTTCGAATTCCGGATCAGGCCATAATTAAGTATTGGGTTTTTTGACTAGAAATTCTCAGTACTAGCCCGGAGTTAGGAAGTTGGCGGTGTTTCACCCCCTTCCCCCGGAGAGCACGTTAAGCCGTCGGTCCCGGTCATTATCACTAACATGATAATAGTCGTCAAAGCCTGCAAACCCGCATTGGAGCGGCGTAGCGGGTGTAAGGTCTAGTTCCCTCTCTCCTATGAGAATGGAGGCCTGTGGCCAGCAGTGGGTGGTGGTGGTGGTGGTGGTGGTACCTCCTCGCTGGCGAGCTGCGCGAACTGCGCGGTGCGCACGGCGAGGCTGTGGACGAGCACCTCGTACTGGCGCCCCTCCAGCATGGCGCCCGAGCCGCGCCACGCGTCCGGCGCGCCGCTCGCCGCCTGCCTGCACGACCGACCACGCTTTACTTGCGAACAAACGTCTCGAGCCAACGCGCCCCCTTCGCCAATGAGACCGAAATGTCAACAGCTACGGCGCTTTCAATATTATTCTGGTCTATGTACTAAAGTAGTTACTGGCTTTCTGTATTCAATTTAGGCGAAACAGGCACTCCTAGCTAAGCGCTTCGTTATCAATATACCGATTTAAAAGTAGACCTACTTCTAAGAGCCTAGCTTCCGTAATACTGCATGTATTGAAGCAAAATAGAAAAACTTATTCAATATATTTTGCTATCTAAACAAATAAGACATATTTTTAATTGGAATTCTTGTACCTGTCCGTCTGTCTTTAACGCTCAGTACTGCACCGAAATACGAAATTACTAGTTGGTCATTTAGAAAGTAAGACGAAATAAATGATCTTTTTGAACATTAACATACCTGCAGATTGGGTTCTCCGGATGGGGGTTGACAGTGACTTTGTCGATCTGAAATATACGTCTCTGTGAAGTCTTGGCCATATTTATCATCGCGAGTAGTATTATCATTGATTCATTGATAGTAAAAAGCGTCCACGAGCAATAATATATGTGGAGTAATAGCAGAAGCTTGCGCATATAAACCTAATTATTTTTTTTAAATGATCCAAGATTATGAATTTCTTTAGTGTGAATGTGAAGCCATCTTTCAGGCGTTTCGAAATACCAGCGTCATCTCGAGACTGGAACAACTATTAAATATACTTTTGGTGCTGAGGTGGTGGCTGTAGTATTGATTGCGCCATGAAATGAATAATTTATTTCACGTATAAGTCACAAGAATCTTCTACTGAGAAGAGTCGGCAAGAAACTCGGCAGTTGCTCTTTTCATAAACAGAAAAATGTTACACTTTGTAAATAATATGCAATGCATAGTACGCTGCGTAACAAGTATAACACTGAGCCACAAGTCAGTGTTACGGTCGGCCGTCTGTCTACCGTTTGTATACAAGAAGCAAGTCATACGCACTAGGAGCATGACCGTATCGTCCCCGGCGCGCTCGCGCTCCTCCCCGGCCGCGAGCAGCAGCCGCAGCCCGCCCGAGCTCAAGTAAACGTACGGCCACTGCCACTGACCCGACCTGTGGAAACGTTTACTAACTGTTACAACTACGATAACACCCAGGCCCCGCCAGCAGGCGTAGCATGCGCACAACGAGATATCTCGCGACGAGAGTGAGAGAGATGTCGTTGCCGACTAATTTCTCGGTTACCCTAACATGCACAAACTCCGGTATATTACGAGGAAAAATCGGTTCGTAAGAAAAATTCGTACTTTTATCTCTACTTTTGACGTAACGGGACCAGTCATATTATGTATAACACATAAAGATAACGCGAGAAAATGGGTAAACACAATTTTACTTGTGCACAAACTAGCCCTGCAGGTTTCCTATGAAACGAATACGGTTAACTATGAAAGAAACTTGTATCTTATAGTTATTCAGTTTATTTTAACTGTCTCTCGATCGATCCCTCTTATTTCAGACGCAATACTAAGTTTGTTCGTAAAGATTAAGTTGGTTCGTAGATTGCTATGTAGCGATAAGGCCGCCAAATTGTATACTTTGTTAGTAGCTAAGTTTTCTATTTTATAATTTCCTTTGTGGTGTACAATAAAAGTATATTCATTCATTAAGATTCATTTCAATAAAACTGTGCTAATTAGAGACAATGTTTCTGTTTTTATTTAATTATAAGCCAAAAAGCCAAGGGGTTGCAAATCAAAAATATATTTCAGCACGAACAAATGTGTTAAGTCAGTGATTGTTTAAAACTGTACCAAATTACAAGTCGATAGCATGAGTAGTTGGTGAAACAGGGGAGTGTGTCAGACGGGGCGCAGCGTGACCTTTACGGCACGGAAGCATCAGTGTTCAGATGTGTAGGTGTCGGTGCTCTCACCCGGGCGGGTCGCGCGCGGCTGCGTCGCATCGCTGCGCGGGCGCCAGCGCGTTCAGCCAGCCCAGCGCGTGCTGCAGCAGCGCGGGCTGCAGCACGCACTGCAGCGGCGCCAGGGTCGCGTACACCTCCCACATCATGTCCACGTTCTGTACAACACGAGCCACCACACACTCAGATTTTTTGTAACCTACTAGTGGTTCGCCCCGAACTGAGACCTCGCGGTATCCATAAGATAGTTTTAACTATCTTTACGTTCACAGACATCAGTACTATCAGTAGACTATTTTTTTTATTCCACGTAAGATGGTGCTAACGTCTATTATTTGTAAGCACAAACAAATAAACTTTTACAGAGCGCCATCTATTGACATCATTGTGAAGTTCTGTTAAAAATACTGAAGCTCATTAAAAATTAAATAATTTCGTTTCCGACCGGACGGGCAATTAATTTATTGCATTTTGGAATAATATATTCATAATGATCTCTGAAGGTCAATTTGTCGTCAAATACGACACCAAGATCTTTTGACGATATCTTTCTTGCAAGATCGTAAAGGTAAAGGACAGCAAACAGCTGATAAATTTGAAAAGGGAACTCTAATCAAATCGGATCATTTTATACAGCAACACTCACCGAATTCTGTTCCAGCAGCTTGGGGTGAAGCTCTTCTTTCCAGCTCTCGGGTAATTTGGAAATCCTGGAAGTATTTTTGTTTTTGTAGGAACTATTCTATTTCCCTGGTCAGGACATGATTATTACAATATAATTATAGTCATAGTCTAAAAAGACATCTTGCATTCGTAACAAATGTTTACCTACTTTTATTTTCATTTCAAGATTTCACTTCTAAGATTACACTTATCCCAATTTCATCGTTCACCGGATATACCAAGGAATTAATTTTTAATAAAATTAGTGCTGTGAATGGAAACTATGTTCTAGGATAAAGAAGATGCACTGTTTGTTACATAAAACCGTTCACACGTACCGTGCTCGTGTGACGGTGAGCCCGAGGAAGTTGTTCTCTTCATTGGCGTCGCTCGGCTCGCGCACCTCCAGCACGCGCCCGCCCATCGCGCCCGGAGACCACTCCTCGCTCGACCCGCTCCTGCAGACCGCTACAGCGCGTTCACATTAGGTCCGTTAACCGAATTCGGTTTTCGGTCAACAGTATCCGGAACAACTTTTACACTAGTCAGTCACCGCAAACTGGCTGCAGTCGAATAAGGCAAGCGAAGCGACCCCTTTTTTTTATTACCTACATAGACCTAAATAGCAAAAAGCGTTCGCTCACGAATGTTCAAGATTGCCAATTTTAAAGAGTATTGTGCCAAGTTTGGTGATAATAAAAAGAATACTGTAGAAGGCTGCGTTTGTTGTAGGCCTCTTAAACCACGGTGGGTTTGGAAACCTGGTAGATAATTTGAAATCTATGAATAACTATAATGCTGATGTTTATGTGACGTGTGAGATAGTATTTTCACTAAGTATGAAACTTACCGCTTGTAATGCCTGACGGAGGCGGAGGCCACTTTGAGCTTGAGTTGGTTGTAGTGGCTCTGCAGGTCCACGCTGCTGATGACGTCATCCACCTCCAGCGCGAGCTTCACTTCGGGCGACAACACCACCAGCGTCGCGCGGCTCACCACCCACTGGCACCAGACGAACGTTTTCAGTTCCGTGTCTGAAATTATTGAAGTATAACTTCTTTACGCACGCTTGACTTGGGGAGTAAGCTGGCGAATGCGTCACGAGAGCGTTACGCAAAGTGCGAAGGGAAGTTGAGAGGGAGATATAATAAGTTAGTGAAGATAGAAAGAGAGAGAGTTGCGTTTCGTATATTACTGTAGGGGCAAGAGAGAGGTGCGAGCACACATTTTCTTTCTCTCTTTCTCTCATACCCAGCCAGTTACTAAGTTTTACTTCAGTCGTGTGGTCCACCACCGAGTGCCAACGCGGCGGATCGATCTTCTAGGGACGCCATCGTGCTCGTGTTATGAGCGCGTATCTCCCCACCGTAACACCGCATACCATGTACAAAAGGGTATCATTGTAGTGCCATTCTATTCTTCAAAATGATGGAACCAGCTCCCACGTGCTGTGTTCCCCTCAAATCTACAATGTGGAGCTATTTGAAGAGCGGATAAACTATCTCCTCGAAAGCTGATAACGCTTCGGAATATGTGGCGGTGATCACTCAACTTCACGTGACCCGCCCGCTTCATCTCTCGCAACAAATATAAAGAAGAACATATGATATTACAAACAACACGTACCCGCGGAAGTATTGCGGTAAGACTCAAATATACTGATGAGCTCGGAGCGATTCTCGCTCGCCGTCTCCTCGGACACGCTTTGTCTCGCGTCCATGTCTGAAGCGGATCTGAAAAACGGGACCATTTTTGAAGTGAAACGATCTTATGGGACGATCGGATGGGAAGTTAGACGGCAAAAAACGTCCGTACCGAGAACAAGATTTTTATGTATAATGTATTCGAAATTAAACCTTAACATTAAACGATTAAAGTTTAATTTCGAATGTAGTATATTTATATTTAAGACCTTTTGTCTTCGTAAAAATGTCTTTCCGAAAATGCGTTGAGTGCTTTTTATGTATAGTTTATTCGAAATAAACCCTTAATAAATTTTAAATTTTATTACCAGGTTTCTGTTTTGTGATCCTAGGAATTCTCAGATATCGATTTTGAACGAAATCGGTTCAATAACAAAGAAATTCAAAATGGCGCTGACTTTTTTAAATTAATATTTATGTAATAAGGAGCTACGTTCCTATCTGGTGTCCCACGACACTACACGTTTTTTTTTTGTAGGGGGTAAACTTGTGGATTCGCGTCAGCGTCCGCCTGATTGCAGGTCTTAGCTCCACCTCAGGCTGTAACATCGGCTACTGCTCGGTGCGATTGCGAAATCAGACCAGACGAGAGCTCATTTAGTAATTATTATTAAAAGGTTTCTTGCCGGTTCTTTTCAGTAGTATTAGCTTTCCGAGCCGGTGGTAGATTCTATAAGTGGCACAAGTTGTCCTACGTGAAATAAATCACTTTTTTCAAGGAAAACCCCGATATACTTTTTTTGTCAATTTCACACAGTAGGCATGCCGCTCACTATTCAATATCCACCATAGAGTCCCTAGGATAAAGACTAACTGGAGAACCATAGAGGTAGGATAGCTTCGTACATAGTTATACTAGTTTTTGATTTTCGTCTTAAAAAAATTACCGGAGGAGAATTGTAAGGCAGTTAATTTAGTTGTAACGGCGCAAATGCAAAGTAAAACAGCTAGTATAGATGCTTACGTGGCCAGATTCCTGCGGCTGGAGCTGGAGGGGTGGTCGGGGCGCCCCAGCTGCGCCAGCGCGTGCGCGAGCGCGTGCAGCGCTGTGCCCACTATCTGGACCTGGAAGCGGCGCACGGTGAGACAGAGGTGGCATGCTTATCTTTTGTTATCGAAGACACAACGATTTATTATTAACTAGCTGATGCCCGCGACTTTGTCCGCGTGGTTTAAGTTTTTTTGATTCCCGCGGGAACTCCTTAATTTTCCGAGATAAATAGTAGCCTATGTCACTCTCCAGGTCTACAACTATACCCATGCCAAAAATCACGTCGATCCATTGCTCCGTTGCAACCTGATTAAAGGACAAACCAACAAACCAACAAACAAACACACTTTCGCATTTATAATATTAGTATGATAACCGGCAAATAAAATCCTTCAACGAAATTTTAAGAGTTGCAAAATTTCTTATGAGACAGATAGCCATAATATTATATCCGTTAAAGTTTAGCGAAAATAGGATAGAACGTTCACTTCGGTTAGCTGGACGAATAATTTATATGATAGATTATTTTATAAACATTTAAAAAAAAAAATCTAACGCTGAAACGATTGACGTGGACTTGAAAAATTACATACCGAGTTAAGTCAAGCCCATAGAGTCATCTAAACAACAATAGTTTTTTTTAATAAAGCGCGTATTTTCCAACATACACGAGGAAACGTATGCCCCACAATTATCAAGAAGTGCTCACAAAGAAGAAAATGAAAACGTTTAGATAACGTCCGGGAAAGATCGCTTTAAAGCGATAATGCCACCATTTGTACCGATTTTTTTTTGGAGTTTACCTACTTTAGAATCGATTTTCATATGCCCCGGGTATGAAAATTTATGGGGAGTAAAATGAAACTTTCTCAATTACGTTATTGACTTTATGTTTCTATGGTAACACTTGTTTATGTTTCCATGAATATGTAATGTACCTACTTGTATTTTGATGAATATAAATTATATAATTATTTTAAATAAGTGTGCTTTCGGCTTTAAGTAATATAAAAAATGCGTTAATTTACCCTCATTTATTAATCTATATATTTTATAATCATTCGTAAATAGTAAACTCCAGTCGTGCGTCGGAGCTGACACACACAATTTTTTTTATTTATTATTTCAATGGCGTCGTTTAAATGTATTTCTCGTGTATATGGTGTACACTAAAGAATATTTAATTATGAACTAATGTGCACCTGATCTTGGTCGAGCCTGAGCTTGATCGGCGGCGTGTCTGCGTGCAGGTGGACGCCCAGCGACACGACGGGCCCGTTCCTCGTCGACACCAGCGGCGGCTCCGGCTGCCGCTGCGAGGGCTGCGCACCACCGTACGAACGGTTCAAGTTAAACAACAGAGCCGACACACGTCCACAGGCCGCTCCCCCCTCAGGCGAACGATTCAGGAGTCGGATAACATGTCAGCGATTTGTTTGGCCAAACAGTAAAATTACGGCCCTTTTTTGTTAAAAAAATATGTTAGATCCAATTTCACAAGGACTCTTAAATTGATTTAGTTGAATATTTTAATGCTGTCCCTTTTTGGCAACTACAATATGCATTTGCTAAAAAGGGACAGTATTACAAAATTTAACTAAATCAGTTTAAATGACCTTGTGCAAGCGGCCCTCAATATAGTTGCAGAAGGGTCAGCTTTAGTCTTGTAAAATTTATGTTCAGATGAAGACCACGGTAGTTTTTTTAACCCTCTACAAGTTAGCCCTTGACTGCAATCTCACCTGATGGTAAGTGATGATGCAGTCTAAGATGGTAGCGGGCTAACCTGTTAGGGGCATGGCAGTTATATTAAACCCATACCCCTATTCGGTTTCTACACGGCATCGTACCGCCGGAACGCTAAAACGCTTGGCGGCACGTCTTTGCCGGTAGGGTGGTAACTAGCCACGGCCGAAGCCTCCCACCAGGCCAGACCAGGGAAAATTTAGAAATTATGAATTTCCAAACCCTGCCGGGGATCGAACCCGGGACCTCCGCACGTTAAGGCAACAGCGCTCGACACTGCGCCACGGAGGTCGTCAAAAAATGGTCGAGAAATGGCTTTGATCCCGCGTGGTCACAAGTGACATTACAGACTGAAACGGCAACAGGCTAAACTGGAGAGCGCGTGACAATATTTCGAAGGCTCATTTTATGTTTTTCTTACATTGAAAACAATAAAGTTTATGATGTACGATTGTTACAGATTTATGGAATGGAAAGAGGCTTAACACTTACCTCGGGGTTGGACTGCTTTCGTCTGGAAAAAAAAACGAACAGTAAGTACCGTAATTGGCAGACAGTAGAGAGTAGAGAGAGAATTAAAGAGTATATTTTTTGCGGCGCTTATCGTATAATGCTTACCTGACAGGTCCTCGGATGAACTCCTTCAGGGAGGAAGGCTTAAAGTCGACTCCAGTTGTGAAGTATTTTGTTTTCTAAAACATGAATTAAAGAAGAATATGTGTTTATAGAGTTAAGAATTCAGTGAAATATATGGAAATAAGATAATATGACATGAATCAGAGTCATTTGAAACTGAACAGGTCTAAAATTAGTGCCGGCTTTATTTTGGAAACTTTTCCCGTGGAATAAGATATCTCTCTATTTTTCGACCTGCCTGTATACAACCAAATACTTTTGTATTGCTGTTCCTATATATTTTAGACTTTTCATGGGTTACTACCATCGTAACCTATTTTTTGACCTGTTCAATGACAGCTACAAAATAAGGACCAACGTCTACACTTGCATTTATAAAAAAACAGCATAATACACTTCGGCCTATAACGCTAACGGCTAACGCTCTCATTCATTTATTTATTCATTTATTGCATGATTGTAAGTTACACAAAGATGTTACATAAAGATGGTACATATTACAATCTGCCAAATAATGGCGTGCAAAATTTCAAGAAACATTCACAATATTATATTAACAATTATGAAAAAATTCATAAAATCAATATTTTAAAAATAACAAAAAATCTGAAATCTTATTGAACGAAAGCAAGTCTATGTAAAATAAATATAAATGTCAAATACTTAATACTTAAATGTCAAAAATGATACAAATCTCGAATTACTTAATCTCGGCACTTTAGTGGGTTGAACAAACAGGAAAGCATTTTCGGGAGGGGCATAAATCGCTGAAGCATCAAAGTGTCACTCACGTCCTCGTCGCGCGGGTGCTGGCTGTGTTTGACCTTGGCGTCGGCCCTGGGGAGGCTCGCGATCTGCAGCCGCTTGGTGACCACGCCGAGCGTGACGGCCGTGGCGACGGGGTCGAGCACGGCGCGCGGCAGCAGCACGCGCGGCGCCCTCAGCTGCGAGCGCAGCCCCGCCGCCGTGTTCTCGCGCCCCGACCGCCCCGACCGCTCCGACCGCTCCGGGTCCGCCCTCACCTGCAGCGTGTAGCAGGCCACGTCCGCCGAGCGGATTTTCCACGGGAACGAGTCCTCGATCACTGTGCGGAGTGGGAAATGCGAATATAAAACGCCTGCTCGAATGCCAGTGTCGGTGAGACTATCGGAATTGTTTTGTTGGAGACGAGGAGTTGTCCTCAGACGCGATGTGAGCACTCGGGAACCTTGTTAATGGAAGAAAGAAAGAAAGAAAGAAAGAAAGAAATCTTTATTCAGGGATCAAACCAGACTTTATACAGAAGAAAAATGGCGAAATGAGACTTGATCCCCAAAATTGTCTTCACTCAGCAGTATGCTTGGACGGCGCCAAATCTATATATATATAAATCTCGTGTCACAATGTTTGTCCTCAATGGACTTCTAAACCACTTAACCGATTATAATAAAATTCGCACACCATGTGCAGTTCGATCTAACTTGAGAGATAGGATAGTTTATATTATATAGATTAGGATTATTAGTGCTACCCGTGCGAAGCCGGGGCGGATCGCTAGTATAAATATATAATATATTCATAAATAATAATAATCATAATAAAGATAAATAAATAAAATCTGTTGGTATAGCCTATCGTATTATTATATATAGAATGTGTAAATAAATTAATGTACAATATTTTTTTGTAAAAAAACTAAACGTACCATAACGTCAGTAAAATAGAGTGCAAAGTGTAAACTTATAAAGAGAGGCAACAAGAGACCCTTTTAAGTTTTTTGTTTTTTCAGTAAATACTCTTTAAAGTTTAATGCGAAATTTTCTCTGAATAGTCTACTAATGATGCTCGTGCCGTGATCAGAACACTCATTGCGCTTCGGCTTTACCAAATTACTCTAACTATGTTTTAAATCAAAAGTGATAACATAATAAAGAGATGATCTAAGAGTAACAACATGATAGAGCAACTGCTCCACCGTGAGCTGCACCAGCATCGAGTTGCATCGAAGTGGTCTCGTAGTGCTTGGATTTAAAAAAAAGCTTACCATTTTGTTCACGCTGCGGTCTAAAGTAAGTCGGCTGGTCGTACTGGACGAATTGCCAGAGATATTTCGCTTGTGAGCTGGAGTACACTGCCAGGCGGCCGAGGCTTGCGGAACAAAACAAAAAATTAATATCAAATTGTATCGAAGCACTTAAAGGTCATATTGCGAGAATATAAATATAAGGAGTTTGCAGCGGGCTTTTTCGGCTCAGAAAGTGTTTCGAATCCATGGTTAATTTTAAGTTCATGTACCAAACCTCAATTTTTTTTTTGATTGTAAAGGTTAAATTTATTGAAGTTTGCAAATAGCACGCGCAGGGGCCGCATTCGGGCCTCACCACAGCAGGAGCACGGGGCTCCCTCCGGCGGCGTGGCGCTCCATCGCGTCGCGCACGGACACGCAGTTGGGCGCAGACACCGTCGCGGACGCGACGTACACTTGCACCAGCCCGACCTCCACCGACAGCAGCAGGCGGTTGAGGCGCCCGTGCAGCTTGAGCAGCTTGTCGCCACTCAGCCAAGATTCCGCGACGTGGGGCTGAGGAGCCAACGTCCAATCAGTATTCACTTTACAAACGTTTATATTCGATCGAGTATAATATTATGAAACAAGTCGTCGCTGACCGTGTCGGCGGGCGGCCTGGCGTCCCGGCGCTCGCTGCGCTCGCTGGGCGAGCTTGCGCTGGGCGAGCCGGCGCTGCGCGCGCGCCCGTGCACCAGCTCCGCGCCCGAGCCCGAGCGACTGCCGCCGCGCCCGCTCGACTGTAACACACACAATATTGACCGAGCGCAGATCTTTACGTGACTCGAGGTTTTCACGATCTCCCAGAACGAATGTTCAAGGTAACCTATCATTTCACAAAAAACAAATGACAAATTTTCATTTCACAACCAACGTTTGGCAAAATTATGAATCAAAAATTCATCTTTAAACAAACAACTGGCTCTATAAATGATTATTTTGACACATTTTTTGCAGACAAATTTTAATTTCACAAAACATTATTTGTCAAAGAGATCATTTGTTATTCGCATTAATCATTAAAAAACACATCATAAAAACGTTTGATAAATACTATATCTGTCAAAATGTTAGGTTAGATTAGGGTTAGACATAAATATTCAGGTAATGCCTTGGGTTGATATACCTATATTAAGTTTATAAAAATATATTTTCTGAAGCACTAAAGGTATAAAATGTACCGAAATTTTATAAAATCTCGAATTTGACAAATAAATTATATGGTGTAATAACTGATACTTTAACATTCAGCAATTTAGCAAAAGAAAACATTATGTTGTTTGTCACCTGAATAATTTTTGAAAAGTTTTTTGTGAAATGATCATTTGTTAAACGTTTTTTGTGAATCACTAGTGAACCAATTTTCAATCATTTATTAAATCCAACTTGACGTTTTCACAATATGAGTGACCCTTTCAACGTTGTCAGTATTACCAAGAATGTATAAGAGATCTAAGAGAGAGAAGAGTTTTTGATCTCCAAGATGGCCGCTACGTTTTAGTCATTTTCAATTGTTCCAATATGGCAATTTGGCATCTTGGATTTCAAAAATGAATGAATGGCGTTTTGAAGAATCGCTAAGAACGAATTAGCCATCATTTTTCGACCAAATTGCATCGATAAATTGCAAATATTGTACTGTACTCACAGGAGGCGTCGCTCGTCGCCGCAACAGGTACTGGGACGATGATATTGTTTTCACATTGGGCATCTGAGGCTGCATATCATCTGAAAACAATATTATACCAAAGTCAAAGTGTTGCCGCGCCCCTCACGCGTCATGGATACTAATCTAACGGACATTCGTACAAGTATCCGCGCGTAAGGTAGTCCCGAGGTATTTTGTGCACCCAGAACATGACGCTGTCTCCCACGCGACACATTCTAACATATCTCATCAACGTTTTTTCGCTAGATTACTCGTAGTTCCTAAAATAACGGTTCCTGGACTAATATTATCTAAATCTCCGCTTCCTCCGCCTCAATATAGACTCATAGTAATACTTTGTCAATTAAAGCGCTACGATTGTCCCTGAGCTGTGTGTGCGGGCGGCTCTCCACCTCCACCGCCACGTCGTCGTACGTCAATACTCGATCATGGACGACAGCGGGTCCTCGCACCACCGGAACGCGCACCGCACGTACCCGCTGCGGACACTCACCGGTTGGCGTGTGCGGGCGGCTGCGGTACGCGAGCCACGCGACCAGCAGCGGGTCCACGCTGAGCGCGGAGGGCTGCACCGTCATTTTGAGGAACTCGATCATGGACGGCAGCGGGTACTCGCACCACTGGAGCGCGCACCGCACGTACTCACTGCGGAGATCACCCGCTAACCTTAATATGACAAATCCTCTAGGGTTTGCAGTTTGGGGATCATTACTATCGGTACGAGCATTTTAGATCATATATTGTTATTATTTTAGACTAAAATATATATTATAGTCCGGCAAACTTATCTGACCCAGTGACAGCGTCGCTAGTATGGTGACATATCATACTAATATTATAAATGCGAAAGTGTGTTTGTTTGTTGGTTTGTCCTTCAATCACGCTGCAACGGAGAAACGGATCGACGTGATTTTTTGCATGGGTATAGTTGAGGACCTGGAGAGTGACATAGGCTACTTTTTATCCCGAAAAATTGTAGAGTTCCCGTGGGAATTAAAAAAAACTTATTCCACGCGGACAAAGTCGCGGGCATCAGCTAGTCATTTCATAAAAAACAAAAGACAAACTTTCATTTCACAACCAACGTTTGGCAAAAATTATGAATCAAAAAACTATATATTTAGGTTCTGTAAATGACTTCTTTGACAAATTTTTTGCAGACAAATTTTAATGTCACAAAATATTATTTGTCAAAGAAATCATTTGTTATTCACATTAATTATTTTAAAATAACGCATATCATAAAAACGTTTGATACAACGTATTTTTTGGTCAGTAAGTACTTAAAAAAATAACTATCACCTCTAAGATATATCTGTCACCAAAACCGAATCAGCACACGCCGACTCCGCGTAGTCTTGTCTGCCCTACCCAGTATTGTGTGTGGAGTGTTTTGTATGCTCGCGAAGGAGGTCCTGAACGAAGCGAACATCAATGCCGATTTACTTGTCTTACTGATTTATACATCGCCATCAAATTTACTAACTCAGCCACGGATTTTACAACTATCTCCCAACAGTAGGTATTTGTGTAGTTAAATTTTGTTTAGTAAGTAATATATTTGTTAAAATGTTAGTTTAGGTTAGGGTTAGACGTAAATATTCAGGTATCAGCATACCTGACTATTTATCACTAGGCACTTTAGGCGGGTTAATGTATACCTAACTTAAAAAACATGTATTTTCAGAAGCTCTAAAGTTTGTAAAATGTACCGACATTTGTAAAATCGCGAATTTGACAAATAAATTATTTCACCGTAAATGATACTTTAACACTCAGGACATTAGCAAAGTAAAACATTTGCGAATTGAATATTCGTCAAATGATTATTTTATAAAATGATATTTTTGCGGAATACGTTGTTTGTCACCTGAATAGTTTTTGACACATTTTTTGTGAAATGATCATTTGTTAATACGTTTTTTGTGAAACATTAGTGAACCCGCTAGTATTCTATGAAAAATAATATAAAAACTAAACAGGCATAAAAATTAGTTCCAATTTTGGCCACCGGGTCTGATAAGTTTGTTGTGGGTCCTGTACCACTATTATATGTTCTGTGGTCTGTACAATATAATATACTGCTTTGGGATTAAAACATATCTGATTCGGTCCCAAAAACTTAGTTCTCGATTTACAAAACTAGAAAAGGAATACGCCACGAAATAAAAACATACGTTTGGGAAATCAATGCACATACACGTGCGACATAACATAAATATATTATACTTACCTCGTGCTCGGCGACTCCGGGCCGGAGAACAGCCACGTCTGTTTGACTTCGCCGCCGGCTGAAACATAACGCTGCTTGGTAATTATACATTTCGGCCCTGAGCCGCTAAATAGAAGCGATCGCTTAGCCGACACTACCTTTACCACTAGATTTGCAATCATACCGACGAAGAGCGTATACGCAAGTGTCGAAACACTTCAACCTTAGAGGCCTTGTTTTATTTTATTTTGTTCAGAAAACTTACAGCTGCTACAAATATGGATAGAATGATAGATAAATAAAGAATAAGTATAACGCCAATTACAAGTTTTCACAGATAGAATTTAGTTTTAGAGGTCAAGTTCGTCCGTTCTACAGTCAGCACTCCAAGGTACGTTGCGAAATTAATATCGGTTGTACCGAAATAGTAACTTTGAATCAAGGGGTTGTGGGTCCATTTTTCTTTGACGCGGCGTCAGTATACGCTCGACGTCGCAGTCATTTTAACTTTTGTGCTAAGGGTAGGTACAGCTGTCGCTAATGGTCGTCCGCAATAAGTTTATTCTTATACCTTTGGATTTCAATTGCTTATTCTGTAAAGGCACTAGATCCAGTAAGCTGTGTCTGCTACAGATTGCTGGATCTCATCGCTGTTTATTTTAATTTTTGTTCGTTAATTTATCGAAGTAAAACTTCTTTAGAATCGTTGTGATTTGAAAATTCAATGAAACGAAAAAGCGACACCAAAAGGAGACAAACATATTCATAATAGGATTTAGCCTGCGAGAGAATGAGATAGAAATCAAGTTATATTTATCTCATTCTCTCGTAGGCTACTTTTCGAAGTTTCACTTCTGCCGTGTTTGAATTGCTCACACACTTCTTTTTTTTCTTCTTTTTTTCGTTTTTCTCCGACCCATAGTGAAATTTAACATTACATTGCAAGCTGTGTAAACCTCTAAGTGGGTTTACAATAATGCATATATTCAACTCTATTTTCTAGCTGTATTTTTACTGTTAATGTAACCTGTTGGGTGTTCTGAAATAAATACAGAAATAAATAAAAATATAAAATATAATAATAAAAGAATAAAATAAAAAAATATAAACCTTAAAACTAAGACATTAAAGTTTAATTACGAATGTACTATATTTAAACTTAAGACCTTTTGTCTTAAGAAGAACGGTCACGCGTGACCGACACTGTTTCACATTTTTACCCCCTACCAAAAAGTGCTCAACGCGCACAAAGAAGTTTTCACTTCAATAAATAAAAAAATCAAAGTGTGTATGTGTGTGTGTGTGTGGCTCACCGGGCGCGTGCATGACGGTGGCGCGCGCGGCGTGCAGCGACACGAAGTGCGTGTTGTTGTGCTTGGTGACGAAGCCGCGCGCGCACAGCTGCTCCGCCGTCACGTCCAGCGACACCAGCTCTGCGACAAACAGGGAGGCTCCTTGTTATGTTGTCATCCGTCGAGAAACATCGAGAAACATCGAGAAACTGCGGCCGAGTCCCGGGTCGGGCCATAACCAAGTATTGGGCTTTTCTGACTAGAAATTCTCAGTACTAGCCCGGAGTTTCACCCCCGTGCCTCGGAGAGCACGTTAAGCCGTCGGTCTCGGTCATTATCACTAACATGATAATAGTCGTCAAAGCCCGCCAACCCGTATTGGAGCAGCGTGATGGGTCTAAGCTTTAATTCCCTCTCTCCTATGAGAGTGGCGGCCTGTGCTCAGCAGGTGCGACATAATATGGGCCCGACATGAGAGGCTAAGAAGATAAGGCTACGTTCGCACTGCGAAAAACATTCGCGCGAATTTTTAATCTCGCGATTTATATTTCGCGAACGGATTTCACGTACTCCGCACTGCGAATGCAGCGAGCGTCATACAACTCCGTACAGCGCAAAATATTCGCGCAAATATTATTCTTACCGCACCGCGTGTTTGTATCAAACCAGAGATTCAAGATTCAAAATCAATTTATTTGTTGAAAAAGTACCTACAGACTTAAAGCAAGATGGTACATTTTGTAAATTTTTCTAGGAATCTATTTCATGCCGCTAGGCGTAAAATTATCGGTCTTAAACCTACAATTAAGCAAATAATTATCCCAGCATTGCTACTGGTTACAGAAATTAAAGTAAATTATATCTAACTAGCTGATGCCCGCGATTAGCTGATTAATTTTCTGGGATAAAAAGTATCCTATGTCCGTCTCCTGGTTCTAAGCTACTTCCCCACAAATTTTCAACCAAATCGGTTCAGCTGTTCTTGAGTTATAAATAGTGTAAATAACACGACTTTCTTTTATATATATAGATTTTGATTCAGCTTGGAGAATAATTTTTAACCGACTTCAAAAAAAGGAGGAGGTTCTCAATTCGACGGTATGTTTATTTTTTTTGTATGTTTGTTACGCGATTTCTCCGCCAATTTTGATAATTCTTTTTTTGTTTGGTAGGTCATACTTCAGAAGTGGTCCCATTTTAATTTGGTGAAGATCTGATGAATATCTCCGGAGATGGAGAACGGAACTCCTCAATGGATAAGAGTAAATTGCTCGCGATCAGTGTGATAGTTTTGTAAACAGTATGTTTTAACCATGCATAGCATATCTCGTTCTGGTTACACCCTGTATTTTAAAACAGTGGGGCCACTAAAAATTGTGAAATAAAAAAAAATCAAAAAAAAAAAACCGACTTCAAAAACCACAAACACTAAAAAGTAAAAAATAATTTAATTTATTATGTATACAAGAGTTAATGTAGTTCTATAATAACATTTTTTGGAGTCGGTACCAATGTGGAGTCACGTCAACAATAATGAAGAGTAAGGTAGACGGTTCATGCGGCTAATTGGTACCGACTCCAAAAAATGTTATTATAGAACTACATTAACTCTTGTATACATAATAAATTAAATTATTTTTTACTTTTTAGTGTTTGTGGTTTTTGAAGTCGGTTTTTATTTATTTTTTTAAATTTTTTATTGTTGTCGTCTTTAGTTTGCAAGATAATGGGGCTGATTCTGTATAACACAATCTCTAAACTAAACTAAAATGGCTGCTTTAATCTAGTTCTGTCCCTTTCCGTATGGAGTATTATGAAAGGGTTAGCAATATTTGTAATGCTCTAGTTTTAGTTTAGTTTAGAGATTGTGCACTACAGAATCAGCCCCATTGATTCTTAACAGCATTTTTGAATATGTTCAGAGACTTAGATCGGCGTATGGTCAGTGGAAGTGCATTCCATAGCTGAACAGCTCGAGCACTGAACGAATTTATAAAGGACTTCAATGTGTAATGCAGCACGCACCGTCGTCGCTGAGCGCGTCCTGCGCCAGCGTGGTGTGCCGCAGCGCCGGCGCCAGCTGCCCGCGGGCGAGCGACGCGCACACGAGCCACGCCGCCTGCAGCCGCGCCGCAGAGCCGCTCACGTTGGCCTCGCCTGCAACACACCGACCGACCACCGCAACTAAACCGAGTGTGGCGGGAGACACCAAGTGCCGCTTGACTGGCCTAAGATCGTGGGCGATCCTTTGATTTATGTTAATTAAGGATGTACCGGGGTACTGCGCAATAGGGAAGAGTAATAAAATAACATTTGCACACAGGTGTTGTCAGAGCCAGTTACTCCGTTAAATATTTGAATCTTTCTTCGAGGGTGGAAGATAAATAACAATAATTCGTTAATATTTCCCGTGCTAGAGACGACCGTGTCTCTAGACCATGTCTTTTATAAAAGTAGACTCTGAGTGGGATTGAAACGGCTCTACCTGACGCAAAATTCTGGATGAAAGACAACGGAGTAATAATACATCCAGCGGCATTTCGCGTGGACTGAGAAGTTCGAGCCACGATTTCCGTACTCCCGATTGGAATTCGAGGCCAATCGAAAAGTTTACCCGTCCAATGGAATCTACATCAGGCAACAGGGCGTAGAATAATGCATAGCATCAAGATCGATGCCGAATAGGTGCGACCTCAGCGCAGTCCGAAAAGGGCTGAAACGAATAGTCAAGACAGCCGAGGCTACCGGAGGACGCGGCCGGGCAACGAGCCTGTACCACGACCGACTTCGGCGCGTCAGAAGACGTGTTGACATATATATATGGTAAGCGGAACACGTTGCCCTACGTGGATCAATTGATCGCATAGTATGCGCACACTCACGTATCTTGGCCGTGTACTTGTGCAGCACCCTCTCGCGGCGCGCGAAGTACGTCCTGTTGAGCAGCGAGTGCGCGATGAGCAGCAGCCGCACGCGCGCGCACGGGCGCGGCACGGCGTCCTGGCCCGCGCGGCACACGCTCGCCTGCAGCGTGGCGCGCGCCGTCACGTGCAGCCGCGCGCCGGTCCACAGCGGGCCCGAGTCCAGCGGCAACTGGCACGCCGCCGAGCACACCCTGCCGGGCAACAGCCGCGTTACAGCGCGGGCCGCTCCGCCTGCACGGGCACGCGGGCGCGGGCCGGGCGGTACCTGTGCGGGTAGAGCGGCCCGGTGACGAGCACGCTCGCGCGCGGCACGTGCAGCTCCAGCACGAGCGGCACGCGCGCCGGCCGCTCCGCGTGCTCGGTGGGCACGAGCCGCACGCGCAGCCCCTCTATCTCCACGGTGACGTGCCGCAGCGGCAAGTTCTCCGACAGCGCGTCGCACTCCTCCACCGTCAGCGTGCGCATCGGGAGCTCTGCGCAAAACGATACCGCGTGAAGTCGAACCGAGGAACGACAAGCTCAATCCACTATCGTCAGTCCGTCACAACAATTGTTAGGTACGAGTCTATGCAATTGTGGACTGTTGAGTCAGCAGTCAACATCTCCCGAGCCTGCTCCGGTGTCGGAGTGAAACCTACGTTGAGTGCTGTACAAGATTTGTGTTGCGTGGTGTTTGGAATGCGTACTATTTGCTAAACGGGTAGGGCGGGCGGTGCCGTCATACCGCATAGATTTGTTTGTTGTAGCTGATGATAGCGAATTGAGCTTCTCTTACCTGACACTAGAGCCGCAAACTCAGTGAGGGAGGATAATGAGTCGTACGCACCTTCGGCGGGCACGAAGGGCACCCTGTCGAGCACGTCCCGCACCGCGCCCAGCCGGTGCAGCAGGCCGGTGCACGCGCGCACCTGCATCGGCTGCACCGTCACCGTCACCGAGCACTTCTCCTCCCAGTCGCTGCAAGTGGCGACGCACTGCGTTACCGCGAGTAGCTGCGTGCAACGAGACCCGCAAATGTCTCGGAGACAGCGGGCAAAAGGCGAAAGGGAAAACAATTCGTGCGGCGTCAAAGAGCCCCGGTAAGACGCGCTGTTCAAAGCCAGCGCAGAGAGCTCACCAGTGATTCTACCTATATTGACGGAGAGGTCGATGCTGCAATCTATTGTAATACTAGCTGATGCCCGCAACTTGTTCGCGTGGAATAAGTTCTTTTAATTCCCATTGGAACTTCTTATTTTTCTGGGATAAAACCTAGCCTATGTCACTTTCCAGGTCCTCAACTATATTCATGCAAAAAATCACGTCGATCCGTTGCGTTGCTCCGTTGCGACGTAATTGAAGGACAAATCAACAAACCAATAAACTAACAAACAAACACACTTTGGCATTTATAATATTAGTATAATTATATATATACATATATAAATTAATCCCTATTTCCCTTGGTCACATCATCACGCGTGAACGGCTGGACCAATTTCGTTAATTCTTTTTTTTCGTTGTGTTTGTTTGAACCCCGGGTTGGTTAATATTCACAATTGGTAGTTAACCCGGTAGAGGGCGCTGCAATCGGGTTCGTGATTCAGGGCAGGACAAAGTCTGCCGGACCCCCTAGTGATTAATGCAGATCATCATTGGAAACGCTCAATTCTAAATGCGAGATAGTCGTCTTCCTTTTTTGAAGATATTTGGCATACGAGTAGGTTATGAGTTATGACACAATGGGGCTGATTCTGTAGTGCACAATCTCTAAACTAAACTAAAATAGCAGCTTTAAATCTAGTGTCCCTTTCCGTACGGAGTATTATGAAAGGGATAGCAATATTTGTAATGCTCTAATTTTAGTTTAGTTTAGAGATTGTGCACTACAGAATCAGCCCCAATGACATGTTATGTGAAAATGTTTTGCAACAGTTTGCTCTCGCCCCAGACATTGATTGATTGATTTTTAAATGTCTTTATTGTGGCAAGAAAATTACAAAAAGTTATACAATAGTTATGTAACTTATTGCTAACATCATTAAGGTAGAATGTTGTTCAGGTTAATTCACCTCTATAAACATATAACGTAAATGAGCACTAAAAATTAGAACATATTTTAGGCAATGAGCAGTTGCAGAAACTATTCGCTGATAATGTGCCTTATATTATAAAGCACTTTAAGATTAATTAATTGGTACCTAGATTAATATAAAATACTTGTGAGTATTAAATCTTACAATAAATTATTATTACGTCTAAAGTAAAAAAACTATTACGAAAACAAAAGAAAATTCGACGTGTAACGGAGGTATGTAGAAAAATACTGAGCCACGGAATCGGTAACGAGCAACGTAAACCGGTCGCTTGTCTTCTCAACTGCGTTATGAGTCACGAAGGAAGTAGTGATGGGGCAGTCTATATCTGTTGTATGTATCGGCGTATGATAATGTGCGGAGTTTACTTCAGCCAATAGTCGACACTAACATAACAGCCCCAGACATTGGTCTGTGCCATCCGGCCGCCAGTCGCGCACTATGGTCCACACGATGATCACCTGTACTCGTAGTCGGCGGGAGGCTCCACGTAGCCGTCGGCGGCCGCGGGCGGCGCGCGCTCGCGCCCGTAATGCAGCTGCAGCACGGGCGCCATGCGCTGCCAGAACTGCTCCTCGCACATCTTGGCCACCTCGTCCGCCTCCGACCCGTACTCGCTCTCCGCCACCTGCCGACACCGATCCGATGGACCCAATTACCGCAACGGTCTTACGTCTTAGTGAAACCATCACAAAGATAATGAAAATGAAAATGATTTATTTCATGTAGGAGACAACTTGTGCCACTTATGATGAGTGTAAGAATCTACCACCGGTTCGGAAAGCTGATAGAGATAGAGAAAGAAATTTGCTTCATGTAGTTTTTATTAATAATAATTAATCTTTTTTTCTTTGAAGTTATGCTGTAGTTATTAAGTTTTTAGTTTTTAAATAGTAGCTGTACCTTAATTAATTGTATGCATGCCATGTCCACATTGAGTAGACGCAATTATAAATACATCATGGTCTAAGATCCGAATCTAAATCGAAACGTACCGGTTTGATAAGAGAATCAAATTTATTTTATAATAAATTTCATATATTAGAAAATAAATTAAAAATGGGTAGACAACAGAAATCCTGGACAGAATATTTTAATTATTTTTTGAAAAATGATTTTTCATAAAATGTTGCAAAATGAAGATAATAATAAAATTTTATACTGGACTTAAAGTATAGAGCATATAGAATGTGCAATCGTAGGGTAGACTATAGTTTACCTGGATAAATAATGGAAATAATAGTCTACCCTATTATTTACCTGGATAAATAATGGAAATAATAGTCTACCCTACGATTGCACATTCTATATGCTCTATACTTTAAGTCCAGTATAAAATTTTATTATTATCTTCATTTTGCAACATTTTATGAAAAATCATTTTTCAAAAAATAATTAAAAATATTCTGTCCAGGATTTCTGTTGTCTACCCATTTTTAATTTATTTTCTAATATATGAAATTTATTATAAAATAAATTTGATTCTCTTATCAAACCGGTACGTCTCGATTTAGATTCGGATCTTCTACTATCAGTGAATTTTCTTAATCTTTATTTAGGGTTGTCCTAAACTACGTTTACGCGATGATGTACCTTCACACTTTGACATTATTGGGTATAGTATATAAAACTCTAAAAAATAATACATAACTCTCCTAATTTTTTTTATATTTATAAAGACTCATGATACTTTATCATACTGTACAAAGTTTGTAAAGTTTAATCGTCTGAGGAATTACTGTTGGGCCTTGGGGTTCACTAGATTCCTTTCTTATACTAGATACTAGATTACACGAAGATAGGCTATTAATAAGAGACCGAGTGCTTTCGGCGCAATGCAATCGCAATTGCTATGAACGTTCGTGTTTTTTAGTTTCTTTTCTTTCGTTGATCGCAGTTCACACGCGTGCATGGAAACGCTTAAAAGTAAAAACGCTCGTGCGAACTGCTTGTGTGTACGTGCAAGACGTGACCCGCGTACCGCACACTGACCTCGGCGGTGTCGCGCAGCTCGTCCTCGTCCTCGTCCTCGGGGTCGCTCGGCTGCTCGTCCGCCCAGCTCCACGCCTCCTCGTCAGCCACTTGAATTTTGCTGAGGTATACGATTGGCTCCTCGTCGTTCTGCGCAACGACAGGTCTAGATAGCGCGTATTATGACTCGATAAAACTCGATACAAATAAATGTTAGGTTACAAAAATTTCGAGCGCCCACAGCGGAGTGTTATAGCGACCGCCCTGTCTGCGACTCTAAGACAGCGCCAGCCCTACGGGTTTTAGATTACGTTTGCGCTTCATCAGCATATAGCATTACATCGAATGAAAGTGTTAGATTTAGTATTCTCACGGCGAACTATTTTCCTTACTTCGGAGTAGTTCGCACGTAAATTAAGTAATTATAAGAATTTTAACTGTCAAATTTCGGATTTTCATTAACCACCTGCCGCCCTTCATAACTGGAGTTAAATGTAATTAATTGTCCAAGAGCATGACAAAAACAAAACACGATCCGGGTCATCATTCGCGTCAATCGTGTACTAGGTCCAGTCGGAGATGTCAGGTGGGCAAGTGTAGTACACGTCATGCTCGTACCTCCGTGTCCCGGTGTCCGCACACGCAGGCGCCGCGCTCGGCGAGCGTGAGCTGGCGCATGCCGAACCCGGCGCGCAACAGCGCGGGCGCGCACACGCGGCCAAGCACCACCACGTCCTCGCCGGACAGCTCCAGCACGCCGCGCGAGCGCTTGCGCCCGCCCTCCGTCTCCATTATCTGAAATTGAAATTGTTTTTTTTTTTTTTTTTTTTTTTTTTTTTTTTTTTCTGTAAACTGTATATAGCAGCTATGTAGACGCTGTGCCACTATATAGGTCGCGCCACTCACCTTGAACACCAAGGAGACGTGTTGCACGTGCGCGGCGAATTGCACGAGAACGGGCGCGGCGCGCGCGGGCGCCCCCTCCGCGCCCGCGCGCTCCGACCACGCGGGCAGCCACGACCACGCCCACGCCGACCAGCTCTCCGCCTCCTCGCCGCGCGCCGTACCCGTCTCTGCCATTACACATACACACCGATACTAATAAAGTGCACGCTGTAATAGCGCGTGGGCGCTCTCTCGTCGTTGTTCGAAGCGTAAACATCGTTAATGAGTCAGTTGAGATACTCTCAATGTGTTTCACTGTTGTGTCTGTCAATACTTGTGTTTAATTGTTCGAAGATTCAATTGATTGATGTTAAGAATGGTCGGGGTACCATTTCTGTCATTTTCCTTAAAATTGTGCAGTAGAAAGTCTGGTTTGACTTAACTGCTTTTATTTTTTTAATTTAATCCACTTCTGTTTAGGCTCCGCACGCAGAGACGCGTGCTCGCAGACAGCAGTATGCCGCAGCGTGTCAGGCGGGTACGCACCGTGCGGCGGGTCGGGCGCGGGCGGCGGCGTGCGCGGCGCGGGCGCGGCGCGCTCGCGCAACAGCCGCAGCAGCAGCAGCAGCTGCTCGTCGGTGACGCCCCACGCGAGCCGCGCCGCCGACAGCCGCACGCTGAGGCTGCGCACGCGGCGCGTGCTCGCAGACACCAGCCGCGTCAGCACCCTGCCGACCGACACCGCGTCACCGCTTGCCCATACTGGCCGACCGGGCCGGTTACCCCGATGCGGGTAGACGCCCGAAATAAATGTGATCGAAATTAGAAACCTTAGGTAATGGGTGAAACGGTGACAAAAGATCAGAGGTGACTATGCTATGATGTCTGGTTGTTGATAATTATTTTATTATAAACTAGCTGATGCCCGCGACTTCGTCCGCGTGGATTGAGGTTTTTCGGTTCCCGCGGGAACTCTTTAATTTTCCAGGATAAAAAGTAGCCTATGTGCTATTCCAGACTATAATCTATACTTATATATCCAAACTTTCGCATTTATAATATTTATTTGATACTCCATGTTATCATTATCATTATAATTTTTTGTAACGTTAAAGCATGTTACGCGTATTATTTGTACGCCACACTGATAGAATACTAAAAACTTTTATAATTTTAACACCTACTGTATTCACAAATAAATAAATGAAATGAAAGCCGTATCATAAATTAAAATTGAATTATCTTACATCTATCTCTACAGTTCAATTTTATCACCAGCATCTCTTTTAATTGGTTTAATAAGCCCGCTTTTAACTTAATTGTGCTTTCCATCGAACCTCCTTGATACCGGTTCCACATAACATGTAAGGGGTGCATTAGGGGTAGTGGCTCACCTCAACTCCAGCTGGCAGCGGTACAGCAGCGGCTCGTGGTAGAACCGGATCTTGCCGTCCGCGTCGCTCTTGTCCAGACACAGCGTCAGGTCGTCCAAGCGCACCAGCCGCCTGATCGCCGGGTGTTTCTGATCTATGTCTGTTGGATTCATTGACTCATACATTTGTACCCTAAATTAATCTAAAAAGTTAAAAGTCTCATAATCCCGACTCTGGAGTTGGCCGGGAAAGAGGTGATACGTTCTCGGTTCAGAAAATTTGCAGCACTAGAGAAACCATTCATGCTGGCTTTTAGGGAATTTGTTTCTCCACCCCTTTAATAGCTCCATATTGTAGTTTTGAGGAAACAGTTCCAGGTATGTTGGTGAAATCAGTTTCCATAATTTACAGATATGTGGCAAAAAAAGCCCTGAAATAAGATGGAAGAAACCCAACCGTTCAGGTCATGGGGATGAAGTTTCTGTCACTTGAGGCTGGATCAGTAAATTGGGAAAGTGTTACTAGGTCAGATAGCAGAGCACTCCGTACAGAATACACAAGGCAAGTGAACGATGACGTATCTTTAGTGTTCTAGGGACTCCAATGAGCAAGACAATGAAATTGAAATGATTTATTTCACGTAGGACTTGTGCCCTTATGTGCCCAGTCGGATTCTACTGAGAAGAGTCAGCGAGAAACTCAGCGGTCGCTCTTTTCATAAACAGAAGAATGTTACATGTAGATATTTTGGGATCATCCACAAAGTCAGTCGAACGACCCGCTTTTGCTTCCGGTCAAAAAGAAGGTTGCGGTAATAGATGCTCCAGCCCGATGTTGCGAATAGTAGTCTGTTCAATAAGTCAGTTTACATGGGTTAATTACAAGTTAATTAAAAAATAGTTTATAGCAACACTGTGAAAGAATCATCGATGAATCAAACAAATATGTGAAACAGTCTTCAATAGTAGGTACTCGACATCAATGATTGGTGTCGTCAGTATGTCATTGGCGTGGTGTCTCTCACAGTATATATTATACGCACCGGCGAACGCGGGCTCCCAGTCCGCTCCGACGCTGTCGACGGCGAGCCGCTTCACGTTGAGCGACAGCACCACGTCGTCGTGCACGTACTTGACGATGAGCGAGTTGACACGCACCGCGATGTTGCTCACCACGCGCCGCACCAGCGCGCGCATGTAGCCCGGCGGCGCCTCCACCACGCTCGCTCTGCGGGCAACCACCGGCTGCAGCTTAGCGCGCTCGGGAACAAACACGTCATGAGGCGCGGGATATATACGAGAGGTGCGGCGGCGGTGTGGCCTCGGAACTATCTGTATTCCTGGCGTCCCGTCACTTGCATTATACATTTTGTATGAAATATGAAAGAAGCAGCGGCGCACCTCGCCCGAGCCCGTCGCATCTTGTGTATATCCCGCACCTTAGGGTGTGTCCTCCATTATCCGGTCAGTTTCATTTAATAAGGTTAAAAAATTGTTTTGTGTAAGTATACAACAAAATATGGTCATAAACATAGCAAGTACTTCTTGGATAGACTATCGCTGTTCAGGATATCGAACTTCGTCCATCTAATACAATTGGCTTATCCATTGTGCGTTCTATTTATGACTCATCAATATAATCATTCAATACTTCATTCATCTTCTTGCTTCTTCAGCTTCTAATTCATCCACTCCGTTCCGCTCCGCTTAAAGTAGGTACACTAATACAGTAAATTAAGATACCATATTTACAATAAGGGTGAGAATCTTATTATACAAGTTGTATTCAAATTTACTTGAAGAAGAATAAATTAGAAGCTGAAGAAGCCGCACTAATCTCTCAATACGTACTACCGCCGCCCATCGCCGCTTGGATGTGGAAACAACTATTTAACACACATCACCTGTCTCCTCTGCTCGTCTCCACTCGGGTGGAGGCCGAGAACGAGGCACGCCAAAACCAATTAGATACTCCTCACTGATTTGTTAGACACCGGGAAACAACAAGTTATATAAGCCATCGTAAAGGCTTGTTATTTGCTGATTTTCTATAGAACGATAATTAGCACATATTTAGCAAAAGGTGCAACGCACGCTAGCAGCGTCCAGTAGCGTCACTTGTGAGAAGTAGTGTGGGTTCGATTCCTGAGCTGCATATGAGCCTTTGAATACAGTTTATGTATATATGAGAAAATCTTTGAATACAGTTTTTATCTTCTTCGGCGACGAAGTTCTTCAATGTCTAATTTAAATTTTCTCCTAACTGCTCGCTCCCATTTGTACTTTCACATCATAAATCAATATGTGTGTGCCCTGAGTCTTACCTGTAAGTCTCTGGTATAGGAACTTCATTCGGCGGGGGGTTTAAGCTAAGGATGCATTCTGAAACAAACGAGACTTATGATTATCTTCTAGCTAATATTGTCAGGACTGCATAAATACAATGACTTGATAGCCACGTACGAGTATTATTGTACGTCGACGGCACTACGTCGGAAACTCCTTCCGGGCTCCGGCATCGTGCAAAGCGAAGTATGACATGTCAAAGCATGGCAAAGCGACGCCTGCTTTCGTCCAACATTCATAAAAGGTCCGTGGGCAATGTCGCCAGCATCTGATCCATTTGGGATCGCCACCATCTTATATTTCCTCACCAATACTCATTTCATTTTGAAGAAGCACTTTTTCTACAGGAATTAAAGTAGCCTCCTCAAGGTGTACAATTTGTTTGCGTAGATCTATGTTACGCTAAGAACGCCACCACTTTAGACACATGAGTCACGTCAGTCGCATTATATATTACTTATTTATTTATTTTTAAATACTGCACCATCCAGCTCCATTTTATTAATCCTTTCGCCAAAGGTTGTCTGTAAGAGATTGCTTTAGCAGTAAGACCGCCTTTGCACGCCTTTGACCGCTTTTCTGAACTGTATACTTCCTGTATATTTATGTGTGCAATAAAGACATCTATAAATAAACAATAGTTGTTCGGATAGCCGTGAAGCTGAAGCTCACCTATGGTGTTGATGGTGACCACGATGGGCTCGGACATGATCTTGGTCCACGGCACTTGTATGAGCAGCTCGTGTATGCGGCCGGAGAGCAGCGTGAACGGCAACGCCACCTCGCGCTGCAGCACGTCCGCCTTGAGCACCAGGTTGTGCAGCGTGACGCCGCCCGCCCACAGCGACACCTGCAAACGTGCCGTTTATAAACGTGCAACACACAAGTGTGCACCCTGTAGTGGAGGATTTCTGGTAGCCTGAAAGCTCCGTATGGCAGAGGAGAGTTATGGAAAAATATTTATTATTAGTGGGCCCGGCATTGTCCTACCCTGAACCTAGAGCCAGGATGCAGCACCGCCTACCAGGTCCAATTGTGAATCTAAATCATCCCGGTACCTACACAAACACACAAAAAACTTCATCTAAATTGGTCCAGCCATTTTCGAGTTTTTTGCAATACTAACGCATGGTCATTGATATTTAAAAATTGTGTAATATACTGTAACTAAACTAAACTAAACAGCTGGCAAGAAACTTGGCATCCTCAACAAAGTCAAGCGGTACTTCACGCCGGAACAGCTTCTTATACTGTACCAAGCACAAGTTCGATCGTGCATGGAGTACTGCAGCCATTTGTGGGATGGCTCTGCCAAGTACCAGCTTGATGCATTGGATTCGGTGGATCGTCGCGCCAGGAGACTTATTGGTAACAAAGCGCTGGTCAGTTCGAAGCTGCAAAGCTTGGAACATAGGCGCAAAGTTGCCTGTCTGTCGGTATTCTACAGGATATATTTCGGAGAGTGTGCCCAAGAACTGTTCGATCTGGTTCCTCCGTCACCTTTTTATTATCGAACCGCAAGGCATCGACAAGGTCTGCACCCTTACGCAGTCGAAATTCCGCGGGCTCGTACGAAGCGATTTGCTTCCTCGTTTCTAATTCGAACTGCTAGGATATGGAATGCCCTTCCGGCTTCCGTTTTCCCCTCCTCTTTTAATATAGGTACCTTCAAATCAAGAGTGAATAGGCATCTTCTAGGCAAGCGCGCTCCACCTTAGGCTGCATCACCACTTGCAAGCAAGTCTGATTGCAGCCAAGAGCTGGCCTATACATTAAAAAAAAAAAAAAACTGCAACTCTACAATTCAGTTAATAAAGACTTGCATGCTATGATGTTTCAAAGGATGTTGCCGAAAAGTGGACCCTTCTTGCATCTTAATGAAATTAACGGTAAAACATAGGAAATATACTCAGGATTATATAATAAAAAAAAACATTAAGATATTATGTGGGAGTTTGGAGTAATCTCACTTTTAAGTTTTTAAGCTAGAGTACAAGTGGTGACATCTATTTGGCACAAAGTAAACGAAATTAACCTAATATATAATATATATTGACATGCAGGGTTCCGAAATACGTAAATAAATATATATAATATACATAATTATTTTATTCTTAGCTTTAATAATTAAAGTAATGGTTTGCGTATAAGTTAATTTAGTTTACTTTGTGCTACCTAGATGGCACCACTTGTACTCTAGCTTCAAAATTAAAAGTGAGATTACTCCAAACTCCCACATAATATCTTAATGATTTTTTTATTATATAATCCTGAGTATATTTCCTATGTTTTACCGTTAAGTCGATCCAGACGCAAGTGGGGCCGAAATCTCTAACAAAACCGGCATTTTCCTTTGGCTTTTTCATTTCCTCCGTGCCTCGGGGAGCACATTAAGCCGTCGGTCCCGGTTATTATCACTAACATGATAATAGTCGTTAAAGACCGCCAACCCGCATTGGAGCAGCGTGGTGGGTCTAAGCTCTAAATCCCTCTCTCCTATGAGAGTGGAGGCCTGTGCCCAGCAGTGGGACGTTAATGGGCTGTAGTGGTGGTAATGCTATATAATAATATGGGACCAAGAGAGTCACTAAGAGATAAAATTAAAGAAATCAAAATTATGACAATGCACAACCAATATAAAATCTATATATTTGAAAATTTAGTATATGTGCATAAACACATTGATAAATTCAAGAAGAAAAGTGATTGTCATAATGTTAATACTAGAAATAAAAGTATACTTGTAATGCCTGCTTCTAGGCTTAAAAACTAACAATTCATTTGTTAGAAATAGTGTCCGCTTTTATAATAAGCTCCCAAAAGACATGTTGAAGATGTGTCTAAATAAGTTCAAAGTTAATGTAAAACGGAAACTCATTGAAAAATATTATTACTTACCATGTAAAAGATAATTTAAATGACAATGAAGCTTGGCAATGATTTGCTCCAATGGCTCTGATAGTTCCATAGTTTAAGATGATTTGTGAGATGGTGATAAGTAAAAAAATCCCTGCTGAGTTTGTTGTGGGTTCTTCCCAGACCAGGGTGATATTTTAAGATACCGTAACTGATTATTACCATCATGTTTTATAAGTAATTGACGTCAATAAGTGAACCTACAGTGTACCTAATTTAAATAAATAAATATTGATTTGATTTGAATGAATGTTTTTTTAAATTTATTTTGTATCAATAAGTTAAAAGTACAGTACAAGTAGAAAAACAGAAACATAGTGGACAAGGAAGCACTTATCTCTATAAGAGATCTCTACCAGTGACCCTTGGCAGTGGGAATAGTTGTAAAATGTAAAGGAAGAATAGGTACAACATAATATGAGATTTTCAATTTATTTTTTCAATCATGTCCTTCAATCATGCTTCAATGGAGCAACAGATAGAGATTTTTGCATGGGTTATCCATATAGTGAAAGTCTTTACTTTATCATGGAAAATCACTTTTAAAAACCTGGGTAAACTAGGTGGATAAATTCACAGACATCATCTAGTCATAGAATAGTTGTTCGCAAAAAAAACCTTCGCAACATGTAGAGCAAAATCGCAAACACTGCCAAACTCTTTCGCCTTGCAAAAAATAGACAGGAGTATGTGAACCTGATAGTCAACTTTCGCTAGTCTGATTTCCGATTAGATAAGATTAAGTATTGAATAATCATTGTAACATTGTACAAATATTAAATCAAATGATTAGAGATAAAAATCATAAAAGCTGAAATAAAAATGTGCCTTGCACACAATTTTCATAATTCAAGATTAGTAATAAATTCTAAACACAAAGTCATATTCATATCATGTTGGCCGCACCCCTGGCACTTCTGATAGCTTAACATCTTGTGTTTCCTCTATTATCTTACTCTACTATCAAAATAGTATGAATTTATGATGAGTCAAAATGTAATTTTTAACTACCTATGTTATAATGTTATAGCTAAGTATGTAGAAGAGAATTTTTACAACAAAAAATAAATCCTAGGAATACCTACAAAGCACAAGACACTGATCATTTGAACTTGATACTTAAAAATGCCACATCAAAGACAGCGGTATCCAACCAGTTGATGGTGTATGGTGTCTGGTGACCATTTTAATACTTCATTAGTAGGAACAGAAATTTTGTCTTTCACTAAACTAGAATAAGTTACTTACGAAATAAAGTAACATAAGAGATGAGACATACCTGTGCATCGGCTGGTTTGAAATCTCGCACATATTTGTCCACATAGCTCAGCAGTATTGGTGTGACATACGACTCTATGTTAAACATATTCATGGTTCACACACACTAGCCGCACTCAGAACATGCTCACCACATCACTGCACAGTTGAACAATCTGAAACTTCATAGCATTAAGCATTGTAGCTAACACAAGCAGCAGCCACACTATGAATGTATTTTGATTTCTACAACCGATGAAAAAATATTCTTGCATTTGGGCCATGTAAACCAGTGATTCAAGGAAATAGTTTTGTCTCTTTAAATTTTGTTTAAATTTATTTATTTAATTTAAGCAAATAATTTAATCTTATCACTTGATTAGTAGACTTAAGGTATAAAAATAGTACAAATAATTTATAAATATTATACAGCCACTCTAAACTTTATGGGCCGCTTGCAAAAGGACATATAAACTGATTTAGTTAAATTTTGTAATGCTGTCCCTTTTTGGCAAATGCATATTGTAGTTGCCAAAAAGGGACAGCATTAAAATATTTAACTAAATCAATAAGAGTCCTTGTGCAAGTGGGTCTAAGCCTGTGAAATGAATTGAATGGATTCTTACTTTACAAAATAATCACAATAATATAGAGCAAAACAAGAGCTGACTGTCATGGTGTAGATCTACAGCCGGTAAGGACACATTTTAAAACTGCATTTTTTTTGTATTGAATTTAAGTATGAATTCGAAAGACCTACTATTTAAATTTTTAAAGAATATTTCAACACAATAATTTCAATTTAATTCAATACATTTTCATCATTATCGTCAAGACACCTTTGTTGTTAGTTGTTGCCTTTGGTTGTTGCCAACGTTGCCAATGACTACTCTATTGATTGCAGGCAGAAAACCACAGGTACCAACCATTTAACTGGTCTAGACTGCTACCAACCTAAGGAATCTCAGACGTTATTGATCTGGATTGGACATTGTAACCTGATGCAGGGTGTGTTCCGAAATACACTGCGAGCACTGTAAGTCCCCGGACACTGTAGTCTGTGGTCCCCGGTAAGAGCACTGATGCCCCGTCGCTGAGGGGGATGCCCCGTCGCTCACGTCCGCAGGAACTACCTCTGTACTCTGTGACTACCTCCTACCTCCCTGCACGTGTCCCCTGGGTGGTGCTAAACGAGCGACGAAATTATAGGCAAAATAAGCGTTCTTTTGATAATAACGCTTATATACTTTAATATTATGAAACAGTTTTGTTTGTAAGGTTGACATGAACTAATAATATAAATCTATACTACCTAATATTATAAATGCGAAAGTTTGAAATGTATGGATGGATGTTTGTTACTCAATCACGCCGTACCTAACTGATCTGTATGAAATTTGGGACAGAGATAGATTATAGTCTGGAATAACACATAGGCTAACACTTGTGGAAAATTCAAGAGGTACTGCGGGAACCAAAAAACCTCAAGTCACGCGGACGGAGTCGTGGGCATCAGCTAGTTCATTATAAAATACAAATACAAGTTTTTCAAAATATTATGTTTGAGTAAGTAATTATTTATTATGTATATTTGTGTTGTAATTTTATATCATCGATTATTTAAGTATCGATACTCCAGCCCTAGTGCTCGCTTAGGCTCCGCCCATACGCCATTTTTATGTGACAGGAAGCTTCAAAATAAATTTGATATTTCATATCCTTCTTTAAATACATAATCAAAAATTACGACTATGCCTTCTCTATGGCTATTCATTTTTTATTTTTTTAATAGTGTGGTTTTTACACTTGTCTTTTAACTGTGTCCATAGAGGTATAATATTGGTTAAATTATACCCGTAGACTGTGTAAGATATATAGACGCCGCCATATCTCCTTTTCACTCCCACATGAAAGAGATGCAGTGTTGGGATGTTACACAAGATAGAATGAGAAAAAAATATGTGTTTTTCTCTCCCTTTCTGCGTGTCACGGGGTTTGTGCCTATTGCATGCTATTGTGCCCACGATTGTGCCAGACAAATTATGACGTTTGGGAGGTGTTTCATAGTATTACCTATCCCTTTCGGTTACAGGCTGACCCTGATTCTTGTGGTTCCTTTTTAGGGTTCCGTAGCCAAATTTGGAAAAAACGGAACCCTTATAGATTCGTCATGTCTGTCTGTCTGTCTGTGTCCGTCCGTATGTCACAGCCACTTTTTTCCGAAACTATAATAACTATACTGTTGAAACTTGGTAAGTAGATGTATTCTGTGAACCGCATTAAGATTTTCACACAAAACTAGAAAAAAAAACAATAAATTTTGGGGGTCCCCATACTTAGGAACTGAAACTCAAAAATTTTTTTTTCATCAAACCCATACCTACGTGTGGGTTATCTATGGATAGGTCTTCAAAAATGATATTGAGGTTTCTAATATCATTTTTTTCTAAACTGAATAGTTTGCACGAGAAACACTTCCAAAGTGGTAAAATGTCCTCCCCCCCTGTAACTTCTAAAATAAGGGAATGATAAAACTAAAAAAAATATATGATGTACATTATCATGCAAACTTCCACCGAAAATTGGTTTGAACGAGATCTAGTAAGTAGTTTTTTTTACAATACAATACAATACAATATCCTTTATTTGCATGAATACAGGTACAGTGGGTGATACTTATATTATATGTACATATTATGATCCAATGTAATCAGCCATTTCTGGCATGCAAATTGTTAAATTTTACAAACAGGTCAGTTAAAATTGAATTATTCGATAAGTACATATATGACAATATAATTTTTAAAAAACATAGGTAATTCAAAACACAGACGCAAACAGTAGGTATTTCAATTCCAATAAATTAGGTACAATATAATTATTATAATTGAATAAGTATTAAAATGTCCAAATTAAATCACAATGTCAATATTAAAATTATAGTTTTTTTTACTCTGTCAGCATGTCATTTATTGAATAAAAACATTTATTTAACAACCACGAGAAAAGATCTTTCTTAAAGCTGTGTAAAGCTAGCTGACGTAAGCCTGGGGGCAGTTTATTATATATTTTTATACACATGGCATAACTACACTTTCGGTATGCCGCATTATTGGCCTTATACCTATGTTTTTTTATAATTAAAACTTACTACAGGTTTGTACGGAACCCTCGGTGCGCGAGTCCGACTCGCACTTGGCCGGTTTTTTCTATGATTATACCTCTATGTCTGTGTCTCTGTAGTGTTTTTTTCTTTCTCTGTCTACGTGTTTTTTGCACAGTTTTTTCTTGTCTCTGTTGCTTGTTTTTTGGTGGTCAGAGACAAGTCTGTTGTTACTTGTTGGTGGTTTTTACTTTTTTGACTTTGAGTAAAAGTAAAAGTAATAAAAGGAAGAATCAATAGTGTCGTGAAAAATTTCGGTGGGTTTTAAAATGTATTCGTAGAGACTAATGCTCGTCATGGTTTTTGCTCGTTTTGTGCGAAAAAGGGTTAAAGTTACAAGTTTGTTTTTATAGGGCTATGGGGTTTTATACGCATGTAAGTTAATTTTGTTTATCATGTTCATCGCTTTCAAACCATTCACTGTTTGTTTTGACATATGTTTGCCTTTTGGCTTATTAAATTTAGTAGGTACCTAGCAGAAGGACAAATATAGTTATATAACTCTCATCTCCTATATCCCATAACAAATGGTTTTTGAGATTATTTCTCAAAAGTCAGAAAAAACTGTTTAATCCATAGGTTAAAAAAGTTGTCTCTTATCAGCTATGTACAAATCAAGCACATCATTGGTTTAACGTTACTTGTTAGGAGTTCAAGTAAGAGTACCTAAGCATCCCAATTCCCATTAATGACTTAGTTATATGAAACTATTGATTCAGAATTACTTATTAAGAATTTATAAAAATGTACCTATTAAGGGGCCACCAATGAATATCATGGAATTTCCATGGCCATTTATTCATCTCTAGTTCACACTCCCTTACAAATATTCTGCTTAAATATAAATTATGTTGCTTAGAAAGTGAGAATCCCAATTCCCATTATGTCATTGTTTGTATGTATGTATTTATGCATGTTTCACAGTAGCGCCTGAACTACTGAACCAATTTTGGATGAATGAATCTGGGTGACATAGGCTTCACTTTACATGAACAAAATTGATATGACAAATGTTACATCTAAAAAGTGGGAGTGGGTCTATGAAATATTTTCCGTAGTTCCTCCATCTGTTTCTACATCCCTCTGTCACTGGCCCATCTTTGCATTGGTCTACCCCTTTTTCTCTTGAAGTGACCGGTGTACCAATTCATTACTTTTTTGCTCCATTTATAAGAACTTATTGCTTATTAAGTAAATGTATGTAAACTGATATCTCCGAGATTTCTAAACCTATTTAGATATTTTTTCCTTGCAAGATGGTCAAGGTGTTTGGGGTGGCTAATGGCTGCTGCATCAAATTGTCATTTTCCCAATATAACTAGTTGTTGTTTTCAAGGTTATTGGGATTGCTGAGCATGAATTTACAACTATCATTATTGAAATGCAAAGTAGCTGCTGCATCAAATTGCCATTTTCACAATATGGGTGTTGTTTACATGGTTTTCAGGCTGTTATGGAAAAACAAATGGTCGCATTTCATGCTTATTTCCCATTTTGCATTTTAAACATAACTGTATGAAAAACCTGACCAGATCATACATTAGATTAATTAAATATTGATTATACCTAATTATTAACATTATCAAATCATTACTGTCATGCTGATGTACTTAGTAATATTTTAATAATCAATAATGCAATCTCAATTTTTTTCCAAATAATTTAATGAGTAACTTATGCATATATAATATTTAATAAATAATCTATATATATATAAAATCGTTACGGGATCAACGCACAGCCTAAACCGCGAGGGTTAGAAACTTGAAATTTTGACAGTAGGTTCCTTTTGTGACGTAAGCGCACACTAAGGAAGGATTTTTCAAAATTCAACCCCTAAGGGGGTGAAATAGGGGGTGAAAGTTTGTATGAAAGTTCGTCATTTCTCAAGTTATATCCACGAAACTTGGTATACGAGCTACCGGTTAAAAATGAAGGAATACCTGTTTCACAGTTTTTGAAAATTCTACCCCCGAAGGAGTGAAATAGGGGATGAAAGTTTTTATGAAAGTCCTTCATTGCTCAAGATATTCTCAAGTTATATCAACGAAACTTGGTATTTTGGCTTTCGGTAAGAAATAAAGAAGTACGTGTTTCACAGTTTTTCAAAATTCCACCCCCAAAGGGGTAAAATAGGGGTTGAAAATTTGTATGATAGTCCTTAATTTGAAACTTAGCATTTGGGCTTTCAGTTAAATATGAAGAACTACGTATTTCACCATTTTTGGAAATTCGACCCTCAAAGGGGTGAAATAGGGGATGAAAGTTGGTATGAAAGTCCTTCATTTCTCAAGATGGGTTACAAGTTATATCAACGAAACTTGGTATTTTGGCTAACGGTAAAAAACAAAGAAGTACGTGTTTCACAGTTTTTCAAAATTCTACCCCTAAGGGGGTGAAATAGGGGGTGAAAATTTGTATGAAAGTCCGTCATTTCTCAAGTTATATCAATGAAACTTGGTATACAAGCTACCGGTTGAAAATGAAGAAATACGTGTTTCACAGTTTTCGTAAATTTTACCCCCAAAGGGGTGAAATAGGGGTTGAGAATTTGTATGAAAGTCCTTCATTTCTCAAGTTATAGCCATGAAACTTGGTATACAAGCTACCGATTGAAAATGAAGAAATACGTGTTTCACAGTTTTCGTAAATTTTACCCCCGAAGGGGTGAAATAGGGGTTCAAAGTTTGCATGAAAGTCCTTCATTTCTCAAGTTTTAGCCATGAAACTTGGTATATGAGCTGCGGGTTGAAAATGAAGACATAGGTGTTTCACAGCTTATCAAAATTCCACCCCCGAAGGGGTGAAATGAAGATTGAAAGTTTTCATTAAAGTCCGTCATTTCTCAAGTTATATCGATGAAACTTGGTATTCAAGCTACCGATTAAAAATGAAGAAATACGTGTTTCACAGTTTTCGCAAATTTTACCCCCGAAGGGGTGAAATAGGGGTTCAATGTTTGCATGAAAGTCCTTCATTTCTCAAGTTATAGCCATGAAACTTGGTATATGAGCTGCGGGTTGAAAATGAAGACATACGTGTTTCATTGTTTTCGTCAATTTTACCCCCGAAGAGGTGAAATGGGGGTTCAAAGTTTGCATGAAAGTCCTTCATTTCTCAAGTTATAGCCATGAAACTTGGTATATATGAGCTGCGGGTTTAAAATGAAGACATACATGTTTCACAGTTTTCGTAAATTTTACCCCCGAAGGGGTGAAATAGGGGTTCAAAGTTTGCATGAAAGTCCTTCATTTCTCAAGTTATAGCCATGAAACTTGGTTTATAAGCTGCGGGTTGAAAATGAAGACATAAGTGTTTCACAATTTTTCAAAATTCCACCCCCGATGGGGTGAAATAAGGGTTGAAAGTTTGTATGAAAGTCCGTCATTTCTCAAGTTATATCGATGAAACTTGGTATACAAGCTACCGGTTGAAAATGAAGAAATACGTGTTTCACAGTTTCCGTAAATTTTACCCCCGAAGGGGTGAAATAGTGGTTGAAAGTTTGTATGAAAGTCCTTCATTTCTCAAGATAAAGCCATGAAACTTGGTATATGAGCTGTAGGTTGAAAATGGAGACACAAGTGTTTTTCGCGCGACATTTAAATTCTCCCGCTAAGAAGCGCGTTAGCGGGGGTGCGGGCCACACCCGGTGCGTGGGCGGCCCGTCATTCAAAAAAGTGCAATTACGTTTGCTCACAGCATGTCAAGCGACGAGAACACCTAATCGCAAACTCGCAAATTTTTAATATCTTTGTTTTTGGCTCTTTTATTTCATACTAGCTATTACCCGCGGCTTCGCTCGCGTGGCTCAAGGGAACAATAACTGAGTTTTATGTGAAAGATTGTCAATTGTCAACTTAACTGTGACTGCCTGTTTGAGACATTTCACTCAGCGCTCTGAACTCTGAACTCTGCAGTCTGAACTCTGAACCCTGCACTCCGAACTCTGAACTCTGAACTCTATACTCTGAACTCTGCACTCTGAACTCTAAACTCTGCACTCTGAACTCTGCACTCTGAACTCTGCACTCTGAACTCTGCACTCTGAACTATGCACTCTGAACTCTGCACTCTGAACTCTAAACTCTGCACTCTGAACTCTGACCTCTGCACTCTGAACTCTGCACTCTGAAGTCTGAACTCTCCATTCTGAACTCTGCACTCTGAACTCTGCACTCTGAACTCTGAACTCTGCACTCTGAATTCTTAACTCTGCACTTTGAACTCTGAACTCTGCACTCTGAACTCTGAACTTTGAACTCTGAACTCTATACTCTGAACTCTGAACTCTGCACTCCGAACTCTTAACTCTGCAATCTGAACTCTTCACTTTGAACTCTGCACTCTGTACTCTGAACTCTGAACTATAAACTCTGAACTCTGACCTCTGCACTCAGAACTCTGCAATCTGAAGTCTGAACTCTGCACTCTTAACTATGGACTCTGAACTCTGCACTCTGAACCCTGAACTCTGCACTCTGAACTATGACCTCTGCACTCTGAACTCTGCACTCCGAACTCTTAACTCTGCACTCTGAACTCTTCACTCTGAACTCTGCACTCTGTACTCTGAACTCTGAACTATGCACTCTGAACTCTGACCTCTGCACTCTGAACTCTGCAATCTGAAGTCTGAACTCTGCACTCTTAACTATGGGCTCTGAACTCTGCACTCTGAACCCTGAACTCTGCACTCTGAACTATGACCTCTGCACTCTGAACTCTGCACTCTGCACTCTGAACTCTGCACTCTGAATTCTGCACTCTGAACTCTGCACTCTGAACTTTGCACTCTGAAGTCTGAACTCTGCACTCTGAACTCTGAACTCTGCACTCTGAATTCTGAACACGAATATCTCTTCTATTCTATTTCTATTTTTTAGTCATTCTTATACTTACTATTTAACCCCCAAAAAGAAAATTTTTGTTTTTTTTCGTCTGCAAACTAAAGGGTTAATGCCTTTGTTTTAAGGTTTATATTTAAAAGTGATGTGTAATCGTGACTGACACCACGTGTTGTTACGAAGACAAAAGGTCTTAAATATAAATATAGTACATTCGTAATTAAACTATAATGCCTTAGTTTTACGGTTTATATTTTAATATTAGTTTTCACTTCTATCGGCAGTCCTGACTGCCAATTTTTTTTACTTACTGAAAGCGTAGCAGACAGACAGACAGACAGACAGACAGACAGACAGACAGACAGACACACTTTCGCATTTATAATATTAGTATGGATATGGATTAGTATGATACGATGTTACTAACACACAGACACTTACAGACAGATGTTACTGACAGACAGACAGACAGACAGACAGACAGACAGACAGACAGACAAACAGACACACTTTCGCATTTATAATATTAGTATGGATAAGTATGGATTAGTATTTAGTATGATACGATGTTACTAAGGTAGCACATGTTACTTTCCTTGTCCTAAAATAAATCTTAACGTCGGCTTACCTGAATGTGGGCTAACCTGAACGTGGGCTAACTTGAATATCAGGTAACGTGGACGTCGGCTAACTTGAACGTCGGCTAAATTGAACGACAGCTAACCTGACCGACAACTAACCTGAACTTCTGCTAACCTGAACGTCGGCTAACATGAACGTGGGCTAACCGGACGGGTATGATAACCTGAACGTGGGCTAACCTAAACGTCGGCTGACCTGAACGTGGGCTAACCGGAAGGTTATGATAACCTGAACGTGGGCTAATCTAAACGTGTGAACGTGGTAACGGTGAAAAAAATGCGAGAAAAAGAGCATACTATCCCACAGGATCTGTTAGTCTTTCCAAGATGAAAAGTGGCCTGTGTCACTCTCCAGGTTCTCAAATATACCCATGCAAAAAATCACGTCGATCCGTTGCGCCGTTGCCACCTAATCCATACTTCCATACTAATATTATAAATGCGAAAGTGTGTCTGTCTGTCTGTCTGTCTGTCTGTCTGTCTGTCTGTCTGTCTGTCTGCTACGCTTTCACGGCCCAACTGTTTAACCGATTTTGATGAAATTTGGTACAGGGATAGGTTGCATCCCGAAGAAGGACAAAGGCTACTTTTTATCCCGGAAAAAAAAACAGTTCCTGTGGGATAACAGGCTCTTTTTCTCGCATTTTTCTTCAATTAGGTGGCAACGGCGCAACGGATCGACGTGATTTTTTGCATGGGTATATTTGAGAACCTGGAGAGTGACACAGGCCACTTTTCATCCTGGAAAGACTAACAGATCCTGTGGGATAGTATGCTCTTTTTCTCGCATTTTTTTCACCGTTACCACGTTCACACGTTCAGATTAGCCCACGTTTAGGTTATCATAACCTTCCGGTTAGCCCACGTTCAGGTCAGCCGACGTTTAGGTTAGCCCACGTTCAGGTTATCATACCCGTCCGGTTAGCCCACGTTCATGTTAGCCGACGTTCAGGTTAGCAGAAGTTCAGGTTAGTTGTCGGTCAGGTTAGCTGTCGTTCAATTTAGCCGACGTTCAAGTTAGCCGACGTCCACGTTACCTGATATTCAAGTTAGCCCACGTTCAGGTTAGCCCACATTCAGGTAAGCCGACGTTAAGATTTATTTTAGGACAAGGAAAGTAACATGTGCTACCTTAGTAACATCGTATCATACTAAATACTAATCCATACTTATCCATACTAATATTATAAATGCGAAAGTGTGTCTTTTTGTCTGTCTGTCTGTCTGTCTGTCTGTCTGTCTGTCTGTCTGTCAGTAACATCTGTCTGTAAGTGTCTGTGTGTTAGTAACATCGTATCATACTAATCCATATCCATACTAATATTATAAATGCGAAAGTGTGTCTGTCTGTCTGTCTGTCTGTCTGTCTGTCTGTCTGTCTGTCTGCTACGCTTTCAGTAAGTAAAAAAAATTGGCAGTCAGGACTGCCGATAGAAGTGAAAACTAATATTAAAATATAAACCGTAAAACTAAGGCATTATAGTTTAATTACGAATCCATACTAATATTATAAATGCGAAAGTGTGTCTGTCTGTCTGTCTGTCTGTCTGTCTGTCTGTCTGTCTGTCTGTCTGTCTGTCTGTCTGTCTGCTACGCTTTCACGGCCCAACCGTTTAACCGATTTTGATGAAATTTGGTACAGGGATAGGTTGCATCCCAAAAAAGGACATAGGCTACTTTTTATCACGGAAAAACAAACAGTTCCTGTGGGATAACAGGCTCTTTTTCTCGCATTTTTCTTCAATTAGGTGGCAACGGCGCAACGGATCGACGTGATTTTTTGCATGGGTATATTTGAGAACCTGGAGAGTGACACAGGCCACTTTTCATCCTGGAAAGACAAACAGATCCTGTGGGAAAGTATGCTCTTTTTCTCGCATTTTTTTCACCGTTACCACGTTCACACGTTCAGATTAGCCCACGTTCAGGTTATCATAACCTTCCGGTTAGCCCACGTTCAGGTCAGCCGACGTTTAGGTTAGCCCACGTTCAGGTTATCATACCCGTCCGGTTAGCCCACGTTCATGTTAGCCGACGTTCAGGTTAGCAGAAGTTCAGGTTAGTTGTCGGTCAGGTTAGCTGTCGTTCAATTTAGCCGACGTTCAAGTTAGCCGACGTCCACGTTACCTGATATTCAAGTTAGCCCACGTTCAGGTTAGCCCACATTCAGGTTAGCCGACGTTAAGATTTATTTTAGGACAAGGAAAGTAACATGTGCTACCTTAGTAACATCGTATCATTCTAAATACTAATCCATACTTATCCATACTAATCCATACTAATATTATAAATGCGAAAGTGTGTCTGTTTGTCTGTCTGTCTGTCTGTCTGTCTATCTGTCTGTCTGTCTGTCAGTAACATCTGTCTGTAAGTGTCTGTGTGTTAGTAACATCGTATCATACTAATCCATATCCATACTAATCCATACTAATATTATAAATGCGAAAGTGTGTCTGTCTGTCTGTCTGTCTGTCTGTCTGTCTGTCTGTCTGCTACGCTTTCACGGCCCAACCGTTTAACCGATTTTGATGAAATTTGGTACAGGGATAGGTTGCATCCCGAAGAAGGACATAGGCTACTTTTTATCCCGGAAAAACAAACAGTTCCTGTGGGATAACATACTCTTTTTCTCGCATTTTTCTTCAATTAGGTGGCAACGGCGCAACGGATCGACGTGATTTTTTGCATGGGTATATTTGAGAACCTGGAGAGTGACACAGGCCACTTTTCATCCTGGAAAGACTAACAGATCCTGTGGGATAGTATGCTCTTTTTCTCGCATTTTTTTCACCGTTACCACGTTCACACGTTCAGATTAGCCCACGTTCAGGTTATCATAACCTTCCGGTTAGCCCACGTTCAGGTCAGCCGACGTTTAGGTTAGCCCACGTTCAGGTTATCATACCCGTCCGGTTAGCCCACGTTCATGTTAGCCGACGTTCAGGTTAGCAGAAGTTCAGGTTAGTTGTCGGTCAGGTTAGCTGTCGTTCAATTTAGCCGACGTTCAAGTTAGCCGACGTCCACGTTACCTGATATTCAAGTTAGCCCACGTTCAGGTTAGCCCACATTCAGGTTAGCCGACGTTAAGATTTATTTTAGGACAAGGAAAGTAACATGTGCTACCTTAGTAACATCGTATCATACTAAATACTAATCCATACTTATCCATACTAATCCATACTAATATTATAAATGCAAAAGTGTGTCTGTCTGTCTGTCTGTCTGTCTGTCTGTCTGTCTGTCTGTCTGTCTGTCTGTCTGTCAGTAACATCTGTCTGTAAGTGTCTGTGTGTTAGTAACATCGTATCATACTAATCCATATCCATACTAATATTATAAATGCGAAAGTGTGTCTGTCTGTCTGTCTGTCTGTCTGTCTGTCTGTCTGTCTGTCTGCTACGCTTTCAGTAAGTAAAAAAAATTGGCAGTCAGGACTGCCGATAGAAGTGAAAACTAATATTAAAATATAAACCGTAAAACTAAGGCATTATAGTTTAACTAGCTATTACCCGCGGCTTCGCTCGCGTGGCTCAAGGGAACAATAACTGAGTTTTATGTGAAAGATTGTCAATTGTCAACTTAACTGTGACTGCCTGTTTGAGACATTTCACTCAGCGCTCTGAACTCTGAACTCTGCACTCTGAACTCTGAACCCTGCACTCCGAACTCTGAACTCTGAACTCTATACTCTGAACTCTGCACTCTGAACTCTAAACTCTGCACTCTGAACTCTGCACTCTGAACTCTGCACTCTGAACTCTGCACTCTGAACTATGCACTCTGAACTCTGCACTCTGAACTCTAAACTCTGCACTCTGAACTCTGACCTCTGCACTCTGAACTCTGCACTCTGAAGTCTGAACTCTCCATTCTGAACTCTGAACTCTGCACTCTGAACTCTGCACTCTGAACTCTGAACTCTGCACTCTGAATTCTTAACTCTGCACTTTGAACTCTGAACTCTGCACTCTGAACTCTGAACTTTGAACTCTGAACTCTATACTCTGAACTCTGAACTCTGCACTCCGAACTCTTAACTCTGCACTCTGAACTCTTCACTCTGAACTCTGCACTCTGTACTCTGAACTCTGAACTATGCACTCTGAACTCTGACCTCTGCACTCTGAACTCTGCAATCTGAAGTCTGAACTCTGCACTCTTAACTATGGACTCTGAACTCTGCACTCTTAACTATGGACTCTGAACTCTGCACTCTGAACCCTGAACTCTGCACTCTGAACTATGACCTCTGCACTCTGAACTCTGCACTCTGCACTCTGAACTCTGCACTCTGAATTCTGCACTCTGAACTCTGCACTCTGAACTTTGCACTCTGAAGTCTGAACTCTGCACTCTGAACTCTGAACTCTGCACTCTGAATTCTGAACCCGAATATCTCTTCTATTCTATTTCTATTTTTTAGTCATTCTTATACTTACTATTTAACCCCCAAAAAGAAAATTTTTGTTTTTTTTCGTCTGCAAACTGCATGCCTGTAATGCCTTTGTTTTAAGGTTTATATTTAAAAGTGATGTGTAATCGTGACTGACACCACGTGTTGTTACGAAGACAAAAGGTCTTAAATATAATTATAGTACATTCGTAATTAAACTATAATGCCTTAGTTTTACGGTTTATATTTTAATATTAGTTTTCACTTATTTATAATATTAGTATGGATATGGATTAGTATGATACGATGTTACTAACACACAGACACTTACAGACAGATGTTACTGACAGACAGACAGACAGACAGACAGACAGACAGACAGACAGACAAACAGACACACTTTCGCATTTATAATATTAGTATGGATTAGTATGGATAAGTATGGATTAGTATTTAGTATGATACGATGTTACTAAGGTAGCACATGTTACTTTCCTTGTCCTAAAATAAATCTTAACGTCGGCTAACCTGAATGTGGGCTAACCTGAAGGTGGGCTAACTTGAATATCAGGTAACGTGGACGTCGGCTAACTTGAACGTCGGCTAAATTGAACGACAGCTAACCTGACCGACAACTAACCTGAACTTCTGCTAACCTGAACGTCGGCTAACATGAACGTGGGCTAACCGGACGGGTATGATAACCTGAACGTGGGCTAACCTAAACGTCGGCTGACCTGAACGTGGGCTAACCGGAAGGTTATGATAACCTGAACGTGGGCTAATCTGAACGTGTGAACGTGGTAACGGTGAAAAAAATGCGAGAAAAAGAGCATACTATCCCACAGGATCTGTTAGTCTTTCCAGGATGAAAAGTGGCCTGTGTCACTCTCCAGGTTCTCAAATATACCCATGCCAAAAATCACGTCGATCCGTTGCGCCGTTGCCACCTAATTGAAGAAAAATGCGAGAAAAAGAGTATGTTATCCCACAGGAACTGTTTGTTTTTCCGGGATAAAAAGTGGCCTATGTCACTCTCCAGGTCCTCAAATATACCCATGCAAAAAATCACGTCGATCCGTTGCGCCGTTGAAGCGTGATTGAAGAAAAATGCGAGAAAAAGAGCCTGTTATCCCACAGGAACTGTTTGTTTTTCCGGGATAAAAAGAAGCCTATGTCCTTCCCCGGGATGCAACCTATCCCTGTACCAAATTTCATCAAAATCGGTTAAACGGTTGGGCCGTGAAAGCGTAGCAGACAGACAGACAGACAGACAGACAGACAGACAGACAGACAGACACACTTTCGCATTTATAATATAAGTATGGAAGTATGGATATGGATATGGAAGTATGGATGGATGATACGATGTTACTAAGGTAGCACATGTTACTTTCCTTGTCCTAAAATAAATCTTAACGTCGGCTAACCTGAATGTGGGCTAACCTGAACGTGGGCTAACTTGAATATCAGGTAACGTGGACGTCGGCTAACTTGAACGTCGGCTAAATTGAACGACAGCTAACCTGACCGACAACTAACCTGAACTTCTGCTAACCTGAACGTCGGCTAACATGAACGTGGGCTAACCGGACGGGTATGATAACCTGAACGTGGGCTAACCTAAACGTCGGCTGACCTGAACGTGGGCTAACCAGAAGGTTATGATAACCTGAACGTGGGCTAATCTGAACGTGTGAACGTGGTAACGGTGAAAAAAATGCGAGAAAAAGAGCATACTATCCCACAGGATCTGTTAGTCTTTCCAGGATGAAAAGTGGCCTGTGTCACTCTCCAGGTTCTCAAATATACCCATGCCAAAAATCACGTCGATCCGTTGCGCCGTTGCCACCTAATTGAAGAAAAATGCGAGAAAAAGAGCCTGTTATCCCACAGGAACTGTTTGTTTTTCCGGGATAAAAAGTAGCCTATGTCCTTCCCCGGGATGCAACCTATCCCTGTACCAAATTTCATCAAAATCGGTTAAACGGTTGGGCCGTGAAAGCGTAGCAGACAGACAGACAGACAGACAGACAGACAGACAGACACACTTTCGCATTTATAATATTAGTATGGAAGTATGGAAGTATGGAAGTATGGATATGGATGATACGATGTTACTAAGGTAGCACATGTTACTTTCCTTGTCCTAAAATAAATCTTAACGTCGGCTAACCTGAATGTGGGCTAACCTGAACGTGGGCTAACTTGAATATCAGGTAACGTGGACGTCGGCTAACTTGAACGTCGGCTAAATTGAACGACAGCTAACCTGACCGACAACTAACCTGAACTTCTGCTAACCTGAACGTCGGCTAACATGAACGTGGGCTAACCGGACGGGTATGATAACCTGTACGTGGGCTAACCTAAACGTCGGCTGACCTGAACGTGGGTTAATCTGAACGTGTGAACGTGGTAACGGTGAAAAAAATGCGAGAAAAAGAGCATACTATCCCACAGGATCTGTTAGTCTTTCCAGGATGAAAAGATGCCTGTGTCACTCTCCAGGTTCTCAAATATACCCATGCAAAAAATCACGTCGATCCGTTGCGCCGTTGCCACCTAATTGAAGAAAAATGCGAGAAAAAGAGTATGTTATCCCACAGGAACTGTTTGTTTTTCCGGGATAAAAAGTGGCCTATGTCACTCTCCAGGTCCTCAAATATACCCATGCAAAAAATCACGTCGATCCGTTGCGCCGTTGAAGCGTGATTGAAGAAAAATGCGAGAAAAAGAGCCTGTTATCCCACAGGAACTGTTTGTTTTTCCGGGATAAAAAGTAGCCTATGTCACTCTCCAGGTCCTCAAATATACCCATGCAAAAAATCACGTCGATCCGTTGCGCCGTTGAAGCGTGATTGAAGAAAAATGCGAGAAAAAGAGCCTGTTATCCCACAGGAACTGTTTGTTTTTCCGGGATAAAAAGAAGCCTATGTCCTTCCCCGGGATGCAACCTATCCCTGTACCAAATTTCATCAAAATCGGTTAAACGGTTGGGCCGTGAAAGCGTAGCAGACAGACAGACAGACAGACAACCGACAAACAGATATAAACCTTAAAACAAAGGCATTAACCCTTTAGTTTGCAGACGAAAAAAAACAAAAATTTTCTTTTTGGGGGTTAAATAGTAAGTATAAGAATGACTAAAAAATAGAAATAGAATAGAAGAGATATTCGGGTTCAGAATTCAGAGTGCAGAGTTCAGAGTTCAGAGTACAGAGTTCAGACTTCAGAGTGCAAAGTTCAGAGTGCAGAGTTCAGAGTGCAAAATTCAGAGTGCAGAGTTCAGAGTGCAGAGTGCAGAGTTCAGAGTGCAGAGGTCATAGTTCAGAGTGCAGAGTTCAGGGTTCAGAGTGCAGAGTTCAGAGTCCATAGTTAAGAGTGCAGAGTTCAGACTTCAGATTGCAGAGTTCAGAGTGCAGAGGTCAGAGTTCAGAGTGCATAGTTCAGAGTTCAGAGTAAAGAGTGCAGAGTTCAGAGTGAAGAGTTCAGAGTGCAGAGTTAAGAGTTCGGAGTGCAGAGTTCAGAGTTCAGAGTATAGAGTTCAGAGTTCAAAGTTCAGAGTTCAGAGTGCAGAGTTCAGAGTTCAAAGTGCAGAGTTAAGAATTCAGAGTGCATAGTTCAGAGTTCAGCGTGCAGAGTTCAGAGTTCAGAATGGAGAGTTCAGACTTCAGAGTGCAGAGTTCAGAGTGCAGAGGTCAGAGTTCAGAGTGCAGAGTTTAGAGTTCAGAGTGCAGAGTTCAGAGTGCATAGTTCAGAGTGCAGAGTTCAGAGTGCAGAGTTCAGAGTGCAGAGTTCAGAGTGCAGAGGTCATAGTTCAGAGTGCAGAGTTCAGGGTTCAGAGTGCAGAGTTCAGAGTCCATAGTTAAGAGTGCAGAGTTCAGAGTCCATAGTTAAGAGTGCAGAGTTCAGACTTCAGATTGCAGAGTTCAGAGTGCAGAGGTCAGAGTTCAGAGTGCATAGTTCAGAGTTCAGAGTACAGAGTGCAGAGTTCAGAGTGAAGAGTTCAGAGTGCAGAGTTAAGAGTTCGGAGTGCAGAGTTCAGAGTTCAGAGTATAGAGTTCAGAGTTCAAAGTTCAGAGTTCAGAGTGCAGAGTTCAGAGTTCAAAGTGCAGAGTTAAGAATTCAGAGTTCAGAGTGCAGAGTTCAGAGTGCAGAGTTCAGAGTTCAGAATGGAGAGTTCAGACTTCAGAGTGCAGAGTTCAGAGTGCAGAGGTCAGAGTTCAGAGTGCAGAGTTCAGAGTTCAGAGTGCAGAGTTCAGAGTGCACAGTTCAGAGTGCAGAGTTCAGAGTGCAGAGTTCAGAGTGCAGAGTTCAGAGTGCAGAGTTTAGAGTTCAGAGTGCAGAGTTCAGAGTATAGAGTTCAGAGTTCAGAGTTCGGAGTGCAGGGTTCAGAGTTCAGAGTGCAGAGTTCAGAGTTCAGAGCGCTGAGTGAAATGTCTCAAACAGGCAGTCACAGTTAAGTTGACAATTGACAATCTTTCACATAAAACTCAGTTATTGTTCCCTTGAGCCACGCGAGCGAAGCCGCGGGTAATAGCTAGTCCACTAATATATTCAAGTAACAAAGTTGGTCAGTTGGCTATAAAATCAAGCGTAGAGCTATGTGTGTGTGCAGAAAAGCTTATGAAACTGTAGGTACAGGTTGTTTAAACACTAGGTAATACAGCCATACAGTCCTCGGGTTCTGATTGGATCAGTGCACCGTCACTAGCCTGCTCACAATCATACAAATCCATAGTGGGGTTCCATACATAAGCTTGTAAATTGCTTACATAACAAATTACATATTTCATGTATAACTAAAGAAAAATTTTATTTGTAAGTACAGTCAGTAACTAGTATATTATGTGAAAGACGCCACCTCCTTTACAGCCCTTTGAGGGGATTGTGGCCTGTATTATTACAACATGAATGATAACAATATTTTCTTTATTCTTTGCAGCTCACAAACTTAATCCCCAGAGCAAAATCCATGCCAACAGCCACACGAATGTACCACATACTTACCTAGACATGTACAGGCTGTAAATAATGATACACACTGCATTCTATTTACCATGAATCAAATTGGCTCGTAAAGCTATGCTGAAATTGACTCACAGTTTTTACAGATATTCCAGGATCACATGTGAGAACATAGTATGTTATAGTAGTATTGTGGAACAGAATACGCATTTAAGTGGTAGAGGAGAGACATGTGTCACGTGGGACGGTGCGCAACTTCTGGATCCAGTTGTTCCTGCCAGCTCACAGTTGAGGTGGTTGTCCAATGTGAAAAACTCATATGCCAATGCAAATGTAATAGAGACAAACAAACAAATGAATAACTCTGTGCAGCCAACCGTTACTAACATTTGCTATGGGGCCCAGTTTGATATGTGAGTTTGACATAGCAAAATTTATTGAGTTAATTAATAAAATACCTTCTTACTTTAAAGATTACTGCCAAACATTTGCTGATATATTGGATTGAAGCAGGCATTACTTTGCGGAAGTCCATAATAATGAAAGAACTGGAAGTTTAATTCGTTATTTAAAATGATGAAAAGATAAAAGATCTTTTGGACAGTAGACATGAGGTGGGCAATGGCCATTCAAATAATATCCTACATACATGTAATAAGGGGTTTCGACTGTGCGTTTGGGAGCAATTTGAAATAATTAAACAGAATAATAAAGTAATTGAGTTCATTTAGAACAAGTAAACTTTTTTTTTTTTTTTTTTTATTGGTTATAGGCTTGCGCTTGACGACAATCATGCTTAGTGCAAAGCAATGATGAGGTCTAGGTTGGAACGCGCTTGCCTAGAAGATGCCTATTCACTCTCACTGAACTGACTGCCAAACACATTGACATTCAAACTGTTCACCATTACTCAATTTATACAGTAACAATGGGAGACGTGGTGGGGCTTTAGTTTGAGTCATGCTAAAAAGTTATAAAAGCCGGAATTCTCGACACGATTGTCACTTTACAATCGTGCTTTGTAGAGTCAACATCTCCTGAAGATGCTCCGGTGTCGGAGTGATTTGCAAGATTTGTGTGGTGTGGTGAATATTGCAAAATACACACTGTACCACATAGATTTACCTATTGTGGCGGATTATAGCGAATTAAACTTCCAGTTCATTTATTATTTGCTGATATATTATTTATTTTTATTTTTATTTATTTATTTTTATTTATTTATTTTAAGGACATCCAACAGGTTACAATACATTAACAATAAAAATAAAGTAGAAAACAGAGTTATATGCTAGATTGTAAACCCACTTAGAGGCTGCCACAGCTTGCAATATAATGTTAAGTTACACTAAAAGACCAGAGAAAATCGAAATCAAAGAAGAAAGGAAAAAATAATAATTAACGAACACAAAACCAAAAATTAACTGTTAAATTAACTATTAATTATTATTTATAACTATAAGGGCATAGGTGTGACTTAAGTGGAGCATTATTCCACTGTGCAAATTTAGTTTTCAAAGGTAGACCGCAGTTACTTAAATACTAGAAATATTTAACATTTTAATGTTGATATTTCCATAGTTTCATTTAAAAACATTGCAAGTCCTATACTTGATAAAATGTTGTTCTTATCTACTCGTAATTTTCTACCAATATATATACATAATATAAAATTATTAAATAGAAAATGATGTCAATAGTCATATCAATTGGTGTCCACTTGAGTAATAATAAAATCTTATGAGTTTTGTAATACAGAACGGTTAAGAAATACGTCTGCTAATTAAAACATCAATAGTGTAAGATACTGTATTATCTTGTCTGACCTTGACATTGGCACACAGACTAATATTCATTAACATGTGAGCAATACTGTTGCATACAATTACACTAATCTATACAGTAATTAGGTATACGCTTAGGTATAGGGAGCTGTTTGTATATAACTTATATTGATCCTATATATATGAACTATGATTAGTCTCTGTAACAGAGTAGGTAACTGTCCTTTCGTGGTGGTAGTTTTGAAATGTTCCCGTCAGTTCCAAAGATGGCGCGTCCAGCGAGAGGCACTCAGATTCCGACAACGACAATAAGCAGAAATATATTCCGCCCGACTTCCGGATATGGGAGCCTGTGGCAAAGAAGAGTTCGTGTCGTGGTAAATATGTTCCGTTTCATTTGTCCATACTACGAGTATAATAAGAGTGCAGACACAGGTGCATTATTGCGTTGTGTGTTGTAGCATGACAGAAGCCGATTTTACTTTACCTACCTTAGCTTATAAATCTTGCACAGTACCTACTACAATATTTTTTGCTTTATTGAATTATGAGAAAATATAATTCAATAAACTGCTACATGTTATAAAATTATATACAGGTCTCTTATGTTACGTCATGTTTTGACTCTACCGCCGGTTCGGAAAGTAGGTTCTGCTGAGAAGATGCAGATGCGCAGGGCCCAGGGGAGCACGTTATGTGTTTAGGCAAGTTAAGGAAGAAAGTTAGGTATAGGTAACTGGCCACAGTTCTTCCTTGAGCCTGGAGCGAAATGTGCTAGAGTGCCAACTCTAGCACATTTCGCTCAAGGCTCCGATCGGTCGCTCGTCTGCAGTCTGCACCAGGCTTTCTTGCAGCTTCACACTATAGTTACAAAAGTTTGTCTGCACCATTCATAAGATTACACAATAATCGATTTCTAACTTTTTTCAGAAGGCTTTAGATTTAGAGTCATGTCGTACAACGTCCTGGCTCAATATCTTTTAGAATGCCACCCATACCTGTACACGGACTGCGGCCTGCATAATCTCAAGTGGAAAGTACGTGCCGCTAAAATTTATGACGAGATATTGAGCGTGTCGCCCGATGTGAGTATCTCAGTGAGGGTCGTCTGATCTTTGAGTGAACGCGCCTCCAACGTGTTCTGTTCACGCTCACACACAAAGTAGGAAGTAGGTGAACAGCGATACAGCGAAGTTGGCTGACTCGTCACGTACAGTGAGGCGCGTTCAAATGGAGAAGATTAATTGCACTCACGTGCCCATTATGAACTGGGCTGGCTGAGCCGTATGGGTATGAATGGGTATTGTGGTAACTTCAGATCTTGTGCCTGCAAGAGGTGCAGGTGTCGCACTTGGGCACGTTCTACAACGAGCTGGAGCGGCTGGGCTACTGCGGCGTGTTCAAGCAGAAGACCGGCGCGCGGCAGGACGGCTGCGCCATATACTACAAGCGGGCGCTGTTCCAGCTGCGAGACCAGATCAGCGTGAGTGCACATACTGCCTTTCACAATTATGCACTATGCACAATTAAGCACTTCGCTAAATTGTAGTTTATTTTATGGCAATAGCTGTGATACTATACAAGTATATACATTCCAATATATGAATTCTAATCTCCTCGTCCTACCTAATATTAATCAGCCGTGAATTGCATTATTGCCAGCCTCTGAAGTAATGTACAATTATTTGTCCCAGTTTATGTTAAAAATTGGTTTAAATTCTTCTATAAAAACCACCAATTTCATAGGTATAGGCCTGATGGTACAGATATTTATTATTTAAATTCCACGTGGCTCAAATCCATGATAATTTAAGTTGATTTTATCAAGACATTTTTAAACTCGCTGAAGGATGTCTTTTGTGCAATGATCCTCGATCTTTGAGCCGCGTGTCACAGATTGTATCGCCGAGCCATTATGCTATTGTTATGCCATTTAAATACTTGTATTATATTTTCGAAACCTTGCGAATGATTGTTATTGTTAAATTATTTAACGGGTTTTCTTTGTCTTCATGTTTTATTTTAGTCGTGCGAAATATCAATATTAAAAATCGATGCCATGCGAAGCCAAAGCTGTGCGTATACTTGAATATATCGCCACCCGAGCGTCTACGAACTCATAGTACCTAACCGCTCAGGAGGCCATAGCATATTATACGTCTGAAGAAGAAATAAAGCATACTGTAGGTATGGGAGCAGGTGATATGTGTTGACAGTAACACTATGATGATCATTTTCCGAGCGGGTGTTGTGCTCGGGGACCACTGGTGCGACCATTGATCTTTGGAAGTCATATTATATATAGCGTAATTCAGAGAAACCTATGTAGTCGCGATTCAGACTTACAAAGGAAACGACGAATATTTTTATCAATAAATTTCATTTTTCATTTCTTTTTCATCAAGAGGATCTACAATGCCGTTTCAGCTTAGTTCTGAAGGTAGGAAGTGACTGTGTGATAGTGTAACATCCAAGTATCCATTAACATGTGTGTGTGTGTGTGTGTGTGTGTGTGTGTGTGCGTTGTCGGCCAGGTCACAGTAAACATATACAACCAGTACTGAAACTACCAGTTCGAAACAGCTCACTCACACACATGCGCATCCAGGAGACCCGTAAGCGCTCGTCGCAGTGCCGTCAGTAGCGAGTGCTGCGTCATGACGTGTCGTGGATGCGTTTCTAGGTAGTTTCAGTACTGGTTGTATCTGTTCACTGTGGCCAGGTGGAGTACTACCAGCCGTTGATGCCGATACTGAATCGCGACAACGTGGGGCTGGTGGTGAAGCTGTCGCCGCGCTGCTCGCCCGGCGCCGCGCTGGTGGTCGCCACCACGCACCTGCTGTACAACCCCAAGCGGACCGACGTGCGGCTCGCGCAGCTGCAGGTGCTGCTGGCCGAGCTCGATCGGTTCGCGTACTGCGGCGGCGGCGGCGGGGGCGGGAGCGGCGGAGGCGGGGGCGGGGGCGGCGGCGGCGGCGGCGGGCAGGGGTGAGCGCTTCGCTTCGACAATAGGGATGTTGACAACTCAATCATATCAGCAACTCTTTATCAAACTTAAAAACCCACTTCTAGTATGGAAGTTGTATGAAATTCACAGTTGTGACGTCATCAAATTTCAACGCACTTTTTTTCTTTAATCTGTATTGTTAAATGGTTATCAAACTTAAAACTAACTGAGGATGTGAATTTTAGGTCTTTTGGCAGACCCTCTATTTAATAATCAGTTAGAAATAATTTGTTTTTGATAAACTAACCCCAGCCAGTCTAGGCGAGTCTTTTACATGTATACAATATTGAATTTATCTTTATAATTATTATTTAATTATTTCTGTTTGCAGGTCGGATTATCTGCCAATAATTCTGACGGGAGATTTCAACTCGACCCCAGACAGTGCGGTCATAGAGTTGCTCGATAGGGGGCACGTGAGGTAAGCGTCCAGTCGTGCCCGCGGACCGACACCAGCTGAGGACATGATGAACGCTTATGCTGAGATCTATAGAGCGTACTTTGACTTGGCACAGACTTTGCTTAGAGTTATGTGAATAACATAAATCTGTCTCGTTTTAACCATGTCTTAAGTCTAAGCAAAGTCAAAGTTCGCTATATAGATCTCATGCCGCGTCCTCACGCTTGGCACTTGCCGCAAACTCCAAACCTCTACAAACGTTTGGCTTGATTTTGGGAATCAAACTCCGCCATCCACACGCTTGCGAGCGCGTTAGTATGTTCTGAACAGGCAAGCATGACTGACGTCGAGCTTGTGTCGGCTTTAACATTCGGCTTAAGTTATTTTTATTATAAAAAGGAGAAACTAGATAAAAGAAAACGAAAAATACGACAAAAAAGATGGTGGATGTTAAAAATTCATAGAAACCTTCTAACTAACGTTAATTAGAGGTATTTTATGATCTCATGTGTGTATTTAATTCAATGTATTATTCTTGTATCAGCTGGGTGCCCGAGCTTTGCTCGGTATTTTTTTTTTTAACTTTTTCTAAGAATTAATCTTAGCTAGATCGATTTATCGCCCCCGAAACCTCCTGCATACTAAATTTCATGAAAATCGTTGGAGCCGTTTCCGAAATTCAGATTATAACTCATTTTTTACACACGTCACACAGACGTCTGTTCGCCGCCAGTGCACGAACGCGACTGAGGTCCGCGCAAACGTGTGGACTCGTCGCAAGCGCTTGCGGCAAATTCCCTTTGATTTGTGAACAAAAAACCGACACTCGCCGGATCGGCTACAAGCGCTTGCAAACCTACACAAACCAAGTCAAACACTCTATCCACACGTTTGAATTTGTGATGGTTTGTTGAGGTTTGCCAAGCGTGTGGACGCGGCATAACACAATGTGTCGTTTGCTCTAGGGTTGCCTGGAAGAGATCGCTATTTAAGCGATAAGCCCGCCTGTTGTGCTATGTCCTTTATATTATTATTTTTGTTGTATTTGTTTTTTAAGGTGTACAATAAAGTATATTAATTTACTTTTACCTATAACACCTATACTTGAGAGCATGTTCTTAGTGATATCGGTACCTCAGGGTCCTCAGGCTCAGCAACATTAGGTGGTTCCTACATGATGGATCAGGCTCGCCGGGGACGGGAAGGCCTTAACAGATAGGGTTGTGTTTCAGCGCGAGCGCCCTCAGAGATAACTCGGACTGGAGGCAGATCGCAGTGACGGACAATTGCCAGCATCTGTCTGTGTATTTGAACCGCCAGCGGCGACTCGCTACCGATCTCACTATGATAAAGGTTCTACTTTTGTATATTTTTATTAATCCTTTAGTTAGTACCTTGCGAATCTAATATATTCAACCATACTTCCATAAATCCATACATATCCATTATCTTTATACATTCATCAATTTAAGTATGATTCATTATGTTTCAGATTACGTTGGAATTTTTTTTTTTATTTGATTAATTAATATATTATTTATTGAAGAAGTATCAAATGCGGGGGATTCCGTCTAGGAGAATAGGTAAGTCGGCGAGGTATTCTACCGAGTCGTGTAGTGAATTGAAAACAGTGTCTGTCCTAGAGACTGCGACCCGGTACTGTAACACATCTCACCAGAGTCTCCGTTGTACAGCTCGTAGTTTGAAAAGCTTTTCTTTCGAGGCAAGAGTGAATAGGCATCTTCTAGGCAAGCGCGTTCCTATCTAGACCTCATCATTGCTTTGCACTAAGCATCACTGTTGTCAAACGCAAGCCTAAGTGTGCATCTCGCAATAAAAAAAGAGTTATTTTACAAGCAAATATAATGTGCTCTCGACTGAATGTCGGCCACACAGGGGGGAATGTCGGTCGATCTCCACAGGGGTGTAACACCGCCAGCTTCTTAAGTTCCTCCTCGACACCTCGTCGTTCGCAGCGTGTCGTGCTAACCGCTAGACCGACGAGCGAGTGAGGAATGGTGGAACTCACACAGTGGCCGGACCTTGCAGCTCCACAGCTCTGAGCGCGACGGCTGCGACGCGGCGGACGCAGCGGATGCGGCACACGCTGCACACGCGGCACACGAGGCGCACGCGGCGCACGAGGCGCACGCGGCACACGAGGCGGCGGCGGCGCAGCACACGGCGCTGTTCAACGGCGAGCATCTGGCGCACCCGCTACGGCTACACTCCGTGTACCGCAAGGTGAAACGCGACGGACGCGCAGAGGCCACCACGTACCAGGACTGCTGGCTCACCGTAGACTACATCTACTACAGGTGTGTGCTCATACTCATTTCATATGATTCTTATTCTATTTGTGGCGGTCTTCGCAGTCCGCACATAATCCAATAGATGGCGCTACTTATGTAGCGCACGAAGAACACGAAGAACCTGAATCGCGATAAAGAAGTTTTCCCTGAATTACGCTATACGACTTCCAAAGATTAATGGTCGGACCAGTGGTCCCCGAGCTCAACACCCACTCGGAGGATGATCATCCTATTGTTACGGAGGAGCCATATCACCTGCTCGAGCACAAATTATTAGCTGATTAGTCGCGAGTCGTCCGCGTGGATTGAGGTTATGGTTCACGCGGGAACTATTTAATATCCGAACTAATGTGGCTATGTTAATAGGTGTTAAAGCTATCTCCGTTCCGAATTTCAGCTAAATCGTTTCAATCGTTGCGGTGGGAAAGATTCTCAAACATCCTAACTTTCACATTTATTATATAAATAAATAAATAAATAAATAAATGTTTATTTAGCTTTACACGGACTAAAGATACAAAAATGAAAAATTATAACTACAAGATAATTACTAACTAAGCTTACTTACTAAAATACAAGATGTATTTAACTAGGTACAAATATAAATTACCCCGTGTGTCAGCTAAAAAGGCTGCTGCCTCAGCATGTTGCTGCAGTGTGTGATAACTGCAGCGCTGATTTTCAGGCAGAGCCTTAAGTGGCGTCACGACCCGGAAGCGACTGGCGCACACTTTACTTAGATAAGTACGATATTTTTCCAAGATAGGCACCAAAAAAAATTGGACAAAAATTAGGTTAGGTAAAATAAAACATAAAATATTATACTAGATTGATACCACAACACACAATAATACGAGTATATAACCACTTTTCCATATAACACCTGTAAGACTTGGAACTATCTTTTATGGTCGTGCTTTTTGCTTTTCTAAAAGATATTTTTTAATATGCGTTTTAAAAGTAATAATAGATTTAAGCATTCGAGCTGGGGGAGGGAGGTCATTCCAAATCTTACAGGCGGCATGCTTAAATGTGCCGCGGAATGCAGCCGATTTGTGTCTCGCCATTGCGATTCGAGGCGCAGTTCTCCTCGCACTATATTAGTAGGATCAAAATGCGTGTAAACTCATTATAATTATTCTCAAATATATGAAACTGAAACGCTATCTATTTTATACAACTAACGCGATCTATTTTGGCCCATCCGGTTGTGTTATGCGCAACCGAAATAGTGAAAATTAAACTCGGGGGCTTCACTGATAATTTTAGTGCTACGATCCCTGAAATAGTGCAATAAGCATCTGGATCTGTTCAGTTTAGGTGCACCTATGCACTCGTTAGGGCTCGCTGCCGGCTGTTAGGCTATAGTGGTCCCTATAGTGGTGGTGCGGTCCCCAGCAAGCGCAGCGGCCTGCGGCTGGTGGAGCGGCTGCGGCTGCCCGCGGCGGCGGAGTGCGCGGCGCTGGGCCGGCTGCCCAACGAGCGGCTCGGCTCCGACCACCTGGCGCTCGCGGCCACCTTCCAGCTCGACACCACGCACGCGCGCCTCTAGCCGACCACCGACCACCGACCACCGACCACCATTGTGCACTCGGAGAAAAGGTTTCATTTCAACTCTATCTGAATAGGGACGATGACAACTCAGTCAAATCACCAACACTTTATCAAACTTAAAAACGCGCTTCTCGCATGGAAGTTGAATGAAAGACAGTTGTGACGTCATCAAATTACAACATACTTTTTTCTTTAATCTATAATTTAAAATGGTTATCAAAATTAAAACTAACCGAGGATGTCAATTTGAGGTATTTTGGCGTTGTGATAAACTAGATGATGCCTGCGACTTCGTCCGCCTTGTTTCAGTTTATTCCCGCGGGAACTCCTTAATTTTCTGGGATAAAAAATAACCATGTCATTCCCTGGGATGTAACCTACTTCTATACCAAATTTCATCAAAATCAGTTGAAAAGATGTTAAGGCGTAGCAGACAGACAGACGGGCAGACACACTTTCGCATATATAATATTAGTATCGATGCGATAGTGTGGCTGAATGTCTGTTATATTTTCACGGCCCATCTGCTTAAACAATTCTGAAGATATTTGGTACAGAGAGCAAGCATCCCGGGTATGGACACAGGCTAATGTTTATCCTGGAAAGTCGGAGAGTTCCCGTATCACCTTTGAAACCTAAATCTAAGCGGACGAGGTCACGGGCATGAGCCAGCATCTAGTGGCTGAATATTACGTTTTTTAATAATAATAAATGCAATAATATGTGCCTTGGAAACCTACCGTTTTATATTGTTTTCTCTGACATAATACCGAAACTCATGACACCCGAAAGTTTTTGACCATGGTTTTTGAGAAATACGTACTCATCACTTTAGCGAACCAGGAAATCCACTAGATTATTCCGGTCGGGAGCACCAAACCCACCTGTCGTAACTCGTACCCAACCAATAGCAGTCATTTTTGAAAAACTGTGGTCAACCTTAGTTACCTTTAAATCATATTAAGAATTACGCTAAGATGAATAGACTAAATTGTAAATGTTATAAACATATCATTTTCTTAACATTTTAATGGAGCTAATTCTGTTGTACACAATCTATAAACGAAACTAAAATGACAGCATTAAAAATATTGTTAACCCTTTGATAATTATTCATGTTATTAATCATTAAATCATTTAATTATTTCATGTTGTTGTCTTAACGTGCGGAGGTCCCGGGTTCGATCCCCGGCAGGGTTAATTTGGGAATTTATAATTTCTGAATTTTCCCTGATCTGGCCTGGTGGCTAGTTACCACCCTACTGGCAAAGACGTGCCGCCAAGCGATTTAGCGTTCCGGTACGATGCCGTGTAGAAACCGAATAGGGGTATGGGTTTAATACAACTGCCATGCCCCTAACAGGTTAGCCCGCTACCATCTTAGACTGCATCATCACTTACCATCAGGTGAGATCGCAGTCAAGGGCTTACTTGTAGTGGATAAAAAAATTAAAAAAAAAATCTCTGCAAAAAGGGACAGGGATTTATAGATGTCATTTTTGTTTAGAGATTGTGCTACAATTGGCCCCGATGTGTCTCATTTTAACATATTTTAACCATAGACTATTAGGGTCTCATCACATCTGTCGACACTGAACCGGATCTCAGAACTGGTCAGAAAAAGCTTTATGTATATGATATTAAGAGTGAAAAAGACGTCGCCCGCCCGGCCGTCGCAACGGAACGGCTACCGACGCGGGACGGCATTTTGCCTGGAGCTTTCCCTAACGGCTCGAGCCGGTTCCGCATCGATAGGTTTGGCGATTACCCTTACGTGTCGATTTTTAACTGTAAGTTAGTAAGGTTAAATCTGTGCAAACTTTACTATCGCCTTATAACTTTTACATGCAGCAAATCATTAATATAATATTGTATTTACACATTTTACATACATATTGTTATATTTTGTTGTTATGTCACATGTAAATAATTTTAATGTTCAAGTAATTTTATGTTATTATTTCTTGTGGAAAAGCAAAGTCCGTATTTTGATGCAAACATTTTATTAATAAAACTTATCTAATAATTGTAATTTGTGTTTTTTTTTAAAATTGATTATTTGTTCATGGGACAAGGAATCTGCTTATTATACTCCCGCCTGTACACGACAAGATATTCAAGATTCCAGATTTAATAATTATTCATTAAAATTAGGTGTACACTTGTCCACTTTTTGAGCGTCAAATAAGTGTAAAACATGATGGCGATAATTATGGTATCTTAAAACTAAAGGTACGAGGGTTCCAAACGCGCCCTGGTCTGAGAAGAGCCCACAAAAAACTCAGCCAGTTTATTTTTCGTTATTACCGTCTCACAAATCATCTTGAACTAAAAAACTAGCAGAGGAGAGATCTTGACGACCTCCGTGGCGCAGTGTTGTCTTAACGTGCGGAGGTCCCGGGTTCGATCCCCAGCAGGGTCAATTTGGGAATTAATAATTTCTGAATTTTCCCTGGTCTGGCCTGGTGGGAGGCTTCGGCCGTGGCTAGTTACCACCATACCGGCAAAAAAAACGTGCCGCCAAGCGATTTAGCGTTCCGATACGATGCCGTGTAGAAACCGAATAGGGGTATCGGTTTAATATAACTGCCATGCCCCTAACAGGTTAGCCCGCTACCATCTTAGATTGCATCATCACTTACCAGTCAAACAGGCAGTCAAGGCCAAATTTTTAGTGGATAAAAAAAAATAGCTGCAGAGCAAATTTTTGCCAAGCTTCCTTGTCCTACCTACCCAGATACCTAGGTATGTCATCTGTAGAGTTCGCCTTGACGTGTACCTAATTTGGGTTAATTTGCTGTTTCCCAGTGGTCAGATATTGGTGGTAAGACTAGTCTGACCAGCGAGAGTTAAAATTCCCGTTTGTCCACCACCAATCTGACCACTCGAAATAATCCTCATCAGCTTTTCACGGAACTACCGAACAGATTTCGATACAACTCCGCAGAGCCATCTAGGGGACCGACAGGATTTTTTTCATTCATTAGCTTTTACAGGGGCTTTTTAAATGTCAAGTAAATCTACCACTGTTCGAAATGCCCTTTCAATGGCAATTTTTTGTAGATAAAGTAAATCTTTTAGCGCTAATACATTCGCAACACCATCACCGACAGTGGGCGCCATGGTCGTCTGCAACCGATTGACGTCCAGTGCTGGACATGGCTCCCTTTAGGGGCTTTCACACGCCGCGAACCACGGGCATCCAGCGGCTCACTGCGACTGAGACAAGAGCTCCTACAGAGTATTGCCACTCCATACTGGCTGATGGGCGCTTCAGAGTCGCTTACTATGCTTTGCTCGGAGTTTCTTTACGTGATCAAACGGGTGCCTAGCCAATTAAATTATTGTGAGCAACAGATGTGCTGCTTAGCCCGATGTATCTGACGTGGTGTGACGTAGCGCGTGGTGTTGCTTGAGTGGGTTACGTAAAGCCGCAACTACACCTGTAAGTTTTTACGTAAGTAGCATACGTGACGACTTTTTACATTTCGTAAGTTACCTACTCATAAAAAGCGACTTACGTGAGTAAAACAAGGGTAATCTTGACCTAAGGTTCAAAATTAAACAACCGTTTCACTTTATTGAATCATTTATACATTTCTCATTCACAACTCAGAAGAATAGGTAGGTAATTACATTGTTAAATTATATAAATTACAGCACAGTACTCTTTGAACTTAGGTAAGTATTTAATGTTAGGTATTATGCAAATGGACAAGCCCCAGTCACACTGTGTTATACCTATTTATTGTACAATTGAAGCTAACTTCTAGTGGGATTACAGTAGACAAGAGACTAGCCTTATTTATTAACTAAGTAGGTACTTCGAAGTTGAACTAATTGGAAAATTTTTGTTCAGTTAGTTCGACTGGTAGGTCTGACACTTTAAATAAGTCGCACAGGTCAGATTTAAGACTTAGGGCCAGCGCACATCTGGCGAGGCGCAGCGCAGAACATTCCTCATTCGCAAACTATTAACGACTGTGCTAACGTTGAAATCAAAAATCAATTGACACAACTATAATTAGTCCCCGAGAGCACTGTAGCGACTCCAGGCGAAAGGTAGCTCGCAGTATTTTCTATTATTATTCTACATTAGCAAAATCGGTAATGGTTAATTAGCAGTGAAAAATGCTCTACGCTGCGCTTCGCCAGATATGCGCCGGCCCTTAGGGTAGGTACCCTATGTTCAGCTTTAAAGGCTGAAATGGGACAATATGAGGAGCAATGTTGTAAGGTAAGATATTGCGAGGCATCAAACGCCATTCTCTATTGATTAACTACTATGGTACCTTCCCTTCATACTAGTAGCCCTAGGGTGTTGCTGCCTTAGTTTTTGCATACGGGAGGGCAGTATTAATCATTATCATCGCATCTTTAAAACCTCAGGGGCCTCACGCCTTAGCTTTCTCCGTTGTCGGACAGAAGCGATTATTCCATAGAAAGCGGGCATGTCAAAACGCTCGTGTCCGCTACTTCAGCAACCCAGCAACCTGTAGCTCTGCTCAGCCTGTCCGCCCTCCCGCTCTACTGGTCAGTAAGATGAGTTAGCTTCTCGTGTCGTCCGTATGTTGAAGACATTTTGTCCATCGCATTCTCTCTACAAAAAGTTCGTATGGTTCATTATAATGATTGCGCCCGTAATCATTATCCTAAACAGCACCAAACATTCATCTTAAGTTTTTTATTCTGAACACTGAGGCTGTTTTGCGAGATAATGCCGAGAGAAAGCTTCGTCACACCGTGCTACGTGTGCTGCTGCAACCACTTATAGTTAAACAGGGTCAATTTGAAAATATTTATAACCTCATAAAGGTAGCTTCTGTATACGTGTTAGTGAACTATTTTTCTTTCAAACAAAAAATAATATTACACAACAAATTGGCTCCACAATGTAGCGGCGCGCGGTGCGCGGGATATAGCTCGACTATTGCCTGCTGAAAACACGCTCTTGAAGAGAGTCTACAGTGAAAAGTTTTTTTTTTTAAAGTGAAATTATTTAGTTTAAAAAAAGTCGTCTATCAACGGTTTTCAGTATTATGTAGAGCAGCTGTTGCCCTCAAGAGGTCATTAGTATTTTTAAATAAACCCTGTACACATTTTAAAGAAAAGCTGAAGTGTACAAAATAACGTTTTAGAGGCCTTACCTAATATGAGATCCATCGTCTCTCGTCTACTACCAATCCGAGACAGGGAATGTTACCCAAGGTATTCCTCTGAAGTATAAACTTAGTAACGAGTAGGTACATCACAAGCAATATAGATCATGCATTCTTGAGAAACGAAAAATCCAAATGTAATTTTTTGTTTTTTTTTTTAAAAAAACGCTGTTTTTCTGATTTGTTATCTAACATACAATTACATGTTTTTAAAATAATTATAATATGGTTTCTTGGTTGAAATTACCTACCTAAGAAACGTAGGTAGGTATCTGCCATTCATTTATTTGTGAGATCTTTTATAAAATAGGTATAGACCGTTAAGACATGTACCTACGTACATTTTTGGTATCTTTAATTTTATAGAGAGTGTATCATATAGAGTTCGATAACATTTTTGTTACTAAGTTTTTACTTCATCTCATAATAGCTCCACGGTATATAAGTACCTAAGTTCACAATCAATAACACCATTCACTCATTTCGATGCATACGCTGATGTTCAAAAGATTTGATCACCGGCTAGCCATAAATTATATATTTAGGTACACTGCGTATCTACTCGTAGGTATATTATTCTGACAAATGGCACTATGTCCGAGTCCACGGATAATTTAAATCGTTTAAATTCCAATAGAGTTATTTCACCCCATTTAAATATGATCGGCGCGGCGGCGGTGCGCTTCATGTTAGGTATGTAATACATAAATTCGATAAATAGCAGGTATTTATGTTACCAACATGTTCTTTTAAAAAGTTAAAATTGTAAAAGAAGTTAGCTGCGGGAGGTATTAATGGGGTATTTACTAATGGGCTAAGCCAGCAATGATAATTTATTTGCATTATGTACTTAAATTAATTATTAATGTTAGTATTCGTTCACTGTAGGATAATTTTACCTTCACACCATTAAGAACTCTATTTGAATTGGATAGGACCTAAATTATCTGTAGACGAATGTCTCGAGCATGCCAAGTTAGTATACATAATTGCTGACCTAAGTTTAAATATCAGGTGTCCGTTACACGATAGGTTTCGGGCTTGCCTGATGGATAAGCTACCGTCTAGACTCCTAGAGAGATCACCGATATTCATATGAAAGATGCTCTAGATATAAGCTATCGTGTAACAGACTCCTCAGCTAGAGACTAGCCGGGATCATCACCCGCGGTGACGTCATGTGGCACAGTTGTGTGGACAAGTGTTTATAAAATACATTTCACATGGTGATCATGGCATTCTGATATCGTAGAGGAAAGCTAGATATCGGTTTTGGAATCTACGTTCCCGAACCTTTTTTCTATATTATTTACTGACCCGCGCTTTTGACTAACTAACTGTATAATATATTTAAGTAAGTACACTGTTAAAGGTAGGAGTACTACGGTATCACGTTACGCAGCTCATTTTATATAGGTATATATAGCAACCCAGCATCTGTAGTATTATCTGGATTTTAAGTTATAAAGTTATAATTTATTTTGTTTCAATAGTATACCTATTCAATTTCTTCGTGTATAGTTGCTTGTATGCGTTCAGATGTATGCCAGGGAACCCCTAACTTCAGGTGTTTACTAAAGTTTTGTTTTAGTTTTTTACCTAGGTAGGTACTGTTGGATGTTTCCGAGTTCGGTTTTTACGACTCTGGGAACATATCGTAAGGTACTAAGTTAGATTTTACTTAGGGAACAAACTGTACCTAAGTTTAGGTACAGTAACAAAAGGGGGATTTAAATAGGTATGTAATAAACTATAACGTTGTATTTAACATATACCTAGTTACCTACTCCTCCTCAAACTGTTTGATTTATTTAAGTGACCCGTATTTTTTATTAATTTTTGAATCACTTTCCTTCCTATACAGTATATCGTTAGGCTAAGAAAATCATCCCGATTCACAATTAATAATATAATAATTATTATCATCGGAATATTAAATATAGAGCTAACTATGGTACACCTTTTAGCCCGTGACCTAGCTCAATAATTACAATGTAAGATTTTGTTGGCACACGATATTAACAATAATTACTTACATATTACGCAACTGTACCATATAACGTCAGTACATTAAAGCTGGCATAATGTTTCATTAAAGTAAATTAGTAAAATTTCACAAAAAGGTGCCACAGCCGACTCTGTACGGGCACTAGCCGTGAGAATAATATCATAAGATTAACGCATGGATGGGTCTTGTTGACTGCCGAGTGGGGGTGGGCATTTGTGCGCAGACCTTCTACCCTCTAGAATTGACTCTGTCTTGTGTGAGTGTCCAGCTCACGGCAAGTACGCGCATGAACGATGAACCGGTTCAAGCGGGGATTTGCTTGTTTACCAGAGCTCACACGAGGTTCTATCGGTTGAAACGGCCCCACTAGAGCCATTAAGTAGATCATTTATTACTTTCAAGTAGATCATTTATTTATTACATAAAGGGACGTAATGTATTTTTTTTATGATAAAGATGCAATGGCCATGTATGGCCAGCTTCTTCTTTCTGAACCCTCGAAAATAATCAACGTTAGCGTGGCAGGCCCAGACGGCGATGGCGCGTCGAATTAAATCAATTTCCAGTCGAGTGCCCAGCAGAGGCACAGAATAGGGAGGTGTGGAGAAATCGGAGGGAGGCCTTTTACCAACCGTGGGACAGTACAAGTTAATTTGGATTAGATTAGATAAGAAAGAAGCAAGCTTTGTATTCAGCAGCTGCTCTCGAGATATAGAAATAATAGGTTGATATGGTGATATTATTGTTTAATTTAATAATACTAGGTACTGTAATTTGTAGTAGGTGTTCTTTCCTGTCTCCTGAGCGGGATGTGCTACCTCTACCTCTGTCTTATCATAAGAGCCTTTAAAGTAGGTTTGGGGAATTAATAAGGATACAAATTGTATTGTAGGCCGTATTCATACAGTTCATGTAGGAACTGATCACACCGCTGAAAGTAAATAACGCACAAATGCACCCCTAGCGATAGCTTAACTATCTATCTAGTTAACTAGTAACCAAGTCGAAGTGTCCACACAGAGTCGTCTGTGGACCACGTCCCGCTCTATAAACCTTTCACCAGTGTAAAGTGTAACAGGTATTTATTTGATTCCCGGGCCGTACGATTATATGAACTCCAAAACAAACTTAGCAAACGAGTACCGGCTCATTTGGTTTTGAATAAAATAATAATAGATCATAAAAATTGATTTAATTGCAAAGAAGCAAAATAGAAAAGTGAAGATCAGACAGATATTAGGTACCTATTATACTTTTAAAATATTCTTGCCTTATCTCTTTAATCAGAGATGATCGATAAGTTCTATTTCGTAAACAAATATATTTTAAAAATATATAGCAGAGAAACGATAGAGTATTTGAAATCTAATAAGTGAATAATAATATGTTAGGGTATTTAATTATCTAACGAAGAGCATTAAAATAGTTGGCATTTACTAAAAAATAATTTCTTGGCCAATTAGTGAACTTATGTTACGTTTATGTACTAAGGAGCTAGGAAATGGTTTCCACCATTACTTATTTGTCTAATAATACTGGATGGATATTAAATATTATTTAAGTAAGTATTTTTTCGTGATAATATCAGATTAAGTAGGTACTTCGTAACTTCATAAGATCTCATCGGTATACAATAATTGGAAAAAGCTCTTAGCATTATAAAACCTTATAATATTTTTATTATGTAGGTACTTACTAAAAGTGTCTATATTTTTATTTTATCCCATTGCGCTTATTATTGTAAGGCGGTTTAAAAAAAATTAAACAATCCCAAATCTGCAATAATATGATGGAAACTGAAGGAATTAAAACATAAATTTATGCTTGAAATTCTTAATATAAAATTCAGCAGTACATCTACTAATATCATACACGTGTTTGAAGCCAGCAATAGGGGATCAAGGCATCGCCTGTCGTCATGCCGCGGAGTTAGCGAGCCAGCCATTACGCCAGTATAGGCAATAGGCATACGTTCACCGAACACTACGAATATAATAGCCATTAGGATGGCGCTAGCGTCGTCATGTTAACAATTGCTCCGTATTTAAAGTGTTATTAAAAATCAAAACAGTGGTGTTTGAACTGTAAAATGTGTTAATCCGTTAGATAAGAGTGAAAATTTATTGCATTAGTGTTATATAATCATAAACGGTGCAAAAAAACTATTAAATCAAATAATACTTTTGTGATGTACATAATCGTCAAACTGAACGAAAACACTGTTTATTAACTTTTTATAGTGCTAAAATTGTTATAAAAACTTAATTCAACATAAACATATTCAAATGTGTGGTGAATACAGCGATAATAAGAAATAAAGATTGAAATACCAGCATAATTCTAGTGTTTGAAATAACGATTAAGTGTGAAAATTTTCGCCATCTACTGATAAGCCGTAAAGTTACTACTTGAAATGTGACATAATGTCCTACTAATGAACGTAGACCCCAAGAGATGGCGCTTAGCTCATTACCTATAACAGTTCAACTCACGAAACAAGTCCCCTAGAAGCGGTGGCGCTAGTAGTCGAGTACCTATTTGATTTGATTTGACTGGAATTAGTATAGCCTAATATTATTAATAAAACGATATTATTAATTAAAAAAATTTATAAAAAAAAAAAAAAAACCCGAAAACACAAAAAAAAAGAACATAAATCAATTTTGCTTTGTGACAGTCATTTGGACGGATCTAGTATCATATACTTGGAAAAATTCATCACTTCAACCATCATCTTTCGTGGAACAATTGGTTAGAGTACTGCATCACGTCCTGTAAGAAGAGGGTTCAAACCGCAGTCATGATAATGCCAATTTCATATTAAAGATTTTTATGATTTGTGTGAGCATAACTAAACTAAAAAGTTACTTTGAAATATTAAAATTTTAATATACCTACTGGTAAACTAAAAATATTATAACGAAACTCTAAAATGTTGACCCGGAAAGCTCATGCATTAGAGGAGCAGAAAAAATTGAATTTAGCATTAGAAGAACTTAAAAAAAGCAAAAATGTATGTAAGCAACTACTCCAAGAAAGGGAAGATAGTGAAGTAGAAATTCAAAAAGTTGTAGAAAAAAACTCACAATTAAAAAATGAATTAGCTCAACTACATTCAACTTATACTGAGATTAAAGAAGAAAAACAACAGCTCGAAGACGTTTTGATCTACTTTCAACGATGTAACGATACTTATGAATCTGACATAGCTAAGGTGAACGACCTTGAAAGAAAACTCCATGATTCTCAACAGCAAATTTTACAGCTTCAATCAGAATTAGAAGCATGCGGGAAGAAAAACACAGATAATCTATTTTTTGAACTCGTGGAATTTAATTCTGTATTGCAACCTCAAGCAGTTATTAATCTCACCAAGGACGAAAGCTATCCACGTAACAACGTCAGACAAACGAACGGCCTCAGCCACAATAAAATAAAAAAATATATTAAAATAAATAGATACATTCGTAAAACTGAGAAACTAGTAAAAAAGAAGAACACTGTACACAAATTTAATGGCATAAGAAAACAAAATATTGAGTTGCGAACGGAATTAAGTTTCTACATTGACAATTTCGAAGAATCTGAAAGGAAATATAAGAATGATACTGAGCTATTGAAAACTGAAATTAACAATTTAAAGGACTGCTTAACTTCTTTAAATAGGAATTATGACGAAGCCCAAATCCAACTTAAGGAACACATTTTAGCCGCGGATCATATTATAGAACTATCAAAATATAATATGGATAGATTGCAATCATTAAATAATAAACAGTGCTACTGTAATTGCTCTACTGACTCGAATAATAAGGATATTCCTAACAATAAACTAGAACCAAATTATGTCAACAGCGACAATTGTGATGAACCAAGCACTATTATTTTCTCGGACAAATTAGGTCTTGAATTCGGATCAATATTATATCATAAGTTACCTCAAAAGGTGACAAACTATTGCATGCCTAATATCACTTTTTCCCATTTAGTGGATAGGGTTAATTTAACAAAAATGTACAACAAAACTTCAATTGTAATACTTTTCGGTAATAGCTTAGCCGTTAATAAGCGAGACATAACTCGACTCTTTGAATTGCTTAGTAAAGAGGACGTCAAAAAGGTAATTATTTGTGCATTGCCATACTCAAACTTGTTGACTGTCAGACAAAATAAACAAATTCATTGTTTAAATAATTATATTCAACAATTGACATCCTTTTATAGTAAACCTTTTGCTTTTTTTGACACCAACAAGTTTGTAACGGGCTTTAGACTGAACAAGTATAAGTTATTTATGCATAAGAAATGCAAAGAACGGTTAGCTACATTGGTAGCAAACAATATTGTAAATGAGACTTCTGATACGACTAACGTAATTAATATAACATGTAACTTGACAAATACTTTGAATAGTGATTGCAATAACTCTTTAAACTTGTAAATATGACAAAAGAGAAGCAGGAACATTCGGGCATTAAACTTATTCATCAAAACATTAACCGCTTCTCTGGCAAAATAGTTGAAATTGAATTATTAGTAGATAAATACGATCCTCACTTTCTTTGCTTCTGTGAAACTTGGTTGAAGCCGACTAAAATGATGTTTAATGTTAACAACTACCAAGTTGCTAGCTTTTATAATAGAGAGAAGAAAGAAGGTGGTGGTACAATTATATTATGTAAAAATGGGATCACATTTAAGGACCGCAAAGATATATGTAAATTTTCAGTTGATCTTATTTGTGAGATGTCCTGTGTAGAATTCACAGATTTTTTCATATTATGCATTTATAGGCCCCCCATGGCTAATTTTAAAACATTTATAGAGTCTTTAGATAGTGCATTAACGAAACTTTTCAAAAGTAATAAGAACATTTTAATATGTGGTGACCTCAACATAGACTTTTTAAAGGAATCTCCAGAAAAAACGATGTTAATATCGTTGTTTAAATCTTTTAACCTAGACACAATGTTCTCAGTACCCACTAGAATAACAGCTCAGTCGGCAACTTGCATAGATAATATCTTTACGAACTGTGAAATCCTACAAAAAGAGTTAATAAGTGGCATTCGGTCTGACCATCTTGCTCAGATGGTGATACTTAATCATAAAAACAAAATTAAACCATCAAACAATATGATACAATGTAGACCCATAACCGAAAGGAGAAAAGAAACATTTAAACACAACATTAAAAATAAAATTGACAGATTAAAATTACCCCCCAATAATGTAAATGATATGTACAATGCCTTCTTCGATAATATATGTGTTGAGCATAAGAAAGTTTTCACTAAAAAGACCTTAAACAGAGGCCACAAGCTTTGCTTTAATGATTGGGCAACTAAAGGAATTCGAATAAGCCGTGATAAACTATACGAACTATATTATAGAAGGAGTCTTACTAACAATGATGAATTTCATGACCATGTTCGAAAGTACTCAAAAACCTTTAAATTAGTCTGCATTACAGCTAAACAAATGTGCACCTCTAACAGAATAAAAAAATCTAAAAATAAAATCAAAACTACCTGGAATATTGTAAACGATGAACTAGGAAAAGGAAATCAGTTTAATAAAACCCCAATAAATCTAACAAATAAAGAAGATATAGTCACAAAAGTCTCAGGAGTCGCTGAAACCTTTGAAACCTTTTTTGCACGCATTCCTATGGAAACAACCAAATCTTTAAAATCATCACCAAACGAAGCCGAGATATTCCTACATCAATATGTAAAATCATCAATTACTCCATTCAAATTCAAACATATTAATAAGACTGATATTTTAAAGGCGTTTAAGTCTATAAAGATAAAAAATACTGAAGATATATGGGAGTTATCAGTTAAAGTATTTGAATCAATTGTGGATATCACAGCTCCGGTACTAGTTTATATTTTTAATAATTGTGTAGATGAAGGCACTTTTCCAGATTTAATGAAAATAAGTAAGGTGGTCCCCATATTCAAATCTGGGTGTAAAACAGATGCATCCAACTACAGACCTGTGTCAGTTTTACCAGTTATCAGTAAAATATTTGAAAAAATTTTGCTGAATCAGCTCTCTGTACATTTTAGCGAGCATCGAATTATCCACACTCAGCAGTTCGGATTTACTAAGGGAAGATCTACGACTCACGCAGGAGCTGACTTATTAAAACATATATTCCAAGCATGGGAACAGTATCAAAATGTGATCGGTGTATTTTGTGACTTATCAAAAGCGTTCGACTGCGTAAACCATGAGATACTGCTTCGGAAGTTAAAGTTTTACGGAATTGGTGGTATTTCCCTGGATTTAGTTGCTTCCTATTTATCGAATCGACAAATTAAAGTTTCTGTGGATGATCAAATATCAAATGGAGTACAAATTAACGTAGGAGTCCCACAAGGATCCATTCTAGGTCCATTTCTATTTCTTGTCTACATAAACGACCTACCGCATGTAGTAGGCGATAGGGCAGAATTGGTCCTTTTTGCAGATGACACATCTATTATATTTAAAGTTGATAGGAAAAATACCACAGTAGAAAGTCATAACAAAACTCTGTCCCTAATTGAAGAATGGTTTTCTATAAACAATCTGTGCTTAAACCCACAAAAAACTAAATGTGTTTATTTTGCACCCCCAAATACTCGAACGAATATGGAAATGGATATGTATCTGGCAAACGAGAAACTTGATGTGGTGGATACTACTAAGTTCCTAGGAATTAATATTGACCAGAGACTTCAATGGAGTCCTCATATAAATAATCTAGCAAAAAAGTTAAGTTCAGCAATTTTCGCAATACGAAAAATTAAAATAATGACTGACGTAGCTACCGCTAAATTAGTATATTTTGCATATTTTCACAGTTTGATGTCGTACGGAGTGTTATTGTGGGGGTCTGCCTCAGATGCTAAGACAATATTTATTTTACAAAAAAAAGCTATTAGAGCCGTTTATGGCATGAAACCAAGAGATTCTCTGCGGGATTTCTTTAAAGAAATAAATGTTTTAACCTTGCCATGTTTGTATATACTCGAAAATATAATGTACGTCCGACAAAATTTACACCTACATAAGAAAAAATCTGATATGCACACAATTAATACCAGAAACAAAAATAAACTAAGCACAAATTATATAAGACTTAAAAGAACCAGTAAGTCATTTATCGGACACGGTGTTCGGTTTTATAACAAAATACCGAACAATGTAACAGATCTACCAGATCGTAAATTTAAAGAGTACATTAAAAATAAGTTAATAAGTAAGGCATATTACAGAATCGATGACTATGTAGATGACAAACAAGCTTGGATTACATAAAATTATGTAAATAGATCTTTTATACACAAATTGACGATTGTTTCTCATGAATTTATTAATTTATTTATTTTATGATATTTTGTAAATTGTTATTTTGATCTTGTTTAAAAGGTTAATTTTTTTTGTTTGTAATGTTGTTATCATATTATTTGAGTAAATTGTAATTTTATATGACATTCGTAAGAGCTTTATACAAGCCAAAATCGAAATAAAATAAATGAAATGAATATGAATATTCCCGCAAATCCAACCCGTGTGTGGCTCAAAATAGTTGCGACTATTTTTACGTCATAGTTAATTAAGTACCACGGTCCACGATGGTCCTTATTATACTGATTTCACGCGATGGCAGAGCAGTGCTACAGTATTGTGAACGCACGGATCAGAACAGAAGAGTCCCAAACGCGCGTTCGCATACTAACAGTACTGTTCTGCATACACTAAATGGTAGCACTACTACAGTCTGTCACTACTCTGCGCTCGTGTGAAATAGGCATTATAAATTGAAATCGAAAAGTACGAGTAGGTACGCTTATTAACCGTTTTTTTTTATTTGACCGATATTATTATATGAACACGCTTTAATCTGGACGGAGAGGGTAATGTGAAAATGACAAATTAAATATTAAGTTAAAAAAAGGTCATTTTATATTATATTATGAATATGAAACATTGTCCTAGATTATAAAAATTCATTCGAAAAAATACTTAAAAAAGTCTACCATTTGTATTACGCATATTCTTAAGACTGGTTTGAAAATACTTTAATAATAAGTGATTTGTTTATTTGAAAGTGATGTGAAATGTTCAGGACAATGTGACATTTATTACGGTAGTAATACATTGACCCTCTGCGTGTTAACGTCAGATTGGAACCGAGCGCAACATACGCATCAAAGCTCGTAGGGATATTGAAATGCACATCGCACGTCGCGTCGCCCGCCCAACTTGAATGCCAGGGAGTTTTAGAATTCATGCAATCGTTCCGACCGACAACGCTTTTTAGCCGAAATATACAAGCAAAATATATGTATCTAAAATAAGTTTAGATATTCACACACGGCTAAAAGGTTTGCGAATATACCGTTACTATAAATCTTAAAACAATAATATAATACAGATAAAATTACCGATTACAATTTGTCACAGGCTCGATTCCGGCCCTATTTACGTATATATAGGGCCGGAATCGAGCCGCGGCCTTCCCGGACTCAGCGGTAATTTTTAGAATTTTACCAACGCCATACCTAACTACAAAATTGATAACTCTCGAGTAAAGAGAAGAACGTGATTCCTTCAGCGAAATCTATGTGGTATATCTAACTACAGTGTTAAGTTTCTCGAATAATTATAATGATTATCATTAACAACGTAAACAGCTATGTAGTGATCGCTTTGCTGCATCGGTTACACACACTTGATTATGCATAAGTAATAAATATTTTAGTTTTGTGAAATGTAGTTGCATGTGTCCATCCCCCTAGTGATTGTAGCCGCTTACGTTAATACAATAAAACTGAGATCGTTCCGACTCGCTACGAACTTAATTTAATTAAAGTAGGTAGATAGTCGCTAAACATAATATTTTGTACGATAACTGAATCACTTAATAACTATAATAATCGAAACACAGTCACATTGACCCTAAATACAAAAAACATTGTAATAATCTGCTTTAAGAATTAAGAATTATGTAGTATTTTTTATCATAATATGTATCTTTGTATATAGGTACAATGTTTTTCCATTTGGGCGTCGATATAATAAACTTTTCTAAAAATTAAACATCATTTTTTATTATAAACGAGACAAGTGGGTAACGTAGATAGGAAATGTATAAGTAGATTATTTATTTTTATATTTTTTTGTCGCACCGGGCCCATGTCGTCGCGTATCGCGCCTGTAGGTAGGTACACAACTCCACTTATTATCAAATTTCAATATTTATAAATCGATTTAAATGAAAGGGAATACATATAATTTTGGCCAACACGAGTAATTCACGCGAAATATCATTTTCCATTTATCCGAACCTATCAATTTTGCGATTTCTAATATTCCTAAAAAATACCAGGCAAATTAAGTACCTATATTATTATAATTTTATCGAAAATAACCCATTATGTTAAGTGATTTTATTATTTAATTTGGTGGTTTGGTTTTAAAATAGAATAATATTATACAACATGTGCTTAGGTTTTAATATTAACGATTCAATTCGAAAAGTCAAGAATCTAAATATCGACAGTTCACCAAATTATATTAATTGCAATAATATTAGACGCAGAGCACAAATCGGTACGTCGCAATCTCTGCTGCCTATGGAGTATGGACCCGAGTGCTGGATTTATTGATATTACACAACATGCATGTTCTACACTTAAAAATAACATCGACACATCTAGGATCACTTGCTACAGCCTCGGTCACCCGCGCAACCGTTCCACATTGTGGTGTCAGTCAGTTCCTATCACCTAATCCAAAAGATATACCCTCGAAAACCCGAGCTGAACCTGGAGTATAATTTTCTTAGAACAAAATATATTAGTTAATAAATAAACATTTTGGACATTCAGGGCGAAAACTCACTACGAACAGGTCAGGACAAAAACCGCGCGTCGCGCGTATGGGACACACGTTCTGTTCTGCCGCGCCGGTCTGCGCAGCTCCACACAAAAGACCTTTCGCCTGTTGTGTGTCTTCGCCCGACCTGCCGCAATGTCGCTCGTCAATATGAAGCCCCACGCTTCGGATTCCGGCATTTATCCGCCCGGCTGTTGGAACGGAATTTTCCATTTTCGGAGTCAACATAATATTATTTTGAGCACGCAAAAGTTATTATTTAATATTTTAAAAATACTTGTTTTTATACTTAACCAATTAAAGTGCCATAACCTTTCGAATTGTATAAAAATTAAAAATAATAAATTTTGTCCACAATTTATATTAAGTATGCGCCTCAAAAATAAGACATCAATTAATCACAAGTCGATTGAATCACTCTAAGTCCTATATATTGCTCTGAGATATGTATGTCAACACTCCGTTGAGCTCTCCACACCACACACCACACACCACACACCACACACCACACACCACACACCACAATCAGGAGTCGGACAAGTGGACTGGCGCGGCGTGGTTCTCACCTAACAGCTTATGGCAACTACATGAATATAACCACCGATTACGTTAAACACAAATATTTGACTTTACGTACGTACCTATCATACTCGTATAATGCTAGAAATATAAACGGCAGAGTCGTGAAACAAAGCGTTGCGATTGTCATCTCTATCGACCTATAGGAAAACTGCCAAGTGCCCATTCCTTGTGGTGTCCCGCGGCAGCTCTATAGAATGCTGTACCTAGTCTCACCCTTAATGCGGTACGTATATTTTATAATATAAGCGTAGATGTGACAGTAGAAAGCGGCCTTACGCTTAAATCCAGAAGATAGATCTATTTATTATATGCTTATTTCCTAACACCGATATAACACAAATTCAATATAATATACTGATCGTATCTACTTGTGATATTTGGCAGCCTATGTTATCTATTGTATTTTCTAATATTTACTAATCAATGTCTAAAACGAATAAACACATCATTGCAGTCGAGTTGCATTTAGAATATGTTTGCTTAGTTATATAGGTATTATTCAATGTGATCACTGGGCGTGTAGTAATCTGCGGTGTTGTTGTTGTCGTATTCGTGACCCTGAGCACTTATTCATATTTAGTGAAACACGTCAGAGATTAATCTTGTTTTCGTTATAGTAGCAGTATTTATATACATGAGACATCTACGAGTACGTATATCAACTATGAAAAGTAAGTGGCGCTAATCGGATTTTAGCTGAACCCCTTTCTAAGCGAATGCTTACTTCACTATAATCTAAAGTGTAATAATTATATCATGTCTTTTCACCTAAACGTTTATAATATACTATGACATGTGTACTAATGATATGATAAAAAATGTTTCAGTGACTATGACTAACGGGGAGTCACAAAATAATTCTAAGTTATCGGCTTTAAATACGTAAGTTGAGGACGAATCCAAGTAAATCAAAGAATTCCTTTGTAACGAGATCGTGGAATATATTCCGAAGTCAATAAAATAATAACACTGGAAAATGAACAAATGTAACGAAGAAAAAGTTAAAATGAATACCAACCTTCTCAAAATATTTAGAGGGAAGAAGACGACGGAATGTAGATCATTACATTTTTTTGAAATCATATTTTAGTTATAAATAATAATAATATTAGAAAATGAGCATTTTAGGCGCAAGCTTTTATGGATCCACAGACAAACATAAATAGTTGTGAAATTGACGAGAGGGCAAGCTTCCCGTGGATCCAGACAAGCTTCGATCGACATACGATCGTCCGTAATCCTAGAGAATACTTCAATAAACACGTGTAGTATAAAATCACTTCATATCGGATATGTCTACAACTTTATTATCTAGTACGATATATAAGCCATCCTCGTATCAGCGACAGTTCAATCGATCACGGAAGGCAAGCCGGTTGAACTTTAACCATTAATTTAACTATTATGTAAGGTAATCGTTAACAGCTGTTAATGCATAAATTATACTAGATATTAAACAGTTAGTGTCTATTTCTATTATTAAAGTGATAAGCAATTTGGTCATGAAACGTCTGCCACAAAATGTACAAGTTTTATACCGAAACGAATTTCTGCCGCCAACGTTCCGTTATTCACAACCCACCTGCATTGTATAGATACTTAATGAATAAAGCCATTATAATATTAAAGTATGTAACACCGACGATAAATGCTATGTAAATACGGGTGAACAACGTGTGGCGTGCACCACGATGGCCGAGGCTGTGCCAAGCTGAGGGGACGGGGACTGGACCGCGGCCGCCGCGCCGCACGGCGCGTGCCGCCGGCGGCACAGTCTCGCAGCGAACAACTTACGACTAATTCCTTCCCTTCGCCGCACGGGCTCGATTCTAAACACTATTTCAGAATCGTAAACATATTTGGATGTAGCGAAAGAGAACTGGGACACGATCCGGTGCGCGTTGGCTGTTTAGACTATGGTCGTACCTACTGGGTGAGCGCGGAGTGTACCTGTAGCGCAGGGCGCGCCGCCGCATTCACGGTGACGTATTATCGCGGAATGCAGCGGTTACACGTCACATTTTACAATTTATATTTTATCGTTTATCGTAGGCCTATTGATTGATCGATTACATCTCTCGTGTCTGAATATTTATATCTTATATTACACGTGTATCGAATCGTATGAAGTGTACTAAGCGGTAGGTAAGCCTTTTGGATTTATTTACAATGATGGCCCAGGCTAATCGCACTCATAGTAGGTACAAGCGTATTCAAAGATTTATTTATAGAAGTCGTTTAAAAATTCGATTGCTAGGATTTTTAACGATTAACCAAAAGATCGCTCGAAATTTAAGCACCTAAAAATAGTTCATAAGTGATCGACACCGGGTAAGTTGCGAGTGTACAAACGTGCCAGGTTACACGTCCAACTTCAGAGCTGTCCGTGCGTGTGTATACACCGATACACATACACACACACGGACAATTCGGAAGTGGCCCGCACGTGTGCAGAGTGGTCGTGGCGTGGTCGGCGTGCGTGTCCCGTGCGGCGCTCACACGTGGCAGGCGGGCGGCGAGCGCGCGGGCAGGCGGCCGCGCCACACGGTGCGCGCGCCCTCCGCCCCCCTCGCCTTCCCTGAAACGTGACGAGCGAATCCGTTACATTGGAACTGTTGCGCCTGTACACGTGCAGCCGTTACTTAGCCAAAACATTCGATCGCATTTATAAAAGCAAACAATCATTTTACTTGAGAACGCATGAAAAATCTATGGAACTAATCACGTTGGAGGTTGGAGTTGCACAACGTAAGATGTAGGTGTGTGCCAACGCGATTGATTACCTCGATTGGTTTATCATTAGCTCTTATTAGATAGAGCTTTTACTTAAAAAATCGCGATCTAAGTCAATGCTCGCTTCGCTTGGATAAGTAACGTTTATAAATCTGGACCTTAAATGGCAGTGCAGGCGGCTCTATCTACTGCATACACTGAGATTTGAGCTCCAGATTTACCTACCACCTACAAAGCTACTACATCCATCAATCTGATATTTACTGGGTTATTAAATATTTATTTACGCACACTTATATATTGAGAACTGGGTAATTGACAAAAATTTATCTTGGGACATATTTTAAGAAACTAGCAAATGGAAAATAATTATGACTTAGGGCCGCTTGCACAAGGACATTTAAACTGATTTAGTTAAATTTTGTAATGCTGTCCCTCTTTGGCAAATGCATATTATAGTTGCCAAAAAGGGACAACATTAAATTTTTTAACTAAATCAATGATGAAGAGCCCTTGTGCAAGTGGGCCTTAATATTAGATATAGCACTGAGACTAATAACATTTCTAAGGGCGTAGGTATATATTATATCCCTACACTATATACGGAAAATACTGAATAATTTCGTTTACATAAATGATCTGCAAAATCTATTTCAAATACTTTTGGTTTATTATTTTAAAAAGAGCTGAATGTAACCGCGACGTAAACAACAATGGACAATAAAATATATATTACTGCGTATGGTCTAATATAGTTTGTAAAGGAGGGATCTCCAAGTATCAGTCAACTACCCAGTTTGGATTGAAATCTGGAAATGGTATTGTTCTTGCAGAGACACACAAACATTCCACAGCGAGGGGTTCAACGTTTAACACAGCACTTTGATCGTACTTAATTTTAAAACTAACAGATAGGACAGTGAAAACAACATTGTCTATGGAGGGGGGTCGACGTTAGACATAAAGCGTAAACAAACACGCACAATGTGTGAGTGTGGAAGTAGGTATGATTGTTGTTGCCAATTTTCCGTCTCAATCTGGGCCGAGTGTAATTTTTCGCGCACAAAACGTGACACCCGAGTTACAGTTATCCCCCAGAACGTACAAACGTCAAATCACGATGTTTTCCCGTCAATACTAATTAGGTATAGTACTAATTTTTGACAGGTTCACCTCGCAAACGTGAGATGACCGTCACGTTTGCTGAAATAACGTTAGCTTGAAAAGTTACACTAGGCATCTGCTTAGAGCAGCAAGTTTACACTATTATAGGTGTTTCGGTTACAGTTTCAGTTTTGTTAATAAAATTACACTTCGCTTATACATGGCTTGCAGTCTTTGGCGTGCACAGGGTTCGATGAAAGGGTGGGCGTTAGTCACGAAGGTACTCATTTACTGACATATTATAGTGGAAATATGTTTATGGACCAAACATAAATACTGAATAGTAAACATTGGGCGATTTCGTGTTCAACTATGGTAAATAGAGCTCGTAGAACTGTAGGCATGGCCTGCAGTCTGCACGTCACTGCTCACAGACCAACGTGTTCAAGCCAAGTATAAAGCCGCGTGTATAACTCGATTGGGGCCTACAAGTGTAAACTGACGTAAACTCCGGCGAGATTCGAGAGTTCATGCGAATTTTGATACCCTACTCCAGTCATCATACAATCCAATATTATACCTGGTTGAGCAGCTGCTAAATATAATATAAGATTGATCAATGTCACTTAAAGCATCAGGAAAAGTAAATTTTGGAATCTCGTACGACGAGATAAATTGTCAAGCATGAATGCCAATCGGTTAAGAAAGTTTAGTGTAGAGAGAGTATATACGGCTGGGGTGCGAGTGAGGGATCGAAGTTGTAGAAACATACACATTCAGTAGAACAATTAACACTCATCGATCACAACAATTACAATACGGAGTTACAAACGTCTAGTTTTATTTCAACCCCGGACGATATGAGAGGTGAGGTTATGGAAGGTGAAACGAAAATCTCGGGCATAGTTGGGGCTGGCGTACACATTTATTAATAATTACTACAATTTTGCGTGAATGCGTCTTAGGCCTTTTTAAAAAGGTTCTCTACTTTGGGTATCATAGTTTAGTCGACTTATGTGAAATGAACCAAATTTTTTTTTCGCCCTCAATAGAACACAGGCCATGCACGCTTTTGACAAGGCTATATTTGCACACGTAGAGCCTAAACTTAACTGCTAAGTCTTGGGTGCAAGTTTTTAAGAAATTCGAGGTGTTTTTTTGCACGTGGTATCAGACAACTAGGCTATTACGCACCGTTACGGCGGCGTTAGTATGGCGGCGGCCGTTACGTTAGTACGGCGGCACTGATTGAACAGTTACCTATTTACATATTTTGTTGTTGCAAACTGTTTATTGTATAGAGAATTGAATAAAACTTGCCAAGACGTATTCACGTAAATGTTCCAGCCGTGTATCCCAATGCTTTTCCCAAATTTATCAAAAACTTCGTCAGGGGATGACGATGGTGAAAAGTATCGACGTAAAAATGTCTATTATAGAGATTTAAACATCTGTAGTTACTTATGTGGGAACGTACACGTTAACATATTATAATATGCAAGTATATAAAATGAAAAAAATAAAATGTAAGTATATGAAATTATTGATAGAAATAGAAAGGAACCTAAGTTACAAAGTGAGTTCTATGGTAGCAGTTCACTGCGCTACAGGGTATGGTATACTTAGTTTTGATCATGGATATTCTAGGTAAAACTGTTATAGGCGACGTCGTTAAAAAAACTGGTTATTTGAAGATAATGATTTTTATTACTCGCAAAGTAGACGTTTCAACGTCGTACTGAATTTTTTTAATACATAAACTAAAGCCTGTTATACAAAAACGTACGAACGAGAAAAAATAAAAGCTGAAAAACAACAAATAAACTAGCATGAAATGACTAGCAATCTCTAAGGCCAGCGTCCTATTAAAAACACACTCTGATAGATTGATGTAAACAGACCGTGCGTTGGTAACTTGTTTGCTACGCTGGAGCCTCCGCGTCGCTACGCGCTACGCACCTCGTAGCGTAGAGCGCGCTAGTTTGTGAAATATCACTCTTGAAGTTTGGTATTTCTAACGTCCATTGTAATATTAAATTTATTCATTTGAGGGTTTTTAATAGAACGCTAGCTTAACGTTAATTAAGGCTGGGAGTCCACTACGCTCGCACTAGCGTCGTGTCTTCCATTCGGAAGGCAACCACGCTTTCTCCTTTCACGACAGTCTGTTCAGCTCCATACGACGATTTTTTTTGTTCTGTTCAGCACATGGTGTTTCTGTCCAAATGAACGTAACTTCGCGAATGTAGTGGAACCCCAGCTGAAGTGATCACATATTTCTCGCATACTAACTTACGATTACTTTACGATCTTCGCGGGAGATGGTGTAACTCTACGCCTAATGAATAAAAGAAAAAATATTAATGTTTAACAACAAAAATGATTTCCTCATTATGTTAGTTAAGTATAAAAAGTACCTAAAAATAAATAAAATAAAATATAGCTACAGCGTACGTTCGTATGTACCTGGAGACTTAGAGATAGGGAATTATTCTTATCAAATGCTTTGTTGAGCAGAAATAGACGCTATGTAGCAAATGAGATGTTCAAAATTTATGTACAAAAAAAACCGAGAGGAATGTTCAGTGATTCAGAAATAATGTATTCGATGACTCTGTAATGTAAAATTTATGTTCATTGAGGACAGAATATCAGTTACGACCAACAGGCGCCGTCTATCATCTGTCATCGAGCGAAGTCATAGTGAGAGTGTGTGACAATAAGGATCTGATTGAGATGATCGCATAGTAGCTGTCAAACGTTGGTGATAGGCTTGTGAATTGTATAGGTGTCGCCAATAATTTGAGCCTAGTAGAGTAGAGTAGTTCTCGAAGAACGTATTGATATACATAATTCATAGCTAAAACCAACTCAGCGAAGCCAGCTCCGCACTTACGTAACACGTACAGTTAGTAGCTTTGAAGAATAGTGTTATATTATAGAACCGGACGTTCGTCAGTCAGAAGCTCGTTACAGACGAGCGACACAACTAGCGCAATGCAGCGGGCGCGGTAACAACAGGGTTTTGCTTTATTCATGATAAGTATTATGTACATACCATATTGCGAGTGAGGCGGTTGAAATGTATTATACCAAATACTAACTAATAACTAATATAATTAGTATTACCAGACCTAGAGAATGCATAAGTATGTTAACTAGGATGTTTGCACAACTAGGATGTAAATCCTACATCCGTACATAAGATCTAAGTAGGGAATATTTTAGGGGGAGCAAAACATCAATGTTAGGCAAAAACCAGTGCTAGATTCACTCGACGATTCAAAAGCACCTGTGAAAGTTTATTTGGATGAAAACATTTGAGTTTGAATTTGAAATTTATGAACTCGCGGCAGGGTTACCCCAAGGGGCTAATTTTTTAAGAATGAATCGGCATCAGGGTTTATAGAAATCTCAAACCATCTCTCTTCTTCGGTTCTCTTTGAATTATACGCACTGTTCTCAACCCTGTCCCCACTACCAAAGGTTAACTGGAAGAGAATACCTCTAGGTATTAAGTTCGCCTTTGTGCATTTTAATAATATGTGCAATAAAGAATTTAAAACAAAAACAAACATCCTTGTAATTCTTCAATGGCAGCTTCTATTTTGTATGGATACAAGTGCAATAAAATATGGCAACCTTGAGACAGAGATGTACGGTTTGGCGAAGAATATTTTTATAGGGAACCTGATGCACGGCAGCTCGATGCTTTATTGAATAATTCTCAAACTCGAGTATATCAGGAACCTAAAAGCCGGGTGGTTTCCTTGGCCGTCAAAGGGACAATGTTGCCGGTATCGCGATGTTGAGATATTCTACACGCCATTGTGTCAATAATTATTAATGTGATTTCCAGTCACTTGTGTTCAGCCCTGCATCAATGCCACCGGAGCGCTTCACGGTCGTCGTCGTTCATTTTATAATGAAGTGTATTATGTTCGCCTGCTGCACAGGTAAGGGTTTACAACGAACGGCGGAGCTCGACACAAACAACTGCAGACTGCTGCAGCTGACTGATTATAGCTATGAAAAATAAATGAATTCCAACTTTCGTTTTCTCCTATTTCCTTCACTTAATTGAGTTCGATATTTTGTTTCATGAAAAACGTATGGATTTTACCAATTTCTGTATGTATTTGTTTTATTTTTAAAACTTGTCACTGAGGGATGTCTCATAACGGCGGTAAAATTGGTAAGTCTATTTTTATAATTTTTGAAGGCTTAAATCCCATAATATACCCCATATTATGGGATTTCGAATTTGACGTTCAGGTTCTTACCGACCTTACTTGATTACCTACCGGGTCGGGTATATGAAACATCAAAGAAATTTTCGTTGTTTCATACTAATTTGTCATAGTCGTTCTTCTCATTTTCAATGCATAAACGGTGAAACTGCAAAGATTTTTTTTAATTTGACGCCGTCCATACACGTCATAATTTTTGTGTCACGTGACCATGGATGGTGGATAGTATATAAGTAAAGATGTCGTACCCGTTAGTCAGACGTCCGTCTCCAGCGCCTGGGCGGCGGCTCCGTGCAGGTGGTTGATCCGCACGTTGCACGTGACGGGCGCGTGGCCGTGCGCGGCCTCGAGCGCGGCCTCGTACATCGCGCCCACTCCCGCCCCGTAGCCGATTCCGAACGCGGAGCCGTGCGCGGCGCCGTGCAGGGCGAGCGGCGCGGCAGCGGCGGCGGGGGCGGCGGCGATGGCCAGGGCGCTGGGCCGCCGCCGCAGCTCGCAGCGGGGCTCGTCCGGCTGGGTAGCCCGCTTCGCCAGTTTGGCTAGGTGCTTCATCAGCTCTTGTTGTTGTAGCTATATTTTATATTCATTAGTTTTCAAAAGCTCGATAGCCCCAAAAACGACAGAATACTAAATATGAAAAGCGTTATTTTTGTTTACATACAAGTAACAGCTGCGTGTATGGTCGGCGAGCTGAGTATAATTATTATTGGAGCCTTTCTGTAAGCGACAAAGGTCAAATGTGGACGTTCAACGAGCCTGTCTTCTAACTTTCAAAGCGAATTCCTTTTGAAGACATGCTCGTTTGACGTCCTTCTACCCTTTTCGAGTTTAGATCGTCGTTCTGTTTGTGTTCAGATCACCGAGCGAACACGCAGCTGATATCACACAGTAAATAGATTTGTTAACGCTGAAGCTTCATTTCGAATGTAGTTCGCAACAACATGAGCGGCCATATGCGCCAGCGGGAGGACATACTTGGTTGAGGCGCATCAGGTCCTGGTGCTCGAGCGCGGCGATGTCGTCCGTGTTGCCGGCGGCCTCCATGGCGGCCTGCTGCTCCCTCAGCAGCCGCTCCTCCTCGCGCAGCCGCCGCATGGTGCTCTCCAGGTGCGGGTCCGCCACCAGCACGGAATCCTCCAGCTCCATCATTTCCGAGGACGAGTCGCTCATCGACGACTTTTTGATTGGACCTGAAACTGTTTTCGAGCTTTGTGACTATACATGCTTATACAATTCAAGCAGAACAAAACTGCTTCTAAACTGGCGAATAGAATGACACACACACGCACACTATACAGTTACAGGATTGGATTAAGCAACAACATCATATATTTATAAAATATATTTTATTTACATTTTGGGTACAGTAGTCAGTAGTACTAATAGTATAATTAATGACAAAAATTCAGTCTGTCTATCTGTCCCTTACCCTTCCACGGCTCGTCCGCTCGAGTTGTAGAGATAGTTCATATCCCATAAACAGGCATAAGCATAAGCTATTTTTTTTTACCTAAAAACAATAAATCCAAACGGACAAAATCCTTGATCTTGTGCTTTTAGATTTTTTTGACTCATTTTTTTGTTCCCCTAACTTATTTCATACATTTTAAGCTAATAATAAAAAGTGGACTTTTAACACATCGTCAACAATTCGGACTTGTGAAAACATGTAAAACGCGAAACAGAGCTAAACAAAGAAAGCTGTACAAAACTGAGTGACTCACTTCTTTGTCTGAGAACAATGATCTATTATAGTTCCGCTGTCATTCCATCCCTCTTTCTTATTAGCAAAAACTTTGTAACACCGACATAAAACATAAGTATCTGTGTGCCTACTTAGGCTAAACTACTTATTAATAAAAGCCCAGTTATAGTGAGCGCGATGCCCGCAATTTCTCCCGCGTTAGGAAGGTTAGGTTACTTTTAGGTTTATCGATTAATCCCAGACGTTGGTGAAATAATTTAGGCTGAGTTTCCAGTGACATTCTTCTCAGATCGGCGCGCGTTTAAACCCTTGTAGGTTTAGTTTTAAGTTTAACGTAAATAGTATCAGTTAGCTACTGTTACTGTAAGTTGTTACTGTAATGTGAGTTAGTTACTTTAACCGTTACTGTATTTACTGTAAGTTCACTTTTTTACTACAAAGCAACAAAGATAAATATAGATAAAAAACTATTAGTTTAACCAAGACAGTAATCACTATTTTATTAATTTAAATAATCATTCAATCAATTTGTTTATTTGTGAATAGTGTAGGTACATTTGAGGTGGAATCAGAATAAAAGTTCTCCTATTCTACCACGGCGTGGTGTACAAATATGAAATCAAAATGAAACATTTACGATCGCGTCGCACTACGCTGTAAATATAACAACATCACAAATAGGCTAAAGGTCACTTTTACTATCATTTCGTTCATAATACGATGTTAACGTACTTGTACTTGACTTATGATATGAATGGATATTGATAGCCCATTGTCACGTCGGAGGCAGTTGGGCGGGTGAATGGGAGCAGGTTGTGAAGGTCTCATGAATAGCTACGGCCTACGAGTACGCTGTTAGCCTGTCACGTATGTTTCTTTTGTATCTAAATATATACTATCATGCTAATATTATTAATGAGAAAGTGTGTTTGTTTGTTGGTTTGTCCTTCAATCACGCCGCAACGGAGCAACGGATCGACGTAATTTCTGGCATGGGTATAGCTGAGGACCTGGAGAGTGACATAGGCTACTTTTTATCCCGGAAAATTAAGGAGTTCCCGCGGGAATAACAAAAAACTTAAACCACGCGGACATAGTCGCGGGCATCAGCTAGTAATATTATAAATGCGAAAGTGTGTTAGTCTGTCTGTTCGCCCTTTCACGGCCCACCTATTCAACCGATTTTGATGAAATTTAGTACAGGGATAGGGTGTATCCCGGGGAAGGAGATACCTTTTAAACTTTTTTTGGGCTACTTTTCATCACAGGAAATTAAGGTGTTCCCGCAAGAATAAAAAAAACAATCCACGCATATGAAGTTGCGGGCATCATCTAGTATATAGTAAATGTACACATCAAATAAATCAAATAAATATTATAAATGCGAAAGTTTGGATGGATGTATGGATGTATGGGTGGATGTTTGTTACTCAATCACGCCCCAACGGCTGAACGGATCTGGATGAAATTTGGCACAGAGATAGATTATAGTCTGGAATAACACATAGGCTACTTTTTATCCCGGAAAAATAAGGGGTTCCCGCGGGAAACGAAAAACCTCGATCCACGCGGACGAACTCGCGGGCATCAGCTAGTAAAATATAAAGTGATCGCTTCTTTTCATTTTATTTAATTCAATGTCGTAATTTGGTCAAATTTATTTAGCTACAGAACGAAGGTTTCAAACCTGCCCTGATCTGAGAAAAAGTCCACAACAAACTCAACCGGAATTATTTCACATCCATATAAATATTATAAATGCGAAAGTTTGGATGGATGGATGTATGTATGTATGGATGTATGTTTGTTACTCAATCACGCTCCAACGGATGAACGGATCTGGATGAAATTTGGCACAGAGATAGATTATAGTCTGGAATAGCACATAGGCTACTTTTTATCCCGGAAAATTAAGAAGTTCCCGCGGGAATCAAAAAAACCTCAACCACGCGGACGAAGTCGCGGGCATCAGCTAGTTTGATAATAAACAATCATTTAAGAGCTTTAAAAGCCAGAATCCTGTAATTTATTTTTCGAACTAAAATGACGCTCCAATATGTTAATATAAATAATCCTTATCACTGTTCTACAATGGAATGCGCAATTTTAGGTCAGAACTTCTCATTGTAAGCTAATTACCTTATCATCATGTTTCAGGCAAACTGACTCCCGTTTTCAACTAATCAAGTTTAACGATTAGATCCGTTGTTACTATGTACATTAGCATTACTAAGTGAGCGGGTTCAGTACGAGTATAGGCTAAGACAACACAGAGAACAGGCTTACTTACTCTACAATTAAAACTTCCGTTTTATAGCATGCGGATCTTGACATTAGTGCATAAAGATCGGAACTTAACATGGGTTCTAGTTTAATGTGGACCCAATAAACGTTCTAAAAACAGCGAATAAATGGGTGCTTTAAATACAAGCGAAAACCAAGAGCTTAATAAGGCGAAAACACACCACGGACGCAAAAAATTGTCTAGCTGACAAAAAGTTCCAGCGCGATTTTATATACAACTGTATATACGCGACACGACGTGACGTGTTTCCTATACGACGCGGACATTTCTTGCGGACTTTTCGTCCTGCCCAGTCCGTTTTGGGTTTTCGCCTTTAAATTGTTTTCCGATGTTTACAAAGTTAAGTGAATCATACTGTTGGTGAATTTATTACTGCTCACGACCAATGTTGTGCAAACTGGGGCTATACTGCCAACGCTTATAGCAATAATTAAGCAATATTATTTAGAATGTCAGTTTGATGTCACGTACCGTGACGTTCCTAAAATAAGGATTATAATTCTAAAACATGAAAGTCAACAATAATGATACAATATTGCTCGAAGCGTTAGCAGTATGTCCCCTGAATTATACATTGACACTTTACGTTATTGTATTACTGTAGGATATTTTTGTTAAGTCTTACGGCCGTGAGTTAGCACATGTTAAAATATTTCCTAACGTTTGTTCCAAAAACATTTTTTTATGTGTTATGTTAAATGTTTCACAACATTTCAAACATCACATATTTTCATGTAAGAGCACAATTTTACTGAACAATAAATAACAACGATTATTGTACCGATGGTTGTATCAGTTAACGGTCTTATTGCGAAAAGTTTCGATCAACACCTCAAGAAGCTTTCGTTTGGTTGTTAGATTAAGGGTCGGATACAGAAGGCGGTCATCCTTGAGACGGCGCGAATTGTGAGGAAGTTCCTCTCTCTGGAGCCCTGACCACCGGCTGCTTGGGTCTTTACGGCCCCGCAGTGGGTGGAAGTTTTATAAGATTACTTTAAAATGTGTTTTGTATAGTACTTTTATATATTTATGTAAAACGTGTTTAGAAATAATTTTATAAAAATATGTACAAATAAGTGAATAACAATAACACTCACAGCGCTACAATAAGCCAAACTAAATAAAATAACTTACTTCAAACGGCCCAGTGATGAAAAAAGTGCTAAAAAGAAATAAAATAAATAATCACACAAGCAACAATTCATAAATCAATATTAAAATTAATCTATGTTTAGTATGTATGTCTTTTTTTAATCTAAATATCTTACCAGGGGTATAATGAAATAAAAAAAGAATATAAATAGCTGCAAGACAAAGTTCGTGTAAAATGAAAAGCAGGTTGTATTGGAACAAAGCCGCTCCCGCCGGGCGCCGAGCACAGAACTTCTGGACAAGTAGTTACGTAGTTTTTAATTGACTTTGTCAAGAAAATTAATTCTTTGCCATTTATAATTGCTCTACATTTTTGATTTTACAAATTTAAGAAGGGTTTTTGATTATTATTTTATTATAATATATAGTAGATTTAAGCAAGATAAAAGCTGGTTTTCATATTTACATTTACTTACTAATAAAAATTCTTTAAAGGCAAACTTTCATAAGTATATTATGTAGTGACACATCTTGTAGATGTGTTAGAAAACTGTAAACTGAAATAAAATCAAGCGATTCAGAATGCGATCAAAATTCTATTATCGTCTAATAAAATAACATCGCAATCGTTACTATGAAGAATGTGAACAACAATTTTTTCATGGCATTTTCCCATAACTTAAACAACTAATATTTACATAACACTGCACTTTTGCCTTATGATAATATCACAAAAATCGTCTCTATCGATAAAACTAATTCGCTCTAAACAAACAAACGCACAACACTATAACGTTTAGTCATTGGTCACTGTAGAGTTCATCTTTCTCATCGTCCTTCCCACCTGAAAGTATCGAAAACAAACATAAAAGGAACGAATAAAAAAAAACAGCGTATAACATGCAGCAAAGTGATTCTAGTTGCACAAATAAATAAAAGACTACAGATGAGGGCCACAAATTAACGTTGGCCCAACGCTTTCGACGAACGCCGGCCGAGCAACGTGTAAGCGAGGATTGCGAATTGAGCCAACATCCTTCGATTTGTAGTCGAGAGCTCTCAGTACCCTTACTCTGAGATTGATCGAATTTAAAATACGGTCTCACTAAGTGAGGTGAATCACATTTGCGTCAAACTAAAATGGACCCAAAAACTCTTTATTTAAAGCCACAAATTCAGTGCAACCGATTCAAATTTCGAAACGTAGCGTTTGGAGCGCTAGCTGTGGATGCATACACGAAATTGAGCTCTAAATTAATAAAATTAAGATTCATTTTAGTTTGATGCAAATGTAATTCACCTCACTTAGTGAGACCGTATTTTAAATTCGATCAATCTCAGAGTAAGGGTACAGAGGTGTTCTAGTCAACTTGCGGCAAGCACAGGCGGCAAGCATACTTGTGAAGTGGCCCGGAACACGGTCGCTGAGAGCGTCCTCCGAGCGAGTTGGGCCAACGTACACGAGGGGCACTAATCAAAATGACATAAATTTAAAGCAAATTAATTCAAGTGACAAACTTACAAATAGTAGATTGTATTGTACTTAAACATTGAAATAAGGTTTATGAAACGCATTTAGTAAGCACCTGTTGCTGAAATGCTAAATACTACAAATAAACAAATACTGAATTAAATTATATAGTCAATATATAATCGGATATTTGAATTTCCTTACTATATAGAAACACTTGGGGCGCAATGTGCGTCGTAGTGTGTGATACAATAGCTGAAAGTTCTTGTATTATTATTCTGAATTTTTCAATAAAGTCAAAGTCAAAAATAAATTATTCTAATAATTGGGTACCAGTACCAGTACCCAAGCACAATAAATACGAGTATATCTAATTGTTGAAATTAACGAATTATACCAGTAGAAGGAACGACAGTGAGGCTGATTCTGTAGTGCACAATCTCTAAACTAAACTAAAATTAGAGCATTACAAATATTGCTAACCCTTTCATAATACTCCCTACGGAAAGGGACAGAACTAGATTTAAAGCTGCTATTTTAGAGATTGTGTTATACAGAATCAGCCATGGGGCTCAAATAATAGACTTTCTAGGTAATAAGTTCGATGCGAGCTGAAAATTTTCTAATATAACAATGGTGTTATATTAGAAAATTTTCAGCTCGCATCGAACTTATTACCTAGAAAGTTTTAAGGTTTTTGATATTTGCTATTTTCTACATTTGAACGTGCCTTTTACGAATTTTGCCATGCAAATTAGTATTGGTGCTAAAAGCAGTTGTCTGGAAATTTATTCTAAAACAAAATTTTTTGTAAACTGCATAGTTTATCCCACTTTTTGAGCACCAAAAACCTATTAATGACTACTACCAGTAATTATCTATTATACGAGTAATTATACTATGAATATGTAATTTGGAAGACTTACTCAAATAGGGTTCACCCATAGTCCCGGGCAGATAGGGGCAGCTGGTGACGTGGTTGAAGTTCTGCGACTGCATCTCTTCCTGGTCGGTCTCGCGGTGGTAGAAGTAGTTGAAGTTGGACACGATGACGGGCACCGGCAGCGCGATGGTGAGCACGCCGGCGATCGCGCACAGGGAGCCCACGATCTTGCCCCACACGCCGACCGGCCTGGTGGACAGACCACATTGGACTCCAGAAGGTGACAACCCTAGGCCTTAGTGTAACTTTTCATTAACGTGAGCTTAGTTAACGTCGCAACTCACATAAACGTTTAAAGTCCGGAGTCGCGTGAAATCGAATCGAGTCGCATAATTTGTTCCGTATGCGTATGCTTATGCTCGACTGGAGTGCACTCCGGCACGCCGCTACGATTAGCGGAATGCATCGCAACTATGAAACTGCGTCGATATGCAGTTTCATAGTTTAGACGATACAATATACGTGGCGAATTATTGCGATTCGATTCGACTCGGCTCGGCGATAAAAGTGGATGCCAGCCTTTATATGGCAGATTAACGTAATTTGTGACGACTTGAAAATTAAAATTGTGTGACTCTTGTATAGCGGTTCACTTTACAAACGTTGCCCTGGAGTTACGTGAACCTGCTTTGTATGAAGTTCTTCATGAATTTTCCACAGATTTACTTATCAAAACTAATGTCACGCTAGTTTACTTTGAAAGTTACACTAGAGCCACAAACCTAGTGCTGAAGTAACAAGCCCTAGTGATAATAATAATTAATGAACATGCGACGTACATTTAAATTCAGGTAACTAAATAGATGTATTGGATGCAATAATAAAGTGAAATTATAATACAACCTGAATATGTTACTATTAACCTAAAGTCGTAGTAAAACATTCGCATGGATTGCAGTACAATTTCATACGTCTCCGTTCACACACGCCAGCAAGGTTTATCGGCTATCGTGGTAATATTGTCGCACAGCAAGGATTCACGCTAGCGCCATGTCCAAAATAACCAAAACTCCAGTTTTAAACGTATTAACAGGTGAATTCGCTTGCAAAAATAGGTAAAGAGTCTATTAATACATTTAATGACCCGAGTCTTGTTCTATTTTTGGACATATTCGAATAAAATATCCATTAATAAAACACTTCTATAAAGTTTGTGATCAAAAATTAAAAATGATTTGCTACTCAACAAAAAACGAGATGAACATTCGAAACATGCAGCAACACTTCTAATGTGGAACACGTATCTACATCCTATATCGAAAATGGTGTGAAAACTATACTGTGAGATGCTTTGGCAAAGAATAAGCGGTAAAGTCTGAACATCAATTTTACATAGTGGCATATTAGGTCATTTGCCAGTTTCCGTGGACCCGGTACGGAGATGAAACGTCAGGTATTGATAGAAGGTGTAAAGCAAAATAATTCAAATATAGCTTCGGTGATTATTAACAGATGTTGTGTTGACATTGACAAAAGTGCAAGTCCCTCGCGATCACCATTTTCGATAGAAAAGCTTTTTGCCCCATCACCCATGTGGAACAGTTACAACAACGATACATTCGACAAGGATACATCGACATTTCAGCGAAAGCGTTACATAGGATCACATTTAACAGACGGATCTGAACATCGAGAGCACTTCAACTCCCATGGGAGCACTTCAACTCGCTGTCTCAGAGCTGCGCTCTTCCAAGCAAGAGCTACGATTCAGTATTACCGAAGTTGAAGTGTCACATTTAAGCGATATCATTCGATTACGATTTGGGCAGGGCGATTGTCACACGACGAAGGGTTTTCGTGGCCAAAACGCTTGCCAGTATCTTTGTATGAATATCAGCTGTCGACCGGGAAACTAATGCTGCTATGTAAAATTGTAAGAGTTCAGAAAATACTTGACCGCAGTATGTGTGAATAAGTAAACCTACTAACGAACGCTCGAAACGTGCATCGGTTTGTATAACGAGTGAAGAGTATAAAATGTAACGAATCGGTTATGTTAAGCGAACCGTCGATAAAACCAAACGAAAGCGCATGTAGTTATATGATGTAGCGAAAGAAAACCGTGTTAAGATGTCCATGTAAAGTAGTAGGGATAAAATGAATCAACGAGAAGGCATAGATGATAATAATTATAATTTAGGGTGAATCGCTGTATCATACGTCATGTCGCCGTAGCCTACGGTCGTCATTGTCACGACCGCCCACCAAAACGCATCAGGTATGGATTTGAAGAAGCTGTTCTCACTTCCGGCTTCCGCGAAGTACACCGCAGATGAAAACAGCACCACACCTTTAAGCACACACGAACGCGCATACAGTGGGATGTACGAGGCGGGGGACGCGGCGGGCGGGTGGGCTCGGGTTACCTCATGTCTCCGTAGCCGACTGTGGTCATCGTAATGACGGCCCACCAGAACGCGTCGGGGATAGAGGAAAAGTTTGTATCGGGACAGTCTTTGTCGGCAAAGAATACGGCGCTCGAGAACACGACCACGCCTGCAAATACAAAACACGTGGTGCGACAGCGCCCGGCGGCCCGGCGGCCCGGCGGCCGGCGCCTCCGCCGGCGCCCGAGGGCCTTCCGCTGTCTCGACTCACAAGACACAGCTCCTTCACCTCGAGTGTGCTGCTGCCGAAACTACTGTTTCAACTTTCAATGTAGGTATATATTGCGTTTAACAACATGAGAGTTAATATTTACATGTCCTGGAGCTTTGATTATAGATTTGTATTAATTTTAGAAATCGATACAAATATGTTAAAAACGTAAAAATATAATTTTCCAAAACTTGATGGAAAATGGATAAACCTCGATATTACAAAATGTTTTGAGTAGAATCCGGTACTCACCGATGAAGAGGAAAAATATTAAGAGACCCAGTTCTCGCATGGAGGCCTTGAGCGTGCGGCCGAGGATCTGCAGGCCCTTGGAGTGGCGCGACAGCTTGAAGATGCGGAACACGCGCACGAGCCGGATGACGCGCAGGATGGCGAGGCTCATGGCCTGGTTGGTGGACTTGTCCTGCGGGGACACGGGCGCGCGCGGCAGGTTCAGCGTGTCCTCCTCCTCCGCGACGACGGTCGCCAGCGTGATGAAGTACGGGATGATCGCTATGATGTCTATGATGTTCATCACGTCGCGGAAGAAGTTGAACTTGTTCGGACAAGCCAGGAACCGCACTATCAGCTCGAACGTGAACCAGATTATACAGAGCGTCTCTATCAGGAAGAATGGGTCAGTGATGTCAGGCACTTCGTCCTCCTCGATCTTGGTGCCGTTGGTGGTGGTGTTGAACACCTTGTAGTGCTTGAACTCGGGCAGCGTCTCGAGGCAGAAGATCACGATGGACAGCAGGATGACGAACACCGAGATGATGGCGACGACGCGGGCGGCCTGCGAGCTCTCGGGGTACTCGAACAGCAGCCACACCTTGCGCTGGCGCTCGTTGGAGGGCAGGGGCTTCTCCTCCTCCTTTATGAAACCCTCATCCTCCCTGAGAACAATTCAACTGTCATTAGGTACTGAATAAACATTTCATTGTATTAAGGACTGTCAACTTTATTGTAACATCTCGTTTGAAAAAGTACCAAATTCAATAAATGCGTTTACTAAAATTACACGAATATCATTGAAATTAAGTGTTCCGCTCTGACCTAAACATTGTGAGAAAATTGTGTGAATTATGAGGGGGCCTATTATAAATCAGTTAGTGTATTGTTCAGTAAGAGAACCGGAATTTGTTGGTGGCCTGCTCCCCCAGCTCGTAGAACTTGATCTCCTCGGAGAAGACGTCGAGCGGCACGTTGACGGGGCGGCGCAGCCGGCCCCCGCTCTGGTAGTAGTACAGGATGGCGTCGAAAGACGGTCGGTTACGGTCGAAAAAGTACTCGTTCCTACAACAAAAGATAATGGCCTCGATAAGTAAGTAAAAGTGGAAAAGAATCCATTGGGGATGTAGCAATAATTAAAATTATGTTACCCAGTCCGATTGCCTTGGATTTGGAATTGAATGTGAGGATCGCTATGTTCTTAGAGTGGACTCGTACTTTATTATATTATTTCCATAGCGTTTCAATCAAGTCAAATCAATCAAGTCCGCCTGATTCACTGCCACGTTCCCGTGTGAGATTTATTCAAGGATAAACTATGATATAATATTATGTTATTTACTTTACCTAATAGGATCGAAGTATCTGATCCGTCTCGATGGGTCCCCCAGCAGTGTCTCAGGAAATTGGTTGAGTGTCCGTAGTTGTGTTTCAAATTTGAGACCGCTTATCTGTTGACAACAAAAAATACTATGACAAAAACTAATTTGTACGATATTTCATCATCCAGGGCTATTTAGACCTATGATAGCTCAATATTGCACTGGGTAGGTTTTGAGGCTATTAAGCGGTTCGGACAGATAACTTCGAACATCAAACCACCAAAACTCACATTCCTCTCCATTTTGCCAATCCAAAAGGTTATTTACTACGTGGAAATATGGAACACATTTTAATCAGAACACATGGAGTATTACCGTCGATTATTGTCAAATGATTCGTTCGGAGTATGAAGAGTTGCAGATCAAACACTACTGGGTTGTGGTAAACATCGGGATTCACTGGCTAGATAGAGGCTGATCCAAATACATCGCGGGTGGATGTTAGTGGCAGTCGGAGCAGAGTTTCCGTACAAACAAACAGATGTCTCTAATCACTCTATCAATTTGGTTTCGATAGACTGCAGTAAGCTCTGCGCTACGGTTCGAAGACTTGATGTGGCTCTTATGTTTGTATCCTAATGTCAAGCATAGCATTACCTTAATCGATTCTGTATTTTTTCGCTTGAAACATTTTGTGTAAAGGTATAACCCAATCCAGATGCTATTAGGATGATAAGAATAAGATTTTCTCTTTTCCTCTTTTCTCTCGTCACTCGAGAGAAAAGGATAAAATACTAACTGACATCCTAATAGTATCTATTATAGATTTTTTTTTAATCCACTACAAGTTAGCCCTTGACTGCGATCTCACCTGATGGTAAGTGATGATGCAGTCTAAGATGGTAAGATGGTAGCGGGCTAACCTGTTATTATAGATATGATAATAAGTATGGGTAAAATCTTGTATTGCAGTAAACGTACTATTACCTAGTCTGTGGTTTAACGAAAGCTATAAGATTCAGTTCAGTTTTTTGGTCTGAGGGCTTAACTTGCAATGTGTGTTTTTACGTCAAATCATGAAACTGAATTTTAAAATAGCTAAATCTAGTGATGGCCCTTTCCGCAAGGAGTATTCTGAAACGAGTAGAATCTGGATCAAATGGCACTGTCATTTTAGTTTAGTTTAGAGATATTATCTGAATCTGAATAACATAACCCTTCAGAATTAAAAAAAGGGAACTTTTCTCCCGAATAAAAAATATGTAAAATTGTCTCGATGTTAATCTGTTAATTTTAATTACCTAGTAGTTTTTCTTTATTACACGTTTGTTAGTGACGTTTGTATTTGCTATCTCTACTATTTGTTCCTGTGGCTTCTTCGCTGGTGTATGTGTTTTGAATGCTGTTCTAATTTTAATTTTTTTGGAAATTGTTTGGGCCTCAATAAATACCTTTAAAAAATAGTGTACAGCAGAATTGGCCTCAATGTTTGGTTAGCTAAGTGACGTCATTCTAAATCCAATATGGCGGACTCCCAAAGATGGTGGACTAGTCACTTTATAAGCACCTCAATAATATGGGTATAAATTAAAAGGGTTTGCGGTAAGGCTATCAAATAATACGAAAAGTAAAATGACGTCCCACGAAAGTTGGCGGACGATAAAAGCTTGTTTTAACAATGTTTTGATGATTTTAGAACTATTTTCATGTGGGACAAATTGTGTCATCTATCTATACATCAGGGCTCTACCACCGGTACCGAATATATTTATAGATTTCGATTGTCTAAGGACATTCCAAAGCTTAACTGTCTTTACTGTAAAGGAATTCCCATATACCTCCGTATGACTAGATGGTATTCTCAACCTGTGTTCTGTTTCTTTTTTATGGACCTAGACTAAATTAAAAAATAAACGCTTGTGCCAGGATTAAACACCACTCCTTGAGCTAATACAAAGGGGTAACGAACACCGCCCGCAACAAAATTGCAATTATGTAAGGAAAGCTAGAAGACGTGCGCGCCGCCCCAGGCCAAGGCTAATGTTATGCATTGCACTTTGTTCGATGAGATTGGGCGCGCCCCTCTTGTCGTCGCTGGAAACCTGGTGGGAATATTGACGAGCCACTTGAAAATAATATGAGTATTGAGTATATTCGATTATATAATCTCGAGGGAACACTTTAATTTTGAAAGAAAGAAGAAGCGTTTATTTGGAGTTATAGTACCTAATGTTTATAGATATGTGACAGTATTATGAGGTGTGTGGTTCCGAAATGGAATCAATTTGACATTTGCTATGTGTTTGCATTTTATACACACCTCTCCAGGTCCTCACCTCTCATGCGTTGGTGATTGATGGACAAACAAACAATTTCGCCTTTATACAATTAGTAAGGATTTTTATCTCGTGATTATTTTTAGCTAGCTAATTTTTACCCGCGGCTTGGCGCACGTTAGGTTCGATTTTCAAAGTCCTATTTTACCCTAGGGCTTGATTTTCAAAAATCCTTTCTTAGCGGATTCCTACGTCATAATAGCTATACAGTCAGTCAGTCACTTTATCCTTTCATTATATTTAGATGCTTTACATACTCAGATACTAACAACCAACCAACTCTTGATCTGATAGGTATCCCCTGCACTGCCTCTTCAAATATAACAAGGCGTGCGGCGACTTGAAGCGATCGCATGCCTCAGTAAATGTCGCTCATGTTTGATGTCGGAGCTCAACAATGTCTCGAGGCTTAGTGGCGAGAGTGTAGTGGGGCAAGGTCAATTTGTATTGCACTTTTCCCGATGAGACGCTCGTAACGAGTGACGCACGTGTTGCTGCATTAAACACTGGATGCCATAAAGCTGTCACTGTACTCAGACCACGACGAGGATACAAACATTTTCTCAAACATGCTTGGAAATTTGAGCATTATTTTGACAACCATCTTCAAGATAAATCGAAATTGCTGTACTGACCAAACACATGCGAGCAGCGGCCGGCAAAAGTTGTATGAAAATCCATATCTGTCGTGGTTTAGCGACCAAATAAATTACATAGTAAATTTATATCTGTCGTGTAATTTAAAAATGGAACGGTCTTTTACTCCGAAACATGGCAACCAAGGAGGTAACTTATCAAGAAGAACTATCATCAGCAGCTACATCTACAATCAGCTTGTATACGTCTAAAAGGAAAAATCAGTGAGCACCATTATAGGTACGATGAGACGTGCCGCAGGTGGAAGCGATTAACGTTTCGGTTCGATGCTGTGCAGAACCCTATTAGGGGTATGGGTTTAATATTAATGCCGTTCCTACCCCTAACAGGTTAGCCCGCTACCATATTAGACTGCATCATCACTTACCATCAGGTGAGATCGCAGTCAAGGGGCAACTTGTACCTAGTAGTTAAAAAAATAACGGGGTTTTAAAAACCCTTGTTTTGATGAGATAGAAAGTGAATGCGAGCGCCGCTGAGTGGCTGAAGCATCGCTCAGACGACGCGTCAACCGCTAACGAGTTGAACACAAATCAGCAATTCAGAGTTGCATTTAACGACTAGACACGAGATAGTTTAAACAAACACTCATTTCAATATTATGTTAAATATTCTACCGAATCGAAATCGGTGTTAGTCTGTATTCTGGTATAAGAAACTAGATGATGCTCGTGACTTAGTCCACGTTTTGTTTTTACCATAAAGTCCTATTACAATATTATAATGGCAACTTTATTGTGTACATTTATATTACTTTATCTAGCCTATGGGCTAATAAGTAATATTAATTTAGCTTAAACTTCTACTTAAAACTAATTCCTACATCTAATTTACAGTCCAATAACTGTCCTTAGTTTATTCTAATGTACTTAGTGTTCACTACGTTTTTGTGACCTACTTAAGTAACACAAGCACGTTCGTTCATGTTGATTCAGTTTTTATTAACTCCCGCGGGAGCTTCTTAATTTTTCAGGATAAATAAAATAAGCCTATGTCCTCCCCCGGAATGAATCCTATTCCAAATTACATCAAAATCGGTTGAAAAGATGGGCCTTAATATTATAGTGTAGCAGACAAACAGACTGACCGACACAATTTCGCATTTATAATAGGCATTAGTATGGATAAAATAATTAATTATGGATAAATAATTTTCCAGGTTAAAAAGTAGTCTATGGCCTTCCCCGGAATGAAACCTAACATTATTCCAAATCCAAATTTCATGAAAATCGGTTGAAAAGATGGGCAGCTATAGTGTAGCAGACAGATAGACACACTTTAACATTTATAATATTAGTATGGAACTAAGAGCATGGGCGAGTGTTATAAATTTGAAAGACGACGGAAAGTAAAGACACTGAAAGTGGAAATGGGACACAAGATAAGAGGGTAAGATAAGTGGGACAAAAATTTTACAGTCTGCCAAACCTGAAAAGAGACGGCAACGAAGCAGATGGGATGCTGCGATAAGATAACAGGCAATACTCGGACATGAAAGGAAAGGGAAATAAGAGGGATGCTTTGGCCCTTTCCCTTTCTGGGTTTGAAGAGGCTTGAATCTGATATTGTGAATTTAGTAGCGCATGTTATATGGTCATTCATGTTAAATTGGCACAGAAAGTTCGCTATAATAAATAAATGAATGAATGAATGAATATACCTTTACTTTTAGTGATAATCAAATATAAATATTATAAATGCGAAAGTTTGGATGGATGTATGGATGTATGGATGTATGGATGTTTGTTACTCAATCACGCTCTAACGGCTGAACGGATCTGGATGAAATTTGGCACAGAGATAGATTGTAGTCTGGAATAGCACATAGGCTACTTTTTATGCCGGAAAATTAAAGAGTTCCCGCGGGAACCGAAAAACCTCAATCCACGCGGACGAAGTCGCGGGCATCAGCTAGTATAATATATGTCCGGACTTATTAACCACGGATTAACAACAAGGTTTTGAGCTGTAGGTGTGACGACTCAAAGTTTAAATCCGATATCGCATCGAAACTCAACCTTTCCGTTCATGACTTCATGACGTCACGAGGTCATGTCTTTATGATGTAATTTTCAGACCAAAACCAGCCGAAGCTATTGGTAGGGGACCCGAAGAGGGGATTTTTGTATTTACTCCAGCGTGGCAGATTAATATAAGGGGGGATTCTTTGGACCCTGTAGAGTACCTTCACCATATATGAGCCCTGTATATTGGCGGGTCTGTCTAGTACAGCGGATAAAAAATAGTAACAAGAAATCGATCATCAGAAATACTCGAGCGCGTCAGATTTAGGTAGAGTGAGTTAATTACATGCTGAATTTACATATTGTCTTTATAGGTACAGTATGTTACAGTGTGAGAGTAAAATTCAATCAATATGCTGTCACCGCTTATCGAGAACGTTTTTCAATTTCAATTTCAATTTCAAATGAGTTTCATTCAAATGAAGTAAATCAGAAACAACGCAAATTGACTGATAGAAGGACGACTGGTGGACGAACTGTTGGACGGTGCGACTTAGTTGTGAATGTGCATATCAATCGAATGCGTTGACCCACTTCGTTAACTGGATGGTCCACCACCCCCGCAGGGTTCCAATTTGGCCTTTACTTCTGTGCATCGGAGAGCACGTTTTAGTCGTCACTTCCAATTTTTAACATCAAAATATAATAAAAGAGTCAAAATGGAACTCTAGCCGAGGCGTATTAACGGTCGGAGGACCACATCTATCGATTTTTTTTTTCTTTATATGTTTAGGGGCTTTTGTAATTAATAAAATGGTTAATAGATAATATTCATACATTATGGGGCTCTTCAAAGGGCGGATAAACAAATATCTCAACGCCGGCGACGCATTGGCGGCTCCTCTGGTGCTGCAAATGTTCATGGCAGGCGGTAAACACATAACATCAGGTGACCAACCTGCTCGTTTGCTCGCTATTTATTAATAAAAAAATTACACGGAAACCTTCAACCTTCAAGAAACAAAACTTAAAAAATAATAAGCAGAAGAATATAGAATCATTGATTTTTTTAGAACTATAAATCCAATTACTCTAAGGGCGAAAACACACTACGGAACTAGAGAGGACAGGACAAAATGTCCGCGAGAAACGTCTTAACATAACTTGTAGGTAGAATTTAAGTCAACCAATCGTTATCCAAGAATTAATTGTTGCCGATAAATTCTATCAAACACTCAAAATCCACGGATACCATTTATCTTATACCCTTACTATTTGATGATGCTCGTGATTTCTTCCGCGTTTTTTTGTTATCTCGTCACTCCACATGTCTTTAACTATAATGCCCGTTAAAAAATCGCGTCGTATTTGAAAGACAAACCAGCAAACCAAAATAAAATGACTTAAAAGTATGGATAGTGATTTTGGAATTCTGTATGTTGAAGTTATTTATCGGGTCATTGCTCGCTCTCGTAATGAGGCTACGTACTCGTTGGCGCTAGCGTACTGCGGAGGAGCCGCCGCTACATATTGCGGAGTGCGGAAGCTGCGCTCCATCATCAATCGATTACAATCGCATCGCTTCGAGCCCCAACAGTAAAATTACTTGTACGTCAACTATACTAATACTAGCTGATGCCCGCGACTTCGTCCGCGTGGATTGAGGTTTTTCGGTTCCCGCGGGAACTCTTAAATTTTCCGGGATAAAAAGTAGCCTATGTGCTATTCCAGACTATAATCTATCTCTGTGCCAAATTTCATCCAGATCCGTTCATCCGTTGGAGCGTGATTGAGTAAATCCAAACTTTCGCATTTATAATATTTATTTGATTATAAACTAGCTGATGTTTTTTTTTATTCCCACGGGAACTCCTTAATTTTCCGGCAATATGATGCAATAATAATTAATCCACGCGGATGAAGTCGCGTTATAGTATCAAATATTTAAATATTTTATCACGTTACATACTCGTAAGTAGCTCCAAACGACTATTCAGCTTCTAGGCAGGTCCAATTTCATAGACATATCGAACCACCCTATTTATGTATTCTACTTCCCTATTTTTGTGTTGTGGTGTACAAATAAAAAGTAAATAGAGAGTATAATAAATGGTTAAACACACTACACAAAGGAGAAATCAAATAAATATTATAAATGCGAAAGTTTGGATGGATGTATGGATGTATGGATGTATGGATGTATGGATGTTTGTTACTCAATCACGCTCGAACGGCTGAACGGATCTGGATGAAATTTGGCACAGAGATAGATTATAGTCTGGAATAACACATAGGCTACTTTTTATCCCGGAAAACTAAGGAGTTCCCGCGGGAACCAAAAAACCTTAATCCACGCGGACAAAGTCGCGGGCATCAGCTAGTAGGAAAATGAATGCTATAGCATTGAGGAGTGTAAAGCGATTAGACAATACATATTATTATGATTTACTCGCGGCGCGGCGGGTAAACGAGCCGGAGTAGCGTCGATCGCGGCGGTAATTGTTTCCGCCGTTCCGTCCGCCATTTGTAGTGACGACGCACTGAAATATAGCCGGAAGTCGATTTCAAATTTGATCCTGTTGATCCTGTAGTGCGATTATGTATGAAACTCGTAGTCGTATAAAGAGTTACAGACGCTTGTATATCGAAAAGCATGCAATGATCACCTAACAACTTCAGATATAATAATGAATCCATCTTTTGCCTATTTGGGTTAAGGTTGTTGAACAAACTATTATTTAGTACTAGAGAGACAGAGATGTTGTATTACTAATCGCCGTCTTTCTCAGTTAAAAATAGAGACATAAACGTGTACGATAAAAAGTTATAGTGATGTAATTACATTGGTAAATCAATCTTCGTTTTTAAGATCCATCGATAAATCACGTTTTTACGCGCTATTGGGAACACAATTCCAAATCCGATTTATGAACGGGATCTTTCTTGATTTAGGACTGATTCTTCTATCACCAAGTTCCAAGGATATTGCTATATTGGCCAAGTACTCTTGTTAGTGATCTTTGAGAAAAAGAAAAAATAACAAGTCATTGTCCATACTAATTATTATATAAATGAGAAAGTGTGTCTGTCTGTCTGTCCGTCTGTCTGCTACGCTTTCACGGCCCATCTGTTCAATCGATTTTAATGCAATTTGGTACTATACTATACGATAATCCACGCGAACGAAGTCGCGGGAATCATATAGTTTATAATATTTATTGAAAACTGAACTTATAAATATTAATTTACATACTATAATAGTCAGTAAAACCTTCTATCAGATCCTTACACATAGGAATCGATTTGAACGATTATTATTATCAAATGTTAATGATAACAAGCGTTAAGCGAGTACTCCCCGAGGAACAGAGGAGACCAGAAGTCTGTTGAAAAAGGCTAAACTTTAACCTCCTAGTCGATCACGCGTCAAGCTAATTCTGTCGTGCAACCAACCGACTGATATTCTCCAAGCGTTGCGTTTTCGCCAAGTTTCCGACTCTTGAATTTATAATATTGAGTCATTTTATCGAACGAGTGTCAGCATAATGTCTATCAATCCACTACAAATCGATTTCCTCAACCCACGCTTATTTCTAGATTGATACGGTAACAGGTGCATTAAGAAAACGGAATTTTTAAAATTGTCCAGAGTGTAGCTCTCTAAGCCGCGCTCCTGCAAAGTGTACCTAGTTTAATACGAGTATGTATTGACGAGACAACATCATGGCGTCTTCATATGATTTTGGTTTGGCACTCCACAGCTTACAGTCATAATATATGTACCTACACGTACCTTCGTACCTTTATGTAATATCTTGTTAAATTTAATTATTTCTTAAACCTGCAGGAGAGCTTGTAGAGTGCCCTGAGCACTCAGCTTGCAACAATTAAATGGCAGTCGACCGTTTGAAGCATTCGTAAGATCATTGGTTGTAACTGGCAGCTTCACAGTGGAACACACAGGAAAAATCCAATAAAACCAAGATCCGTCCAAGATTCCCAAAACCCAAAAATGCTACTTTAATTTTCGATAAGTCTTACAACGACAACGAGCGAAGGTACGAGTAATTCTTTGCAGTATTAATTCACATCACGACGTCGTTATAAGTTTTAAAAGAGTTCGCTCCGACGTTTTTCAGCCTTTAACGATAATTAACCTCGTGAGTTCAGCCTCCGAAATTACTCCTCATAAACTGAAAAGGCGTTAACGAGTAAGTTTTAATTTACCGGAGCACCCTCAAGGAGTCCGAGCGGAGGCGCCGCTCAATTATTATCACGGAGTGTTATTAAGTGCACTTAGACATTTGTTTCTCGTTATTTTCCGAGGAATTAATTTTCTCATTTACGTTATATTTCTCGTTAAAGGTGTGCAATCTATACAGTCTATATATTTTATATATCTTATTATCCAGACTGACTGTTAGACTAACTGAATAATAGAAACTTAGAATAATTTAAACAGAATGTCCTTTTTTTAATCCACTACAAGTTAACCCTTGACTGCGATCTCGCATGATGGTAAGTGATGATGCAGTCTAAGATGGTAGCGGGCTAAACTGTTAGGGGCATGGCAGTTATATTAAACACATACCCCTATTCGGTTTCTACACGGCAACGTACCGGAACGCTAAATCGCTTGGTGGCACGTTTTGGCCGGTAGGGTGGTGACTAGCCACGGCCGAAGCCTTCCACCAGGCCAGACCTGAAAATTCAGAAAATATCAATTTCCAAATTGACCCAGCCGGGGATCGAACCCGGCACCTCCGCACGTTAACACAACAGTGCTCTACACTACGCCACGTAGTCAGGTCGTCATTTATGACCTAGGCGCCCCCACCCCACTTACAGTGGCGTAACAGGCATATCCCGTTTGAAAGGTTTATCTCTAATTTCAGCCACTAACATAGCGGAATACGACATGATAGTTTGTATGAAAACCCGTCATTTTCTAGCTTTGTCTGTGAAATATTCGTATTTGGGCTTTCGGTTAAAAATAAATAATTGTTTCAGGATTTTATTGTTTCACCCCACCATCGATTTTCTGCACACCAAGGTGGTATCAGAAGAATACTCACAGAATAGGTATCAGTACACAGTTGTGCTTATCTGAGTTCATGATCCTTTCGTTGCACGTCTTGTGCAGTGCAGTGAAGTTTTTATAATTCAAACTACAATGCTAGGCCCGACTCAACCAGTGTACCTACTCGTGTGTCGGTTGTGACGCCCGAACGTGTCGTACGGCCGTGTTGTTTCAGCCTCGCAGTCATGCTGTTCCTTGTGCATAAATTATGGCAGAGCGCAAGCCCACCAGTGGCTCCGGGAGCGCGTATTTCTTTCGCCGCGGCCGTTGCGCTGCGTTTGGCAATGGACCGCTCCAAAAATACATTTTATTGTGTGTTCACCAAGGGCGCATGCTGCGTGCCGTAACCGATACGCCCAGATCGCATAAGTGAAGACATTTCTCTATTGAACTAGCTCTCGCCCGTGACCTCTACGCCTCCGGCCGCCGCCGGAACGAGTGTTTTTTAGCGGCAAATCTTTCCGTCATACATAATATTAAGCCACAAGAGAGTAACCAAAGAATAATTAAATGCTATTTATTCTAACGATGCGCGTTCCAGCGTGAGGTCGTGATTCCGCTGAGATAAATCTAGCGACTTTTTCCGGGTGGACAAGGTTTTTATAAAAATTACAAGGGCATTGATGTTCCGGGCTAAAAAGTAGCCTATGCCCATAAATCAGATGATCAGTCGATTCTCTATTTATTTCTTTAAAATGCAGGTTAACAAATATGTTACATGGAAACGATATCCCCGAGATCGAAACCTACCCATGTACAGAATTTCGTAAAAAAACGGTTGAAAAGATGGGCCGTGAAAGCGTAGTGGACAGACAGACAGACAAACACACGTTTGCATTTATAATATAACAGATACACGGATGGGCCGTGAAAACCTAATAGACAGACAGAAACACTTTCGCACCCCTACTATCAATACGCAAAATTATAAAAAAGTATGTTTGTTATTGTGTTGATTTTTCCTTCAATCACGCCGTAACAGTGCTGCAGATCGACGCGACGTGGATGTTCCGTAGATATAATTGAGGAGCTAGAGAGTGTCGTTGTCTTTTTATCCCAGAAAATGAAAGAGGAGCCGGAACTTTTAACACCACACGGACGAAGTCGCTGAATATTAGTATGATTTTTTATTAATGTATACCTTTTTTATCCACTACAAGTTAGCCCTTGACTGCGGTCTCACCTGATAGTAAGTGATGATGCAGTCTAAGATGGTAGCAAGCTAACCTGTTAGGGGCATAACAGTAACATATTAAACCATACCCCTATTCGGTTTCTACACGGCATCGTACTAGAACGCTATAAATCACTTGGCGGCACGTCTTTGCCGGTAGGGTGGTAACTACCCACGGCCAGGCAATACCTACTGCCTCCATATTATTATGTTGTGTTCGCGATCGACGTTTTATTAAACGTATAGATTAATATGCCGACAGTACTGCAATAAACCTGACCGCGAATAGTTCCTGGCTTTAAATTTTATTATTCAGCCCGCATGTGACGTACTCGTACCTACCATGACCACCACGAGCGCTTCCACTATTATACTCTATACATTTTTAGATTAAGAAACCTTTTAATTAAATAAACTCTGTTAGTAGTATACTGAACATTGGAATCCTGAATCCTAGACTAGAAAATCCCGTATAATTGGCGCCAATCCCAAACATTAGGTACATACATTGATAATAATTATTATGTTGGCTGATGTCTAGTGCATAATATAACATATGCTATGACCGATAATCTAGTAACACAATTTGAGATTTTCAAAAATTCTTTCTCTCAAATGTTTTTTATTCAAATAAACTTTTACAAGTGATTTTGAATTGTTAAGACTTTTAAATTTTGAGTCAAGTTTTACCATGTGGAAAAAGAAAATGATATGATTTTTAGATATAAAGTAGCCTATGTGTTATTCCAGGCTATATAATCTATCTCTGTGCCAAATTTCATCGCTGGCGCTGGCGTGATTGAGTTACAAAAATCCATCCATCCATTACATCCATCCAAAATTTCGCATTTTTTTTTTTTTTTTATTTAGTCCACAAAACCGACTACAATTGCTTAATGTACAACGCATAATAACTAAATATTTAAATGTAATACCTACAATTGAGTCTTCTTGATGTAGACTTGGCATGCATGGTAATAAGGGCACCTTAAACTACAACGCATAACTCGTTAAACAAAACAAAACATAATAAGAATTTTATCTACACTAATGTTATAACATTCTACTTATGTTTCCAATACTTGACTTATAATTACTACTGTTATAGCGCAGATAACAAAACACTCAATTTATGCAATTTCACATGATGGTATAATATCCACATCGATATCGTAAAATCTCATTATAACATCAATAAAACGCGACCAATTAACCTGGCGAGCCTTATGTCAAAATCCTCATACAAGTTGTATAAAATTTTGATATTAGGCTGGCTTTTGAAAACAGTTGGGTTATACGAGAAAACTTCGTCGAAACTACTAAACTTACATACACAAAACTCTTTGGTAAGATCTTGTGCCAATTAAATAAAAAACGAACAGCGCGCGCTCGCTCCTGATTGGCCCTGCGCGCGCAGCTGCGCTCTCATTGGTTAGATTTTAATAGCGGCAAGTTCACTGTGACAATACACGTACGCGATAAACTATTGTCAGCTTTTACTCTTGTTGTTTGATAAATTGCATTAGTGAAGATAAAGTAGTGTATGCAACTGCATATAACACGGGTATTAAAACACTCGTTACTATTATGAAACTCGCTGCGCTCGTTTCATAAACTCACACTCGTGTTTTAATACCCTTCATTATATGACAGTTGCATAAACTACTAATATCTAAGTTCTTCTATATCAAAAATAATAATAAAATTCTATCTATATCATTTATAATATTAATATAGATTGAGTCGGTGGGTTTTCACGAATTCCAGGTAGCAACTTTGCAATGTTGTTATTTGTCATAAATTGTATGGTTCTAACATATAACAACGTTGCTATAACAGCTCATCGAAAGATACATATTTCACACAAACAGATTGTGATACGAATGTTATGATGTGATTCGTACGCTACAGATTGCACCAACAATACCGACATGCCATGGGAAAATAATATCACGGCCGGAGTATAATCACCTCGCCGTTCTATTCGTTATCCGCGACCGGTATATTTAGACGCATCGTCGTACACAAATAAATTTATTGGAACATTTTTTTTGTGAACGCGAGCGGCGAGTGTGTACAGAATATCGTAATTATAAACATACACAAACATTTTACGAGGAAATAAATAAATGCTACTTCTTAATGGCTCCACTCGCTAGACTCGTTTTGTGTTCCCTGGCTGAACAGAACGTGGCTTACAAATATATAATATACGAGTCGACTAGTGCTTGGAGTAGAATTTTTGGAAAATAACATTGCATTCAGTTAAAATTAAAAGAAATAAGTAACTTGTTACACGTTCCACGATTTTTCTAAGTTCAGGGCTAAACACGCGAAGAACGTTTCATATCCGTCGTTTTTAAGTATGAAAGAGTGTTTTTAGGGTTCCGTAGCCAAATTTGGCAAAAACGGAACCCTTATAGATTCGTCATGTCTGTCTGTCTGTCTGTCTGTCTGTCTGTCTGTCTGTCTGTGTGTCCGTCCGTATGTCACAGCCACTTTTTTCCGAAACTATAAGAGCTATACTGTTGAAACTTGGTAAGTAGATGTATTCTGTGAACCGCATTAAGATTTTCACACAAAACTAGAAAAAAAAACAATAAATTATGGGGGTCCCCATACTTAGAACTGAATCTCAAAAAAATTTTTTTCATCAAACCCATACGTGTGGTCAAAAATGATATTGAGGTTTCTAATATCATTTTTTTCTAAACTGAATAGTTTGCACGAGAGACACTTCCAAAGTGGTAAAATGTGTGTCCCCCCCCTGTAACTTCTAAAATAAGAGAATGATAAAACTAAAAAAAATATATGATGTACATTATCATGCAAACTTCTACCGAAAATTGGTTTGAACGAGATCTAGTAAGTAGTTTTTTTTTAATAATTTAAAACTTACTACAGGTTTGTACGGAATCCTCGGTGCGCGAGTCCGACTCGCACTTGGCCGGTTTTTATAGTATGTAGTATTTGGGCTTTTGGAAATGAAGGATTATTTGTTTCAAGAATTTTGAGAATTGCGCTTGCTAAGGGAATTGCAAAAATTCCAGGCGAGCGTACACACGCGTGTCAGCCAACAGTGGCATTTGGCGGTGGTGCGTGCGATGTCACGGGCTGTGGTCAGATCAGTGAAACACTCAAGCTCAGTTATTTTAAGGCATCTTTAATTCAGTTTTTAAACGCGCCGGCCCCAACAAAATGGCCGTCCGCATTATTTTACGTGCACAAATCCCTAAGGTATGAGCCAAAGAATCCAGAATTCGATTAGAAGTAGCATAGAAGTGTGAGATTTTCGGCGCTGTGACATCAGTGGCGTAACTATCATCGTACAAAATTATATATTTACGTTACAGGTGCTTGAATAGGCGAATACGTTTCTGTATTTTTGAGTGTCTAAAAATCGGCGATTATAAAAATATAATACCTAGTAAGTAGACAGTAAGTATGCTTTTTCAATAACCATATTTAAAATGTGGCCCTTCAAATTTTTCCTTACTTGACCGACTTGACTTTTATGATTTTGTGAAGTTCACAAAAATTATGTCAGTGTTAGGATACGGGACCAGTGGCCTGGTTTTGAGAGCTTAATTGTATGAAACTGGATTTGCCTGTGACTTTGTCCATGTGGGAGGATACAATTGTCGATATTTACGCGTTCTTGTTATTTACGCTTCTTTTGGTCTCGGGCACGGGGCAAGCATAAACGTATTGTTTACTACCGCGCTGAAGCTACATAGACGAATCTGTGTAGTGGTGAAGCAGCTATTTTTCAACCAGAGTGAATGATATAGTTTGAAATTTGAATGAACGGTAAACATCAGACTTTGATATCTCGTAACGTCGTAACCTATAACGAAAGCTATCCCACTTCCTTCTAATATTACAAATTCTAACGTGTGCGTGATTTAATCCATCAATTTTCTGAAATAATGCAAAAAATCGCGTCAATTCTTTAATCGACGTGATTTTTTGCATTATTTCAGAAAATTGATGGATTCACCTCAAGAATTCTATATTGATGTTGACCTCTAAACTTGTTGAGTACAGTAGTTGCAAACGAAGTACACTAATGACCGATATGAAGTTCCAACATGTAGCCTGCATACGAGTAAAGATTCCTTACGATGTGATAGAGGTCTGCAAAGCGAAGGGTACAGCCAACTGAGATCTGTTTTTGTACTCGGCGCCGACAATACTTATTCTGCGATCTCTGTACTCTATGAGTGTCGGGAGACGCAGGCACCGCGGCAGATCTGACCACTAGTATTGCTATAATTGCGCTCCTGTATACGAGACGTAGGCGAAACGTAACGATTCCCTGTTGATACTATATACTATAGGGCGTCATTATGTTTTACGGCACTAGTAAAAAGCCGGCGTAATGCACGCAAAGCTTTGACGTGGCGGTGAACGCGGGCTCTGGCTCCGCTCAGCTGATCAGTGTTTCACTTTATACAGGATGGTTCATTGCGGGGACACACCATACGCGCTAGACACTCTGTCTTTGAAACTTGTTAATGATTCATTCCATTTTATTCAATTTCAAGTTAATTTAGCGCGGAACCTATCAATAAATATCTATTTAAAAAATAACATCTTTTTTATCCCGGCAAAATAAAGGATTCCTAGAATATTATAAATAAATGTTGACGACGATTTAAAACTTGCCGGTCTAAACAAATCTATATGGTACAGTGGGTGGACACGCACTGTACCACATAGATTTGTTTACTGCGGCGGATTATAGCGAATTAAACTTCAAGTTCATTCATTTCCATCAACTCATACACGAGCACAGCGCTCACCGCTGCGCCAGGGAGGTCGTCGAAAGCAGGAAAGATGACACGATGTCATAGTCATAGTCATAAATATTTATTCAATTTAGGAAGGTACACTACACTTATTGACGTCCAGTTACATAAAGATATGATGGTCATAATCTGTTACGGTATTTTAAAACTAAAGCTACGAGGGTTCCAAGCGCGCCCTGGTCTGAGAAGTGCCCACAACAAACTCAGCCGGGTTGTATTTTTTTTTTATTATCACTATCTCACAAATCATCTTTACTAAGGAACTATCAGAGCCATTAGAGCAAATTATTGCCAAGCTTCCTTGTCATTTAAAAGTAATCCTTCACAATATGGTAATAGGATTTTTCAATGAGTTTACGTTTTACATTAAATTTGAACTTATTCAGAGACATCTTCAACATGTCTTCTGGGAGGTTATTGTAGAAGCGGTCACTGTTTCCAACAAATGAATTGCTAGTTTTACTAAGCCTATAAAGCAGACATTAGAAGTTTAAAGACGTGGCATTTGTTCCGTCTCACTGACCACTCCCATATTCTCACCCTGTATAACGTATTTCGGCGCGACCCAGTTTTATGATATATTAATTTTGTGATGTTATTAGGTCGCTAGCAAAATTTTGCTGCCATGGTGATTTGTTTACTTGTCTTACGTATTTACTTTGATCTGATTGGACATATAGGTACTTATTACGTTACTAGACGATGCCCGCGACTTTGTCCGCGTGGATTAAGTCTTTTTTTATTCCCACGAGAACTCCTCAAAATTCTGGGATAAAAAGTAGCTTATGTCTATGCCCGGGATGTTATAGGTAACATACCTCGGCACCAAATTTCATGAAAATTCAACATTCTATTTCTAAATTTCTATTTCTATTTTTGAAAAATTATGGCCCTTCGATCTAAAAGCCGATCTTTGGTGAAATCAGTTTGTGTTAGCCAGGTGTTTAAATTCATTGTGATTATCCCATATTTTGACAACTTTTCATGTAGATGGTGATGGCATTTTTTTAATAATGCACTCTATATTATGTTTTATTTTAAAATTGTTAAGCCTATCATCGATTCGATTCCTGCAGAATCGCATTTAACTAGTCTCAATAATACATAATAATATGTGGAGTAAAAGTAATATTATATAATACTTCAGAACATTAAGGTACGCCGCTATATTAGACGCCGACTATAACAATAATCAAAAGTTACGCTGAACACTAGTGAGAAAATTAGCAATTTGCGCAGGCGAGCGCGTGTCTTAGGCTGCGTTATCGTTGGGCAGCGGTGAGCGGAAGCGGAAAAATACGCTCCTACCGCCGCGTATAACGCTCGCAAAATTTTTGGTGTTTCACTTATGTATCTAGACTCAGCATTTTGAGCGAAGCGCAGATACGACTTTAACCTTAACCTTAGATATTATATATATTTTCAAATTACCCCTGCGAGGTATCAAACCCATGACAATGCCCTCCCGGCCGAATTTCGGCCACGGCGGCCAATCTTCAAAGAGATTGGATGTCTACGTACAAGTAGCCCGCCAACCCGCATTGGAGCAGCGTGGTGGGTCTAAGCTCTAATTCCCTCTCTCCTATGAGAGTGGAGGCCTGTGCCCAGCACTGGGACGTTAATGGGCTGTAGTGGTGGTGGTAGTGGTGGTATGCACAAATTCAGGTGCTCTCTCTATTTCCTTAGTCTCACAGTCGGATGTGACGGATCAGGCGCGAGGCCGACGGGTTTAAGAGCTCTCCGAGGCAAGGAGGTGAACGCGCCAAGTTTCGGGCTAGCATTGCAGGCCGAGTGGGGGCTTTTTTTATGTATTCGATCGCGTACCATTTATATGGAATTAATCCACTGCTAGCTGTAAAGCGACGTTGTCGCGATCGAATGAGAAGAAAATTTCCCACAATACAAACTGAGAATTTCTTTTCAGAAAAACTCAGTGCTCAAATTGTGGCCTGACCTGGGAACCCAAGCACAGTCTGTAATCTGAGCATGCTAGACCAAAGAGGCAGTTACTAGTTACTTTTACTATAGGGACGTCATCAATCTTTCGAAGAATTCGCACAGACAAAGCCGCGCTTCTCAACTAGTTGAGATTTTAGTACCCGAGCGGCGGCATTAAAGCACGAGCCAATAAACAGTTCACGATCGACGACTTTAACTGCGCGCACGCATTCGGCACTCAGTTTAATATTTCATTTACTGCCCAGAAAGCAATTTCGGGGAACTTTTCAAAACACGACCGTAACTGAGTCCGGATCAGTAATTTTCAATGTCTAAATCCGTTTCAGTGTTATTACTTATAGCCAGTTATTTTGGAAATTACATCTGACAATAACTGTTTAAACCCAAATAAAATATAAGTAGATATTCTCCGACTGAATATAAATAAAATAAAAACTCAACAGATTTATAGGAACTATGTAATTATATTTTGTTTGATTTACTTCGTGGTGTCTTTAATTTTTACTTTGCTAGATTAATTTATACAACAGTTTTCATATGTTCTTGCCATGTTCTAGCGTGTTCTTTTTTTTTTTAATCCTATACAAGTTAGCCCTTGACTGCGATCTCACCTGATGGTAAGTGATGATGCAGTCTAAGATGGTAGCGGGTTAACCTGTTAGGGGCATGGCAGTTATATAAACCCACACCCCTATTCGCTTTCTACACGGCATCGTACCGGAACGCTAAATCGCTTGGCGGCACGTCTTTGCCGATAGGGTGGTAACTATAGCCACGTCCGAAGCCTCCCACCAGGCCAGACCAGAAATTCAGAAATTATAAATTTCCAAACCCTGCCGGGGATAGAACCCGGGACCTCCGCACGTTAAGGCGACAGCGCTCAACACTGCGCCACGTAGGTCGTCAAAAATGTTCGTGCATATTTTAATGCAACTCGTGCGCCAGCTACTGAACGTTGGACTTGGACTTCGCAAAGAAATAGGTACTTTTGTCTATTCAATAAAATATAATAAATTAATAACAACCAAAGCTTTAAAAAAATAATTATTTGTACATTATATTATGTATATTATGACACGCGTGTCTTCATAATTCACCAAAATATAAGCCTATCTTTATTTATGCATTCGCCCGTGCTCATACGAGTTGATACTCAATCAGATTTATATCATAGCTCACGCATCGATCAACCGTTATATTTTATAATAATGACTAGCGGACGCCCGCGACTTCGTTCGCGTGGCATAAGTTTTTTAATTCCCACAGGCACTCCTTAGTTTTCCGGGATAAAAAGAAGCCTACATCACTCTCCAGCCTACTCAACTATACCCGTGCAAAAAATCGCGTCGCGTCGATCCGTTGCTCTGTTGCGGCGTGATTGAAAGACAAATTCTCTATTTGACGTCCTTGGGGATAGAAATTTTTAAAACTGTAAAATCCGTATTTCATAATTTTAAACCTGAAGCCCAAATACCAAGTTTCATGGCTATAACTTGAAAAATGAAGGACTTTCATACAAACTTTCAACCCCTATTTTACCCCTTCAGAGGTAGAATTTTCAAAAACTATGAAATACGTATTTCTTAATTTTTTACCCGTAGCTCATATACCAAGTTTTATGGATATAACTTGAGAAATGACGGACTTTCATAGAAACTTTCACCCCCTGTTTCACCCCCTTAGGGGTGGAATTTTGAAAAATCCTTCCTTAGTGAGCGCCTACGTCACAAAAGGAACCTGTCAAAATTTCAAGTTTCTAACCCCAGCGGTTTAGGCTGTGCGTTGATATACTATATTATAAGTCAGTCAGTCAGGACTTTGAATTTTATATAGCGTTTAAGTTTTTTTCCCCATAGGCACTCCTTAATTTTCCGGGATAAAAAGGAGCCTTTGTCACTCTCCAGGTACATCAACTTTACCCATGCAAAAAATCACGTTGATCCGTTGCTGCAGTGTGATTGAAGGAAAAACTCTATTGAACGGCCTTGGCGATCGAATTTTCAAAAATGGTGAAACACGTAGGTACTTCTTCATATTTAACCGTCAGCTCAAATATCAAGTTTCATGGCTTTTACTTGAAAAATGAATGACTTTAATGCAAAGTTTCAACCCCTATTTTACTCCTTCGGGGGTGAATTTTGAAAAACTGGGACACACGTATTACGGAAAGCCAAAATACAAAGTTTCGTTATATATAACTTGAAAAATATCGTGAGAAATGCGGGACTTTCATACAAACTTTCATCCCTTAATTCACCCCTTTGGGGATCGAATTTTTAAAAATGGTGAATTACATACTTCTTCATATTTAACTGGAAAACCAAGCGCTAGGTTTCACGGCTATAACTTGAAAAATGAAGAACTTTCATACAAACTTTCGACCCTTATTTGAACCCTTTCGGGGTAGAATTTTGAAAAACTGTGACACATGATCTTCTTTATTTTTTAACGAAAGCCAAAATACCAAGTTTCGTTGATATAATTTGAAAAACGTTCATACAAACTTTCATCCCCTATTTCACCCCTTTAGGAATTTTCAAAAATGTTGAAACACGTACGCTAGCCCAAATGCTAAGTTTCACGGCTATAACTTGAGAAATAAAGGACTCATACAAACTTTCAACCCCTATTTCACCCCTTTGAGAATTTTCAAAAATGTTGAAACACGTACGCTAGCCCAAATGCGGAGTTTCACGGCTATAACTTGAGAAATAAAGGACTCATACAAACTTTCAACCCCTATTTCACCCCTTTGAGAATTTTCAAAAATGTTGAAACACGTACGCTAGCCCAAATGCGGAGTTTCACGGCTATAACTTGAGAAATAAATAACTTGAGAAATAAAGGACTCATACAAACTTTCTACCCCTATTTTACCCCATTGGGGGTGGAATTTTGAAAAATCCTTCCTTAGTGTGCGCCTACGTCACAAAAGGAACCTACTGTCAAAATTTCAAGATTCTAACCCCAGCGGTTTAGGCTGTGCGTTGATATATAAGTCAGTCAGTCACTCAGTCAGTCAGTCAGGACCTTGAATTTTGAAAAATATCGTGAGAAATGCGGGACTTTCATACAAACTTTCATCCCTTAATTCACCCCTTTGGGGATCGAATTTTTAAAAATGGTGAATTACATACTTCTTCATATTTAACTGGAAAACCAAGCGCTAGGTTTCACGGCTATAACTTGAAAAATGAAGAACTTTCATACAAACTTTCGACCCTTATTTGAACCCTTTCGGGGTAGAATTTTGAATAACTGTGACATATGATCTTCTTTATTTTTTAACGAAAGCCAAAATACCAAGTTTCGTTGATATAATTTGAAAAACGTTCATACAAACTTTCATCCCCTATTTCACCCCTTTGGGAATTTTCAAAAATGTTGAAACACGTACGCTAGCCCAAATGCTAAGTTTCACGGCTATAACTTGAGAAATAAAGGACTCATACAAACTTTCAACCCCTATTTCACCCCTTTGGGAATTTTCAATAATGTTGAAACACGTACGCTAGCCCAAATGCTGAGTTTCACGGCTATAACTTGAGAAATAAATAACTTGGGAAATAAAGGACTCATACAAACTTTCTACCCCTATTTTACCCCATTGGGGGTGGAATTTTGAAAAATGTTCACGCACACTTATTCTTATTTTACCAAAAGCCCAAATGCTAAGTTTCATGGCTATAACTTGAGAAATTAAGGACTTTCATACAAAGGTTCAACCCCTATTTTACCCCTTTGGGGGTGGAATTTTGAAAAATTGTGACACACGTACTTCTTTATTTTCTACTGAGAGCCAAAATACCAAGGTTCGTTGATATAACTTGAAAAATGTTTTGAGAAATGAAGGAATTTTTTACAAACTTTCATCCACTATTCCACCCCTTTGGGTGTAGAATTTTCAAAAATGGTGAAATACATACTTCTTCATTTCTAACTGAAAGCCCAAATGTTAAGTTTCATGGCTATAACTTGAGAAATGAATGACTTTCGTACAAACTTTCAACCCCTATTTTACCCCTTTGGGGGTAGAATTTTGAAAAACTGTGACACACGTACTTCTTTATTTTTTACTTTAAGCCAAAATACCAAGTTTCATGGATATAACTTGAGAAATGACGGACTTTCATACAAACTTTAACCCTCTATTTCACCCCCTTAGGGGTGGAATTTTGAAAAATCCTTCCTTAGTGTGCGCCTACGTCACAAAAGGAACCTACTGTCAAAATTTCAAGATTCTAACCCCAGCGGTTTAGGCTGTGCGTTGATATATAAGTCAGTCAGTCAGTCAGTCAGTCAGTCAGGACTTTGAATTTTATATATATAGATAAGCTACATCAAATTTTTGTTTAAGAGCTCGGTAACTTCAATTCTATCAAAGTCTATAATATATATTGCTTCATAATAAAATATATTGCTAGCTTGCGAAACTCCATAATATAGGTATAAGGTTAAGTTTTAACGACTTCTTGCAAACTTGCACGTTAAGTTATGAAGTTATAGTGAGTCCCACGTAGCGGCACTTTGTGACTTTGAGACGGTAAAGAGAAACTTCCAAAGTACCTACGCTATCTGGAGAAAGCTATTTATATTAAATATTATTTAATAAAAATCAATATTATTTTGTACGTTTGTAGATTCTTCCGACTTATCATAAGTGGCACAAGTTGTCCTACATGAAATAAATCATTTTCATTTTCATTTGTTTTTTTTTATCCAACTCAAGTTAGCCCTTGACTGCGAACTCACCTGATGGTAAGTGATGATGCAGTCTAAGATGGTAGCGGGCTAAACTGTTAGGGACATGGCAGTTATATTAAACCCATACCCCTATTCGGTTTCTACACAGCATCGTACCGGAACACTAAATCGTTTGGCGGCACGTCTTTGCCGGTAGGGTGGTAACTAGCCACGGCCGTAGCCTCCCACCACCAGGTCAGACCAGGGAAAATTCATAAATTATAAATTCTTAAATTGACCTCCGCATGTTAAGACAACAGCGCTTAACACTGCGCCACGGAGGTCGTCAAATAATTGTCCTCTATGCGTTCCGAAACCATTGATCAGATTGTGATGAAACTTCGGTGGGTGTGCTTTGGTGACGCCCGCGAGGGTTCCTGGCCCAAAAATTCTACATATAAACGTGGCTTTGCAATGCATGCCGGATACAGCTAGATAAGAATGAAATGTATTTAGAGTAATATTCCTATTGTACCTAATTTGAGTGGCAATGTTTATGCAAAACTTACATCCAACGACGTATATGTATGCTCACTTCTTCAAATAAAATACGTGTCAGATAAATAAGTCTTACTTAATCATTGATGTTTTATAGCTCTATGATACCTATTATACAGTTTGTTTAAATTATATAACGGTAGATGATATAAGTTTATTTACCGATACTTATCGGATAAAAGGTCCTAAATGTAACCGACAAGCACTTCAATCTTCATGAAACCATTGGGGCTGATTCTGTAGTGCACAATCTCTAAACTAAACTAAAATTAGAGCATTACAAATATTGCTATCCCTTTCATAATACTCCCTACGGAAAGAGACATAACTAGATTTAAAGCTGCCATTTTAGTTTAGTTTAGAGATTGTGCACTACAGAATCAGCCCCATTATGTAACTAATTTGTTTTTTTTTTAAATATAAAATAGCAAAATTATTACTTTACAAAAACCTTTAAAAACTGGCCCGAAGGAAGGTTAGTTTTTTTAATGTACCTATTGTAAGTAAATATTATATGAATTTTGTAAAAGTTCTATGTAGTCCTGACATTTGGAACCAGTAGTCTCACGGGATCACTTCATAAAATTACTATTTGTATGATTTCAGTTGACCGATGGACGTTGGAGTCGAAAGGTCCTCGAGTGGAGACCTTTCGACCTTCGGCCTTGGTAAACGGAGCGTAGGGCGCCCCCCAGCAAGGTGGAGCAATGATATCCGGAGGGTGGCTGACATCGATTGGATGCGAAAAGCCGAGGAACGAGCACGTTGGCGCTACTTGAAAGAGGCCTATGTCCAACAGTGGATGCACAACGGCTGATGATGATGATGATGATGATTTCAGTTGCATCAAAATATGCGATACGGTTAAAATTAATCGCCTGCGTCGATTGATCCAATTTAAAAAAAATACAAGTTAGCCCCTAACTGCAATCTCACCCGATGGCAAGTGATGATGCAGTCTAAGATAGTAGCGTAACCCATACCCCCAATGGGTTTCTACCCAGCATTGTACCGGCTAAATCGCACTGCAGACAAAGGACCGCACTGCAGAGGAGTGAAATAGAACTGCAGGTACTCACATTGATCACGACCCTCTCGCAAAAGTCGTGTTCGTGCTGTATCGGCTCAAACGTCACCACGCCACCCTGAGGCGGCCGGCCCTGCTCTCCTTCTTCTTGACTGCACAATTTCGGCAGCGACCTGCAACAATGCATGGGAGAGTTATTAAAAGAAATGAATCGAACATTAAAAGTGTCCTCCCGATCGAATTTCAACACGGTGGCTAATCTCCACAAAGCCATCTACGCGTATTACTACAAGTACAAAAGTGTATTTCCAAACGTAGGTGAACTCTCTAATCCCTTACTATCGTAGCCTGATGAAACCACCGGAGATGCATCAGGCGCAGGACCGATGGCTTTATGTGCTCTCCGAGGCACGGTGGTGAAACACCGCCAACATCCTGACTCCGGGCTAGAGTTTAGATTTGTCAGAAAAACGACCGGAAACGGGATCTCGCCATCAATAGGTACAATAAATTATTTTGAGGTAGAATTCATGAAAATGCTTTTAGATTTTCTTAAAATACATTTACTCGTCTTGGCGGAGGCACTCTACCGTGCCCTCCGATTAATAAATAATAAATAAATATAAAATTGTTTTATTGTTTTATCTCAGGCAGGGACCCATAATACATAATACAAATTACAAAATATAAAGTTAAAACTAAAATAAATAAATAAATAAAAATAAATGAATTTATTTTCCAGAAAGAATTCCAATTACAAATTACACAATCATTAAAACTAACTAACTAAAGCTACAACTGCATAAAAATACCATTGGTGTCATTATATCACTTTTGTTTTCTGAGATTAATATTATCTTATTTATGAATATTTTATTATAAATTACCTAGTTACATAAACATTTATTTTTCAATACACTTGCTCGAAAAATGCACTTACAGAGGCAGTAAACAGGGCTTGTAAGTTAAATTTACTGCCCTCGTGCGGTAAATTTGCAGAATTTACTGCTCTCGTGCAGTAAATTTGCAGTTTTTTTTAATTTTTTTTAAGTCTATTTCACTTCTAATTAAAAAGTTTTCTTGCAAGAAGGTTCATAATGATATTGACTTTGTAAGTAAAAAACCTAAAAAATAATAACATTCAGATGTAGATTGATGAAATCAATTCATGAAATTAAAAATTGTATATAATATAATTAATTAAAATTGTTTTAAGTAAAATCAAAAAAGTAAAGGCTGAATAGTCCAGGTTGGGAGTTAAGAGCTAGAACCTAGAGCCATGAAGCCAATTTAAAAAAAGCCATTACAACAACGCGCCGTAGATACTAAATCTTTAATCTGTGCGCGCTATTTTTAAAAGTTTCACTGAGTTTTTCTTATAAATTATTATATAAATATGAGTGGTTTATGTGTTGTGGAATAATAAAATTAAATCAACAATTAGGTATTTTAGATGTGAGAAAAAAATCGCGCTATTAATAGCCGCCAAAAATCTCGAAATAAGTACGGGCGTGAGAAACAATTTTCTAGTGAGTACCTTGTACCTACCTACTCGAGTTTTATTTTCAAGTTTTCTCACAAATGTATTGAAAAATATCGTGTGATACACGGGCGTTAAGGTTTTAACAAACTCGTGACGATGGTCAGCCCTCGACTGGCGTCATCGGGCTGACATTAGTCAACTCGTATGTAAAAACCTATTTACCGCCCTTATATCACAATAGTAGATTAGTAGCCAAGGGCTGTAAGGCATCAATTGCAGCCCGAGATATTTAGGCGCACGAGCACAGCGAGGGCGCCTATAATTCGAGGGTGCAATTGATGCTTACACCCGAGCTAACTACTCTGCTTTACATCTCGATTGTGAGGTCAGTCAGGTCCTTATTACCCCCAAATGGAGCTTGAAGGTGACCAATTAGCGCTCCAGGGTAATAATGTAGCTAGAAAAGCCCTAGGGCGGTAAGTAATTTAAAAAAAAAAACTCTTCACTCTTTCAAAAAGTTCGCGTACATCTAACCATCATACTTTTTTTAATTACTTACCGCCCGAGGGCTTTTCTAGCTACATTATTACCCTAGAGCGCTAATTGGTCACCTACAAGCTCCATTTGGGGGTAATAAGGACCTACTTACCGAATATGAGAGATGTAAACTACTATTATTTTACATTTATTTTATTTACATTTATTTTACAAACATTAATTTTAAACACAGAAACAGGAATTCATTGTTCGTTTTCAGTAGTAGGGAAGATCATACGATTTATTGTTATGATGGAGGTTTTATTATAAAAGGTACACAGTTCAAATGGAGCTAAAGCGAGATTAATAACATCATAGAAGTAGGATTTTATTTAAGGTCATAACGCCGCTTCAGCGGTATTAACAACTAAAAAGAGATAAGTGTCCTACATGAAAAGAACACGTGACCCATATTCTAGGTATTTCAAACGCGGAGATTGTGGTGACGAAGTCATCTGGAGGCCACAGTTTTTACTATTGAATGGATGTGTGCGTTTTTCTTCTATTTATGAGATCATAATACACGGCTTTCGTTAGAAAAGAGATCGCGTTCTTGTGTCTTTGTATTGAGGGAAAAATATTTTATATTAAATATTTTAATTTTGTCATTCATTTAAAAGGATACACTAACGTATCACGGTAAGGAGCAAACTTTTACGATAGATTGATGGATACGTTTCTACTTAATAATAGTTCATAGAATTTGAAGAATCTTTGTAGAGTAATATTATATGCAAAAAAGTTAATATAATTTATTTTCATATGTTAAATTGAAAATTTCTTTAATTGTCTTAATTGCGAAAAACGAATTACGAATAATTATTATTGATCGACTCCAGATATACGAGTAGAGTCCGCTTTTGATCAGTGTAGACCTATTGCATATTTAATTGCTTAATAGCAAGTGACTTTGTATCGGTCTGACCTTGTACTTTGTGATTATACAGTAAGACGTCATACGAGGAAACAAATAAACCTGACCTGGGAAGAATTTTTAATATCACATCTGCCGGCTACAAATAAAAAGGTGACTATTTTAGTGAAGTTCACAATTTCCTACTCATGCTTTTCCAGCTCTTCGTAACAAATGTTCGCAGAGCTCGCTGCAGTAGCGAGAGGAAATTGGGAACGAACGTGCTCAGATTGTCGTATGGAGGGCTTTCGATATGACATCCGTTCTATAACAGTATTGTTAGCACGAGGCTGCGTCTTTACATAGACATGAACAAAGTGCACCATTAATAAAAACAACAAGTAGGTATTCGGTGTTAAGGGCTTGTGCAATATTCACACAGAGGCTTTTGAAAATTAACCCGATAAAACGTTATTTTCACCTCTCTAGCTCGAAAAGAGCTCCTTTGCCAGAACCAGCGAGCAAAACTCATTTTTGCTCACCCCAGTGAGAAGTTTTTTTTAATTTAGAACGCTGTGGATTAGCCATTTCTTTTCATTTTCTCGCAAATCGTTCAGAAGAACGTTTTGCGAGAAAATGAACAATGAAAATGAAAATGAACAAATGAATGTTCTCCGTCACATCCATAAAATATTATTTAAAAAATATTCAATTTTGGAACGTTAGTTCCATATGGGACGATGCGGATGGAAAGTTAGCCGGCAAAAAACGTCCGTACCGAGAATAAGATTTTTATGTATAATGTATTCGAAATTAAACCTTAACATTAAAGCATTAAAGTGTAATTTCGAATGTAGTATATTCATATTTAAGACCTTTTGTCTTCGTAAAAATGTCTCCGAAAATGCGTTGAGTGGGTTCGATGTATAGTTTATTCTAAATTAAACCTTAACATTTAAAGCATTAAATTTCGAATGTACTATGTGGAACGTAAGTTGAGAGGTAGAGAGAGAAGAAACGAAATGTCAGATGAGTGAGATGACGCATCTAAGAGGCTTTTGAAAGAATCATATCTAGGTGACTCGAAAAGACGAATGGCGGTTGGTGTGTGTTTACGATTAGTGTTGAATGAAACCAAGTGTTTATTGAGTTTCGATATTTGGGGCTCCCTGGGATCAGAAAACAGGAAACTGTTACCAATATTTTAAAAAGGCAGCGCCATTTTGAAATTCTTTGTTATTGAACCGATTTCGTTCAAAATCGATATCTGAGGATCCCTAGGATCACAAAACAGGAAACTGGTACCAAAATTTATAAAAGTCAGCGCCATTTTGAAATTCTTTGTTATTGAACCGATTTCGTTCAAAATCGATATCTGAGGATTCCTAGGATCACAAAAAAGGGAAACTGGTACCAAAATTAAAAAAAGTCAGCGCCATTTTTAAATTCTTTGTTATTGAACCGATTTCGTTCAAAATCGATATCTGAGGATCCCTAGGATCACAAAACAGGTAACTGTTACCAAAATTTAAAAAGACATCGCTATTTTGAAATTCTTTGTTATTGTACCGATTTCGTTCAAAATCGATATCTGAGGATCCCTAGAATCACAAAACAGGAAACTGGTACCAAAATTTAAAAAAGTCAGCGCCATTTTGAAATTCTTTGTTATTGAACCGATTCCGTTTTTTAAATTTTGGTACCAGTTTCCTGTTTTGTGATCCCAGGGATCCTCAGATATCGATTTTTAACGAAATCGGTTCAATAACAAAGAATTTCAAAATGGCGCTGACTTTTTTAAATTAATATTTATGTAATAAGGAACTACGTTCCTATCTGGTGTCCCACGACACCACACGTTTTTTTAATAGTAGCTACACTTTTGAATGTTAATTTATTTAGATTAACGTGTCTTTTAACTTAATTCTAGAAAAAAATACATTAATTTACTTCAATAATAAAGTAGAAAATGTAAATTATGAATCTAGCACTTTCCGAACGTTTCTTTTCCCCTGCTTAAAAAAACCAATAAAACGTCAATAAAATATGACCGACATAGGCACAGACTTTTTCTCGCGAAACGTTCACGAACACTGTGACATCATACGCAATTTTTATTCAAATAAAATATATATTTATTGCCAACAAGGAGTACAGTTATTTTTTACTTTGGTTTCCACACTAGGAAATCTGTATCGCGGAGAAAATGAAAAGAAATGCCCAAACCACAGCATTCTAAATTCAAAACCCTTTTTCTCACTGTGGTGAGCAAAAAAGACATTTGCTCACTGGTTTTAGGTAGCAAAGGCGCCCTTTTGGAGCTAATGAAAAATTAAATTATGCTTTTTAAACATTACTATACCAGCATTAAGACTTCGCACGGGTGGCAAAACGTACTACGTTGAAGAGCTGTTCCGCCCGGCATCCCCGCGCTATTGATTAGATCTTCACGAAATTAACGAATGACTTGAATGCGTAAACTTTGAAAAAAAAAGAATTGACAAAAATGATTCAGATTTGATGGGATTATGGAGTAAAATCGCCCAAACTTGTCATCCCCTTTCTTGAAGGAATCCGTTACAATGCGTGCAATAATTTATTATAAAGTAATTGCGATTTCGATATTGCGATTGCATAAATTACGAATGGTAATAATATTTCGATTTTTAAGTTTATGTATTTAGTTTTAATTTGTCATATTGTAATTAATTTTAATTTGTAGTTATAATCTTAATTTAAATTTATATTTCAATAATGTGTGATTAATCACTGACATAATCTGCAATAGTAAAAATGGTAACTAATTGTAATGTATTTTATCTATTTGTAAATTGTAACTTTTTAGAAACAAATTTATATTATAAAGCGGTACAATATTCTTAGTTCAGAAGTTGTAATTTTTCTATTAATTTTTAAATATTTTTCCCATCGGCGAAAATGGGCCTAGTTTAATCAAGTTTAATATTTTAATATGCACTTTACGGAGAATCTCAGTGTATGAGCTACAAAAACCTATTCTGCTTTGGACAATAAATAATCCGGTACCATGTTAAGACTAAGTACCTATTTCCTAATATGCTAGCAATATTACGTAGATTCTTATATTAATTTCTAGTAGGTATTTTGCAAACATCGTACTCGATTTGCATTACGTTTCACAAGAATGTTACATTGCAATAGCCTAAACAGAATTAAACCAGTCTCTAAAATAAGGTTGTTCCGAAAATAGAAGAGTTTGGTAAACGTATTGCCAGCACAAATTCAGAATAAAATATACCTACTCTAGAGAGGTGCGATGCATCGTGTCAGAGAGCTGGCTGGCAACTGAACTGCAGGAGCTGCTAGTGTGCTGCACTGACAATGTAACATGAAATACCCGCTGCTTTTATACATAAGTGAGGTATGAATTTTTAAGTAGCGGAGTTCAAGTTGAAAGTCGAGTTGAATTATTTAACTGTAATGACGCGTATCAAAATGATTGAAAGGATGCATTTGGCCTTATAATGGTCTTAAATCAAATAAAGGTAACCGTTGCGGTCTATAAATATTATAGTTTGTAACGAGTTCCAGTTGCAACTCATACAATATGAAAAGGCAGAATTATTAATTGGGCTACTTTAAAAGAGAGTGAAAGGCGCATTCATATTGCACTTGAACTTTAAAGAAGGTCTCTAAAGTAATATAGAAGTAACCGTTTTAAATATTCATAGAATATCATCGTCATCATTTTGTATACAAACTACTTTTTTTTTAAAATTTATTGATCATATTATATATAAACACTAGCCGTCCTCTAAAAACTTTAACGTTTATGCGAGGATGGCGAGTTCACATTGCAGTTATTAGTAAAATATAATATTTTAAGTAAGCAGGTATATAAATAACATATTTAGTGTAATTTAAAAAATCTGTATTCAAATCTAGGTCAACCTAGAAACAAGTAATACTTTTTCAACTTTTCAAGTTGGTTGAAAATAAAGCGCTATCATAAGAAAGAGGAATATTTGGGGTTCAGAAGGAAATTGTAGATATTACAATAGTTATTTGTTATACAAGAGTGAAAAGTTGTTTTTTATCCGCGTGCTCAATTTTGATGACCGAGCAAGCGAAGGATTCTAAAATTGAATCACGAGCGGAGCGAGTGATTCAAAAATTAGAATCCTGAGCGTCAGCGAGGGAATCAAAAGAGCACGAGGTGAAAAATCTTTTCACACGAGTGCAACACGTAACTTTTCATCCCACCTCAGCGAGGAAATGACTAAATGCAAAAAAAATCACAAGGTAATTTTTCATCCCACCTCAGCGAGGAAATGACTAAATGCACAAAAAATCACAAGATTAAATTCAATTCTGTTATGTTCTTCGTCACTAGAATCACTCATTTTAGGTTTTTCACTTATTTTCAATTTTCTTGTTTTTAATCGGTTTTAATTTTAAACAATATGACGTGAAAGAAAATGATGCGCGCAAAGCAAATTAAAAAAGTACACCAAGAAGGTTACGAGTGTGAGTTTTTAACAAATTAAAAACGATTGTATGGAAATTCGGCACCATAGAGGTGTAAACTTGTGTGACAAGTAAATAGGTTTTAATGATGTTTTGAATTCACAAACTTCATAGACGAGTGATATTTACTAACGTGCACACGATGTTCTAAATTCAATTTACTTTATCCTCTAGAGGATAATAACGGCTTTTACCATCAGATATCGAAGAATAAAAATACTCTTTCCGAGATGGTGGGATGAAAAAGTTCTTTTAACAAAAATAATTAATAGTTCACAAACTTATGCTAAAATCTGTACTCAATAATCAATATTGATTATTTATTTATTGTGTTTCTGATGTTACGCCCACAGGTTACGCCATGTTTCATATTTACAAGTACTTTATTATTAAAAAGAAAAAAAATAATGTACCAGACCAACCCTTCTAATTTTCTAACTAAATTGGATAAAAATAAAATTACTCATGTCCTAATAAAAGTGCTATAAATAAACGCTATTTATCCGATTTAAACTTGAACTCGAAATGCTTTGTGGAGCGTCTTAAAATATAATACGCGGGATCGTTTCCACTCTGAGCCCTGACGATAAATCCGATAAATAAATCCTAAAAACGATAAATGTTAGTGATGGAACTGGTATTAATTTAGTGCTCTCTGAGGTACGGAGGAAACGAAAAGTCTAAATTCGGACCTCCAAATTCAATCACACATGTAGTTATTGACGAGGGTCTGCGTTGCTCACACAACAGACTCATTCACCTTAAGTAAGAATAAACATTAAGAATGAGTGCGTCGACGCGCGCTGAGTCTTCCATGTATTCATCTAACACCTATTGAGATACAAAGAAAACATAATATGTAAACCCATGTTCGAAGTCCATTAAACATCAATACAAGGGTAAATGGAAAGATATTTTCCCAGTTTGAATTTGATGCTTCATTTTTCCATTAGAACTCGATTAGCTCCAGTCAAAGAGAGTTGATGAGAGGCTTTCCGCCCAACCTTTTGACACGGATCTGTTGCATGCACTTTGAAGTAACATTATTATTCAACGTTTTATGCTGCTTGCTTTACCTACAAAGTGTTATCAAATTAAGGGCGGGGACGCAAACTTAGTTAGTGCATCCAATGGAAGATAAGCTATTTACCTATATAAAACTAGCTTTTGCCCGCGGCTTCGTCCGCGTCGCCTATACTACTTTCAAATGCCTATTTTACCCCCTTGGGGGTTGAATTTTCAGAAATCCTTTCTTGTCGAATGTCTACGTCATAATAGCTATCTGCATTCCAAAAAACCAGATCTGTCTAGTGGTTTGAGCTGTGCGTTGATAGATCAGTCAGTCACCTTTTCCTTTTATATATTTAGATTTATGGAGATGACAATATCTGCTATTATTATTACTAAATCAAATCCATACTGTTATATAATGCTAAAGCATTTATAATGCTTCTAAAATTTTTTAAATGGTGGTTACAAATCAAATAATAATTTAATGTTATGTATTGCTCACCACGTCAGAGAAGCATTAACATTTTTCGATTTGACATCATCTGGTAAATGTAAGTTCCGGTCCAATACGAAAACCAGCTGTTCCCACGTTATATATACAAAATTCATTTGAATTATTTTTAAACATTAAAATATTAAAGATTTATTACTCTATTTACACGCGTATTAAACTACTAAATGATGCCCGCGACTTCGCCTTATAGACAAAGTGGACATGGATTGTTTTTTTTATTCCCACGGGAATTCCTTAATTTTCCGAGATAAAAAGTAGCCTATGTCCTTCCCCGGGATACAATCTACCTATATACCAAATTTCATCAAAATCGCTTGAAAGGATGGGCCGTGAAAGCGTAGCAGACAGACAGGCAGACAGACAGACAGACAGACAGACGGACAGACACACAGACACACTTTCACATTTATAATATTAGTATGGATCGTTGTCAAACGCTAGAAATTTACAATTGAAATAAGATAGAGATATGAGTGGGTGTACACATAACATCCGGAAATAAGTCGGTTTGAAGATAGATGTATATTTTTTCCCTTTGAGTAAACAGTTGAACCAAATGAATAGCTAGCGTGCTTGGACTTTGAACGATGTGTGATCGACATCACAATCAGACACCAGTAGATGCGTTTGTCATAACAAAACAAAACAAGAACACACAGGCAGGGTTTCATAGTTTAAATGCTAGTTCTAAAACTGACGGCTATCAATCAATCGATAGTTTTTTAAACTGACTAAAGAAACCTATTCTATACCTTTAAGAGATATGTAAACCCTCGAGAGTGTAAACCAAAATAAATTTTCAGTTCTCGCCTTTTTAGGGTTCCGTAGCCAAATTTGGCAAAAACGGAACCCTTATAGATTCGTCATGTCTGTCTGTCTGTCTGTCTGTCTGTCTGTCTGTCTGTCTGTCCGTCCGTATGTCACAGCCACTTTTTTCCGAAACTATAACTACTATACTGTTGAAACTTGGTAAGTAGATGTATTCTGTGAACCGCATTAAGATTTTCACACAAAAATAGAAAAAAAAACAATAAATTTTGGGGGTCCCCATACTTAGAACTGAAACTCAAAAATTTTTTTTTCATCAAACCCATACGTGTGGGGTATCTATGGATAGGTCTTCAAAAATGATATTGAGGTTTCTAATATCATTTTTTTCTAAACTGAATAGTTTGCGCGAGAGACACTTCCAAAGTGGTAAAATGTTGGTCCCCCCCCGTAACTTCTAAAATAAGAGAATGATAAAACTAAAAAAAATATATGATGTACATTACCATGCAAACTTCCACCGAAAATTGGTTTGAACGAGATCTAGTAAGTAGTTTTTTTTTAATAATTTAAAACTTACTACAGGTTTGTACGGAACCCTCGGTGCGCGAGTCCGACTCGCACTTGGCCGGTTTTTTTCACTTTATTTTTCTTTTTACGTGAGGCACTCTTATAATTAATTAGTGCACACACACACACACACACACACTCTCATACACACACAACACACACTCATACCTACTCCAATAGTTCACACACTTTTGCATATAATTAATATGTTAAATAATAAAATATGTCGTAATTTTTGTCATTCTTTTTCTAGGAGGGAAAGTCACTGCAGCCTAAACCACAGGGTAACCTACGAGTAGGTACATTAGTCTGCAGAGACCATTGATGTAGAATTTTATCATTCTATTTCAATGGCAGAGACCGACCATACATTGTTATTGTAGACCAAAGCCTTACTTCTGTAAATTTTTGTAAAATAAAATTATTATTTATTTATTTATTGTTTCAAATTTTTATATGCTCCTGTATGAGGGCAACAGGGTTAAACTTTGCCGTATTGAATTTAAAGTTAATTTTGAATTGTGTTTCCCGCAAACTTTTTGACAGTAGTGTGTTTTTAAACTAAAACTCGTTTTTTTATTGAAGTAGACTTTTGACGAAGTGCTTTTCAATCGTCGAGTGAATCTACCACATGCCGTGGTTGCTCTTTTGAAAAAAATAATCAATGTGTAGATACATAAGTTACCGCAGTCTATATAGTCGGTTTTTCGCGTGGCAAACCAGTTCGGCAAACTTTGCAAGCCCCACTCGTAGACTTTGCGTAGCCCGAACTTGTTTCGGCGACCGATGATGCCTCTTTACCGCTTTTCTGGTATGAGATTCGCGTGAATTTGACTTACAATATTTCTATATTATACCATACATTATAAAACAGAAATAATCATCATCATCATCCTCAACCGATAGACGTCCACTGCTGGACATAGGCCTCCTGCAAGGACTTCCACACGCCGCGGTCTTGCGCCACCTGAATCCAGCGGCTCCCTGCGACTCTCCTGATGTAGTCCGTCCAGCGAGTAGGGAGTCTGCCAACGCTGCGCTTTCCAGCGCGTGCGCGCCACTCCAGCACTTTGGGACCCCAACGTCTATCGGTTACTCTAACTGTGTGCCCCACTCATTGCCACTTCAGCTTCGCAACACGTCGAGTAATGTCGGTTACTTTAGTTCTTCTGCGGATCTCCTCATTTCTGATTCGATCGCGCAAATAAACCCCGAGCATCTCCATCGCCCGCTGAGTGATCCTGAGCTTTCTTATGAGACCAAGTCTCGCAACCGTATGTCATCACTGGCAACACGCACTGTTCGAAGACTTTGGTCTTCAGGCACTGAGGAATCTTGGACGAGAAGAAATCTCGAAGCTTGCCGAACGCTGCCCAGCCGAGTTAGATTCGGCGGCTCACCTTTTTCTCGAAATTGGACCTACCTAGCTGGACCGTGTGTCCCAGGTATATATTATGGTTACTGGATGGAGCGGAACATGAGCATTAGACATGATTTTCGTCTTACTCATGTTCATTTTTAGGCCTACCTGTTGGGAAACTCTGCTGAGGTAATTGAGAATTGTATTAAGGTCACCCAGAGTCTATGCCATGATGACTATATCATCGGCAAACCGAAGGTGAGTGATGTACTCGCCATTGACGTTGATGCCAAATCCGTTCCAATCCAGAAGCTTAAAGACGTCTTCCAAATTCCTTTTCGTAAAGAGCTTCGGGGAGATTACATCTCCCTGTCGCACTCCCCGCTGCAGGTGGATTGGCTTCGATAATCGATTGGACAGAAATACTATTATTGCATCGCAAATATTATGAAATCACACTATTCATGTACTCAGTACGATTTGCTGCATAGGCAACATAGGGCAGCATTATGTAGGATGCGAATATAATCCTTCATATGTGGAGATGGCAGACTCAGCGCGAGTGAAATCTCTTTTAAAATGAAAATATGGATAGATTAAATCAAATCAAATCAAATCAGTAATAAGTACCTTAATCTACAGTAAAAGGAGAAGTGTTGACGTCAACATACTACGGATAAAAGTTCAGCGCGAAAAGCCCGCGTCGTATACATAATATGTTTAACCCTGTCGCAATTGTCTGTGCGGCCATATAAAAGTGTGCGCGGACTTTTTGCCTACCAGATCTTTATTCCCTAGCGTTTACTACCTAACTCATCTGATCTGAGGGCTGCAATTCTACACACAGGTTATTTTGATATTATAGACAAAGCATAGGGTTGGACTTTTCAAAATTCCCGTGAGATTTAACCCGCGGGTGGTCGCTAGTACTTACGTAAAAATGTAAGAAAGTTTTTAGACAATAAAGATTAGAAAAATCGATAAGCATACATTTGACAACAATGTGCATGTATCCAGCTCTATATGAGTTTTGTATTATAGGTATATATGTATCCTATATATATCCTATATGAGTTTTGGAAAAAGCCACGTTAATTCTGCTAAAATATTCCAGTGCCTCAATAGATACTACTAACGGTAAATTTTATACTAATATTTCGCTCACAATTTTTAAAATTATTACAAACATGGTTAGCTCAGTTCGCGCATGAATGGATAATGGCCCGAAAATGGTTAATTAATCATTGATTACCGAATATCGGATAATGAGGTTCATTAATTGTATATTATTATAACGATGGGAGTCTGATTAAACATGACCGCTAAACCAACGAGCGGCTGCCTTTATAAAGTTACTAATTAACTACTAACACTATTTTCAAAAATTACTAAAAGTCCGCGTGAATTAAGTTTTTTTTAATTCCCGCAGGAACTCTTTAATTTTCCGGGGAAAAAAAGTAGTCTGTGTCCTTTCCCGGAATACAACCTATCCCTGTACCAAATTTCATGCAAATTGGTTAAACAGATGAGCCGTGAAAGCGTAGCAGACAGACAGACACACTTTCGCATTTATAATATTAGTATGGATTACTCAGTGTTACGTACCAACAAGCACTGTTTATGATTTACTGACTACATGAAACCCGCGACCTTGTCCGCGTGGATTTAGGTTTTGAAATACAGGAAGAATCTGATGTTCCGGGACAAAACGTTCCCTCCATTCATATGAATGATAATGATGGATATCCATCACTCGGAAGTTTTGTCCTGTTATGTCCTTAATGTGTTTTAGCCCTTACGACTACTGGGCGTGAAGAGGTGGAAACGTGTTCCATGTTGCAGACGTCACAGTGCGACATTGATATTTTAAGCTATAATAAGCAGTTACCATGTCAGTTCGTGCGACACATGCATTTTATAACATTTCGTATCAAGGTTGGCAACTAAGAAGTAGCTAGATAATTATTATGCAGGCAGATAAATATTACATGTATGTACGTTACTCGGCCTTCGCAACGTAATTGTAGAGTATAAATTTACTGTGAAATATCCAAACGATAAGGGCGGACAAAGTAAACTCGCCACCTTCATTACGACACCATATTATTCAACTACACGACTAGGGTTGCTGAATTTACACAAATCAAGAATTTTTATTTATTTTGTTTTAGATGCACGTAAAATGACAGAAGTATCTTCGCGACAACGTAGTCGTAACCTGTTGTCCTAGGAGAGCGACGCCACGCGACGCGACGCGATTCGACGATATAGAAAATGACAGACGTATCTAGTATCTACGCGACAACGTAGACGTAACCCGTTGTCCTAGGTGAGCGACAGAAGCGACATCTGACGTATAGAGGTATATCCGTCTGTCATTTTCTGTGGCATCGCTTCGTGTCGCGTGGCGTCACTTCTGTCGCTCACCTAGGACAACGCGTCAGGAACACGTGTGTGGTGTGTTCTCCGCATATCTTATGTGTATAGTACCTACAGCAAGGAGGCTGATGATTGAACAGTCTATTTGTATTGCGAGATAGGCTTGCGCTTAACGAAAATCATGCCTAATAGTCTAGTCAACAAGTGCTTTTTGGGTCAAACTTTTTTCTCCGCCTCCGAAAAATATGAACGAGGTTTTATTAGATTCGGAATAGCGTGTAGATCATTTTCGAACAAAATTCAAGACCCGCTTGCAAAAATTGCAAAGTTATTAACAATTAACTGGGGTAGTTAATAGTGGGGTTTGGTTTCTTGCAAATATCTCAAAAACTATCTGATATTTTTCAAATTTGAAAAAAGATTCAAAAAGAGGAGGAACTTTCCCAAAAAAAAGTTCTGGCTCCGGAACTGTAGGATCAATATTTATAATTTCCCAGAGGGTTGAAAATACGGCTAAATACGGGGACTCTGGCTTGTGCAAGCTAAAGACATCAATGATGAGGTCTAAGTTGAAACGCAATTGTCTAGAAAATGCAATTTGGCGTCCCAGTACGACGCCGCGTATAAACCAATTTGGGGAACGGGAAGACCTTTTGAGATGGTCCCGCTTTCACTCTAGACTGGATCAACTGTCATAATAACAATTCTTTTTATTCACCTTCTTAGGTACATTATCTTTACAGGGATTCCAAATACGATTTTCAAGTTACAATCTAATCTAGTCTAATTTAACATATATATGTAAGTATTATCTTTTACAATTTACAAATGCCTAAAACCTAATACCCGATTACTAAAAATCAAACAAAAATCAACTACCTAGGTATAACAGATAGTTACACACAATGTTATCTTTGTTAGTTCACCAGAGAGCAACAAAATATATAAATCTTTTCGGCAATGAGATTAATTAATGGTAGGAAGTGTGTCCGTTTAGTCCATCCAGATTATATTGAGCGTACTGCCTTCCTTTGGTTATAGATAAACAAAGCAACAAATCTTTATTTGGGACTAGTTGATATTGTACGTCCGCGTGGATTGAGGTTTTTGGGTTCCCGCGGGAACTTAATAATTTTCCGGGATAAAAAGTAGCCTATGTGTTATTCCAGACTATAATCTATCTCTGTGCCAAATTCCATCCAGATCCGCTCAGCCGTTCAAGCGTGATTGAGTAACAAACATCCATCCAAACTTTCACATTTATAATATTACTAGCTGATGCCCGCGTCTGCCTGGATTAAGGTTTTTGGTACCCGCGGGAACTCTTTTATTTACCTATGTGCTAATCCAGACTATAATCTATCTCTGTGCCAAATTTCATCCAGTTCAGCCATTGTGGCGTGATTGAGTAACAATAACAACAAACATCCATCCATCTGTCCATCCAAACTTTCACATTTATAATAATACTAGCGATCCGCCCCGGCTTTGCACGGGTAGCACTAATAATCCTAATCTATATAATATAAACTATCCTATTTCTCAAGTTAGATCGAACTGCACATGGTGTGCGAATTTTATTATAATCGGTTAAGTGGTTTAGAAGTCCATTGAGGACAAACATTGTGACACGAGATTTATATATATATAGATATTACTTGGACATAGAAAAAAAGTTAGTTCTGCCAACCATAGCTGCCTATAATTCAACTTTTGATTGCTGACGGCTGGCTTATGCAGCTTTAATCAGAACACCTTATTTGACCGCCAAGCCAAGCGCAAAGCCAAGGTTTCTGTGGTAAGGCGAAGCTTTGTATACACGTGCCGTGAATTCGTAACGCGACCACGTATGATGGCAGACGTTCGGGGCATTTATCATTTTAAAAATAGTTTTGTTATAAACTTTGCGCTAGAACTCTTTGTAATATTGGACTCCCGGTCGCCGATGGCAACTCTGCTAAAGATCAGGCTCTCCAGCTGTCAAATAGAAGCAATCGCTCGCATCACCTAGGACAACGGGTAACTGAAGATTAGATACTTTATAAGAAAATCTTTTAATACATACTAATATTATAAAAGCGAAAGTGTATGTCTGTCCGTCTGTCTGACTGCTACGCTGTCACGGCCCATGTTTTCAACCGATTTTGATGAGATTTGGTATAGAGGTAGGTTACATCCCGGGGAAGGATCACAATTTATTGATTTACAATCATTTTTAAAACAAATACGAAATCAATACAAGCCGATAAATCAGGACAATGAATTGCATCATACAATTCCAAATTTAAACTTGTGAATTTAGATTTGGAACCTTCTTTTTTTTACTTTATCCCGGAAAATTAAAGAATTTCCGCGGGAATCAATAGTACATCGTTCACCGAGTGGTGAAAGCGACCGATTACTAACGAGGGTGTACTTTGAGGCCCGAGGCATAGCCGAAGGGCCGCAATACATGCGAGGTAGGAATCGTACTTTCTCCCGAGTGATACATAGTGCTTTATACTACACCTGCGAGGAAAGTAAGCGATAATTAGTGATTAAACGAACTTAAAAAGTGAAGTTCTATCATAATTATTATGAGTCGCTTCATTCGAAGATTCACTATCACAACATGACTACATTTTGAGGATTATTTCAATATTAGATTTCGATATCGACATCGATATCGACAATCGACAACGATATCGACAGTCGGCATCGACATCGATATCGACATCAACATCAATATCGATAATCGACATTGACAATCGACATCGACGTTGATAATCGATGTCGATATCGACAATCTACATCAATATCGATAACGACAATTGATATCGATATCGACAATCAAAATCGATAGCGACAATCAACATTGACAATCGATATCGATAATCGACATCGACAATCGACCATGGACATCGATATCGACAATCGACATTCACCATAATATTTGACTTTTCTATGTCAAAGATGGTGAAGCTGCTTCTAATATTATATCCTTAAGGTAAGACATATCCAAATTCTCAACGTCCATACCATATTTACTTAAAATTAAAAAAAAACAACGCGTTAACAATGGATTTTCATACACTTTTTCCCCCCGCTTAGCACGTTAGAAACGAAATTCCATACATATTTTCCTCCCGCATATTTGGTTTGTAGCAATGACATACTTTCTACATCATTTTGAAAAAAGAAAGAAGGTACTTTCCGAGCGGGTGTAGTATAAAAACATTAATTCACGCGGACGAAGTCGCGGGCATCACCAAGATAACTTTTTATAAGGAATTACATAATGTCAATAGTTATACAATATTGGTACCCTGTGGGGCGCAGCAAATCAGTGATGTATTATTTAAAAGGAAAACGTGACTGACTGACTGATCAAAGCTTAGCTCAAGACGCAACGGGGTGATCTAGATATCCGCTATTATGAAAGGATTTTTAAAAATTCCACCCTTGAGGTAAAATTGAGGTTTGAAAACCAATCAAAATCGAACTTCACATGAGCGCAGCGGCGGCTAAAAGCTAGTATAAATAATATATTATACCATAATAATATACCATAGCTTCGTTCGATGAGTATTTATACTAGGTGCAGTGTACACAGCTACCTATATTAATTAGGACTCTATCTTTGAAAATTTGTATGGGCTATTTATGTTTATGTTTGCATCATAGTGACGACGCCAGTGAAGAAGATCAGCAGGAGTCGTCGGGAGAGGATATAGTGCAACCACACCCTCCACCTCAACAGCCCTAGCAGAGAGCTATACGGCAGGCGGCCCGCAGTCGTCGTTCAGCTGCCGCACGCGCGAACCGGCTCATGAATAAGGACCTCGGACTGGTTCAAAAATAGTCGGCCACTTTCCGACAAAACAGGTGAGTTCAAACCGGGATATATTTATAGTTACAGCTATACGCGAGCTCCATACGAGTATTTTCATGAGTTTTATGCCTACATAGTGACTTTTGAAGTGAAAACTTCTATATCCGCGTTTACAATTTTTGGTAGGGGGTAAACTTGTGGATTCGCGTTACCGTCACCGACATGCTCGCGTTATTATACGAATACAAATTAATGGGCATAAGTATAAATATACTACAATCTACAATCGTTTATTAAAATTTAAATTATCATTAAAATTTAATGTCTTACTTTTAAAGTAAGACAATAAATAAATAAAGTAATTTAAGTAACAGTTTCCTGTTTCGATAGTTTGAACGAAATCGGTTCAATAACAAAGAATTTCAAAATGGCGCTGACTTTTTTAAATTTTGGTACCAGTTTCCTGTTTAGTGATCCTAGGGATCCTCAGATATCGATTTTGAACGAAATCGGTTTAAAAACAAGGAATTTCAAAGTGGCGCTGACTTTTTTATATTTTGGTAACTAACAGTTTCCTGATTTGTGATCCTAGGGATCCTCAGATATTGATTTTGAACGAAATCGTTTCAATAACAAAGAAATTCAAAATGGCGCAGACTTTTTTAAATTTTGGTACCAGTTTCCTGTTTTGTGATCCTAGGGAGCCCCAAATATCGAAACTCAATAAGCACTTGGTTTCATTCAACACTAATCGTAAACACACACCAAACACCTTTTCGAGTCACCTAAAGGATTCTTTCAAAAGCCTCTATGCGTCATCTCGCTCATCTGACATTTCGTTTCTTCTCTCTCAACTCATGTTCCACATACTACATTCGAAATTTAATGGTTTATTGTTAAGGTTTAATGTCGACTTAAACTACTTATACATAAAAATCTTACGCATTTTCGGAAAGACATTTTTACGAAGACAAAAGGTCTTAAATATAAATATACTACATTCGAAATTAAACTTTAACTCTTTAATGTTAAGGTTTAATTTCGAATAAATTATACATAAAAATCTTATTCTCGCTCCGGACGTTTTTTGCCGAATAAGTTCCCATCCGCATCGTCCAATAAGGAACTTACGTTCCAAAAAAATTAACACTCAGAAAACTCACGATAAAACTAAAAAACATTATAACTCGAAAACTACCAAAAATCGCTGAACATTGGGGTAACTGATAGGTCTAGGTACGAGGAATCTAATTTTTTTCTTTGGAAGTCACTATTTGGACCACCCTGTATAGATTGTTGATAACGTTCCAATTCACTGATGCCAAAATGCCATTTCACTGTGTCGTATAATTATTGTAAACGGCTTTTTCATAGACATTTTATCCGAGCGCCCAGACCGCAGTGCCGCAGTGCTTCCTGTTTTCGCAAAAGAGCTTTATGTCTTAGGTGTTAAGCGTGAAAATGCAATAAAATATAAGACGCGCAGAATGTGTGTTGTCTATTCAATATAAACAACATGACGTCCGTCATTTGAACTTTGAATTTGACATTTTTTTTTTTTTTTGCTTAATTTGACGTAAAGGCCTCATTATTACTTTTTTATTAATCTATAATAATCAAGACATATTAATAATACTTATTCTAAGCTTTTTCGAACTTTCCTCAGACTCCAAAGCGGCATTTCAAATGTATTTTGTGGTGTGTTAAATAATTAAATAAGGTAATAAAATTGTTAAAAAAATCCTTTTATGATTTAACTAAGTAGGTTTATAAAATTAAGATTATTAAGATTAAGGAATTTTTATAAAATTAAGATTTGTACACCACACTGTGGTAGAATAGGAGCACTTTAATTATGTATTCCACCTCATTTGGACTCTATTCACAAATAAAGAAATTGATTTGATTTGATTGACGTCGAAGCGAAGAAACAGAGCAATTTTGTATCTGACTAGAGGATGCTCGCGACTTCGTTCGCGTGGCATAATTTTTTTTAAATTCCCACAGGCACTCCTTAATTTTCCGGGATAAATCCTATATATATCACTCTCCAGGTCCTCAACTATACCCATGCAAAAAATCACGTTGATCCGTTGCGGCGTGATTGAAGGACAAACTCTCTATTTAACGTCCTTGGGGATAAAATTTTCAAAAACTGTGAAACACGTATTTTTTTGTTTTAAACCAGAAGCCCAAATACCAACTTTCATGGTTATAACTTGAAAAATGAAGGACTTTCATACAAACTTTCAACCCCTATTTAACGCCTTTGGGGGTAGAATTTTCAAAAACTGTGAAAAACGTATTTCTTTATTTTAAACCAGAAGCTCAAATACCAAGTTTCATGGATATAACTTGAGAAACGACGGACTTTCATACAAACTTTCACCCCCTATTACACCCCCTTAGGGGTGGAATTTTGAAAAATCCTTCCTTAGTGAGCGCCTACGTCACAAAAGGAACCTACTGTCAAAATTTCAAGTTTCTAACCTCAGCGGTTTAGGCTGTGCGTTGATATATAAGTCAGTCAGTCAGGACTTTGAATTTTATATATATAGATAATAATTATGGGTCTGAACATCAACTTTAGTTTAAGGTATCAATATAATTCAAAATGTGTTTTAATGAGTGAGATAATGAAGATCAAAGTGTGCTTATCCGCTAGAAGTTTTTGTTAGAAATTAGCACAGGTTCTGACGTCACACGACCATGTGTCGAGCCACACACGAACTAGAGTGGAGACCGACGTTGAAGGTTCAAATGTGGCCGTTGCCGATTCCTCTAATATACCTACCTACTCTAGCGAAAATTTTGCACGTTTTTTTTGCCACAGTAGTTAATTGGATCAATAGGTATTATATAATACTAGGTGTCGCACTTGTTCGCTTAGTCTATGTTTTTTACATTGCAAATTCGATTGATCGTATTGAGCGTTCGATCACATTATCGTCAAAGTAAAATGAACCTTAATTACATTGATTTAGAACTCGACTTCGAGCATTCAGAGCCAGCGCTCCAAACGATACGTTGCGAAATTAAAATCGCTTGTACTGAATTTGTGACCTTAAATTAAGAGCTTTTGAATCCATTTTACGTTGACAAACGCTCAATACGATCAATCGAATTTGCAATGTAAAAACTTAGACTAGCGTACTGCTTCATTTGGGTTGAATATTTGATCTCTCAAGGGTGTGAAATTCTCGTAAATAATTGTGGCTGAAAGCCCAGATGGAAATTTTCACAGATATGACATGAAAAATGACGGATTTTTATGCAACTTTTCTGTCCATATTTGGCCTGGTTAGGGTGAAAATACTGAAAATCCTTTTGAGTCTCTATTATCAAAATTTCAGCATTGTGTAAGGTGATTTTTACAGGGATGTTTGTATCTACCTGGAGATGGCTATAGCTCTTTTTTATACCGGAGAATCAAGAGTTCGCACGGGATGTTTAAAAACTTAAAACCACACACACGAAATCGTGGGCATGAGCTACAAATATAATATAGTTTAGGTATAGCATAAACGAAGAAAACGACGAAAGATAAAATCAGACAGCTGGCAAGTGTATTAAGAAATTTGCGGTGTGTTCACGATTATGCCGCAATGCCGAAAAATCCTGCGATGTCCTAGTACTATAATAAAACTAGCTGATGCCCGCGACTTCGATCGCGTGGTTTAAGTTTTTTTTATTCCTGCGGGAACTCTTTAATTTTCCGATATAAAAAATAGTCTATGTCACTCTCCAGGTCCTCAACTATACCCATGCCAAAAATCAATCGATCCGTTGCGGCGTGATTGAAGGACAAACCAACAAACAAACACACTTTCGCATCATACTAATATTATAAATGCGAAAGTGTGTGTTGTTTGTTGCTTTGTTGGCTTATTGGTTTGTTGGTTTGTCCTTCAATCACGCCGCAACGGAGCAACGGATCGACGTGATTTTTGGCATGGGCATAGTTGATGACCTGGAGAGTGACATAGGCTACTTTTTATCCCGGAAAATTAAGGAGTTCCCGAGGGAATCAAAAAACTTAAAACACGCGGACGGAGTCGCGGGCATTAGCTAGTTTATAATATTACGATTAGTATGATTCTAATAAAATATGTACCTAGTTAGCTAAAGTTCTGACAAAATCTAAGTCTAGAAAATAAATAAATAGTTCTAATAAAATTCTTATACTCCAGTATACAATGGCCAATGCATTCGTCAAGTTTTTATAGCTGCAAATTGCGCCAAGACCGTTTTGAGCTTGCCGATAATGTGCGCCAAGAACGGCGAGCACTCAGGCCAATATGTAGCGGGGGCTTACAGGCTGGCTCACCGTGTCGGAAGTTTCACATGCATGCCGCCGCGTTGCAGTTAACGTCCAAATTATCTTGTTAGTCGAGGCTCGCTCTGCACTGCGACATTTGTGCAGGCCGTAGGGTTTAAGTACTTACAATATTCTAAAAATGTTGCAACAGAGCGAATACACCACACAGGGGATTCCCAGTTATGGGTATGGGTAATACTCCTCAGCATCGCTCGGGGTTTAGGAATCTAAAAATGTTAATTATCTCGTCCACGTGGTTGTAATTTTAAAAATCTTATGGGAACTCTTCCATGTTTTCAACTATTGTATGCAAAAAATCATATCGAACCGTCAAACAAATACGCGTTTAATTTTATAATATTACTAGCAGATAGAGTAGCATCTGTTAACTCCCTAATTTTTCGGGTTAATATATTACAGCCTATGACACTCACAAATAATGTGGCTTTCTATTGTACCAGAATTTTCAAAATCGGTTCAGTAGATCCAGAGATAACCCCAACAAACTCACAAACTTTATCTCTTTATAATATTAGTAGGTACAGATAATAATCTATTGATTAAAACTTTTAATAACGTATCAATAATTGATAGCATACGATACACGTTTTAGCAATCGATCATTAAAATATTGTTCAATTTGCCGAACACAATAGGCCCCTCTAGAGGAGGTTTATCTACCCTGTGCCTTTAGTCCCGTTGTACAGTATAATTGCGTCTATCCGGCTCTTCTGATAGAGTCCATGATTGCATCGTACTATACATTTTCCATTCACTGAAGAGAATGCTGCCAGTGAGAACTATTGAATGGCGTTATCGTATTGGCCATTTTAGGCTTAGGTCTAAGCCGTCGGGCGGATTCTGTGCGATGCCACTGGAGCGATGTAGCGTGTGATTGCATGCGAATAAGTTGCTGAAAGCGGCTGAACCTAACCTTATACCTAAGCATAATTGTCGTCTAGCGCAAGCCTATCTTGTAGTCAAAAAATATGCTCTATTATTGGTGAAAACGTGTGAAAAAATCTATCCAGAGCTTTTAACTCACAGCAAATCGAAATTTCAAAAATGCCAATAGAAAAATTCCACCTAAAACTTGAAATTTCTAGTGAATTAATTTCTATTTTTATTTTATAAAACGCAATGTCTGTACGTGTAATTACGAGTCCTGTAAATGTCTGGCGGTAATGAGACAACCCTAAACAATAACAAAAAATGTGTGATGCTTTACAAATGTTACGTGACTTATTATTAATAGCTGATGCCCCCGACTTCGTCCGCGTGAATTGAGGTTTTTCGGCTCCCGCGGGAACTCTTTAATTTTCCGGGATAAAAAGTAGCCTATGTGCTATTCCAGACTATAATCTATCTCTGTGCCAAATTTCATCCAGATCCGTTCAGCCGTTGGGGCGTGATTGAGTAACAAACATCTATACATCCATACATCAACACATCCATACATCCATCCAAACTTTCGCATTTATAATATTTATTTGATGATGCGACTTTGTACGCGTGGATTAGGGCTTGTTTTAAGCCTCGCGCTATGTTATTGATTTTCAGGGGCGTGAAGTAGCCCATGACCGTCTCCAGAATGCAAGCTATCTCTGTACTAAACCCCATCTGATTCGCACACGCAGCCAGACAAACTTTCGCATTTATAATATTAGTATATGATATTATGGAAGCTGGTTTACTATAGATTTACGCATGCGCAACGGATAGGTGACGACAAGGATAAAACATAGGTTAAAATGAAACAAAATAAAGTTTATTAAAGAAAAGCATAAAAATTAAACATATTAGGTATCTATAATTATTTCGACAGTAATAATGATTATCAAAAAAATACAGAAGCAAAAAGCCATTGTTTCATTTTAAAGTAAAAAAACCTATGTTTACATTATTAGTTTTTAAAATTGTGAACAGACATTACCCACTGTTAGTATCTTAAACAAAAAAGACACATTTTAGCATACAGAAACAAATTCCTGATTTAAAGAAATGGATTACTTAATACATTATATTTAGTGGCATCTATTTTAAAAGTGACTTGTTTGGCCTAAATACGGAAATAACTCCAATGTCAATGATAGTAGGTATGCGTATGACACACATAAATTATTAGTAGGTATGCGTATGACACACATATATATTATGATTTTCATAGCCCATATGGGTTGAATCGATAGATAACAATAAATAAAATGGGTCTTAGGGTAGTAAAATCTTAGATTAAGATTAATGAACACTTTTTTACCAATATTATGACTGGATGTTTAGTATTGTATTCTTACAATACTAAATTGCAATACTAAGCTTGTTGAATTGATTCAAATTAATTACTATACGGAGAGGTACTAAAATTCTACATCAATGATACGGAGCCTTAAATACGGTCAAGGAACGGACTGAAATTCAAAAGGTCGATGGTGTTATCACTGTTAATACCCACTACCATTGAAGTGGAAAAGGGGACATTACTCCATTAGTACTTATTTGACATGGTATAGAAGTGGTGAGTAATATTCTTTAAAAAAAGCTGTATAATTTTAATCAAAAGAGCATTTATGCGAAACAAATGAGTCCACACTACGAAAAGTTTATAAATAAGGGATAGAAGCTGAGAGCCACACATCGGTACAGTGAGAGTATGAATGCAAGCTTTTTACAAACCACACCTACTTACATCTACTGCGGACGAAATTAGATAGCGTGTTAGAAACACACACACAATTTTTACAAATCTTAGAATTTCGAGTGCCTACTACCTATGTATTTCAGAATCATACAATAAGTAGTTTATACAATCAAATAGTGAGGTTAATCTACATTGATCTAAATTACAGTAACGATTACATGTATTCAATATTTCAGTAATATCCGGTCGTAATTCATTCAATTAGTGGTTTTCAGATAACATCTAGACACTTCGGCCTGCGTGCCATGCCAACTATTACATTTAACTGCAATGCTTCAATAGGAGTAGCGGTACTTCTGTTTTGCCAAAAACAGATCTCGTTGATCAGTCCAAAGAATATGTCGGTCCACAATTCTCCCGAGATACGAGTAAGTAAAGAGAAAAGCTAGGTAAATGAGAATTGCGATAAGAGCGGCCTAGATAGCGGCGCTGTCGGCGAGCGATGCGGCTCCCTGGGCTGATGCGCCTCTCGGCTTGTGATGCGGGAAACACTGGAACGACTGAATATAGGTCGACACTAAACGAGGACTCGACAGGAAGGAAACTCACCGCGCCGACGGAAGTGGTTAGTCGCGGTTAGTAGCGGCCGCCACGCGGCGCACTCACCAACACATGTCGAAATATTCCATAACAACGTCGACACGCATATGTCGCCCGGCCCTGGAGCGCGTGCTGTGGCGTGTGCCGAAACGCGACGCCCGTGACGCAACCGACACATCCTGACCGCAGGCTCGACCACCGCTGCCGCCGTCATCGCTGACCTAACTAGCTCCGCCCGAAGGCTTACATACCTTTGGTCTTCGCTTTGCTCCTGGGCCCGGGGGCATTCCTGCCTCGGCCTGAGGACAGGCGTCAGCCCCCATTTCTCGATCAACTCTATACGAGCAATGGTGGCTGCTCAACGTCAATGTGTCATCGGGTCGCAGCAGGCTCGGAGTCGGCGGTGCGACACCGACTCGGCGGCGAGGCCGGCTGGCCCGCGGCCGCCGCCACCCTACGCGCGCGCCATCCGCTGCGGCGCTACGCCCGGCAGACCGCCCGCGCGCCCGCGCCGCCGAGCATGGCGCGGCTACAGCGCGCGGCGCGGCGCCCGCATCGCTCACCGGCACGCCCGGCGCCCGCTCCCGCGCTAGCTGGGCCCGCGAGATGCTGTCTGTGATATAACGTCCGATAGCAACGCGTCGCGGCTGCTTACGTAACGCGTGGGGCGCGTGCGGCGGCGCCTCACCGGGCGCGGCGAGTCATCGTCGTCGGACGGAGCCGCGTGGGATCGCGAGGCCCGAGCGAGCGCGTGTGTCGCCGTGGCGCGACGGCGGAGGACTGGAGGCGGCCGGTCGCGCTTGCGTCCCGCCCCCCGCACGTCCACCCGCCTCCCTCTCCCCCCCCCACCCTCTCCCCCGCCCGCCCGTGGTCGCGCTCGCCGCACGCGTATCGACACCGCGTGCCGACCACTGCACCGCGGTCGGCCGCCCCCGCCCGCCCGAACAACCGCCCGCCCGCCCGCGCCGCTCGCCGCCGCACGCCTCCGCACGCCGCCGCCGGCCGCACGCAACCCCTTCGAAGCCGCGAAGAAAACGCTCGCTTTCCTTGCCCTTATTTGCGCTTCCGGGTGCTCGCCTCACTTTCTTCGCTATTTCCTTCCACGAATTGGATCATGGGCGTCGAGTGCACCATGGACCGTGCCGAATGAAGCCTGAATGAGTTCGTTCATGGGGTTCGCGATAATCATGGGATAAATTCGCAGTAGAAAAACCATCAATAAAAAGGTGTAAAACAGAGAATGCATGAAAACTATGTAGATATACAAGAATATAAGTTTACATGACTGGCGCTCAGTGCAGGTGCCGGATGATCAGGCGCGGCGCGTGTGGCGCGGAGGCATGGCGGCGAGTGCTGCAGCGGCGGCTGGCGCGCCGCGCACACCGCTCCGCCTCCACCGCCGACAGCTCGCGAGTGCACCGCGCGAGCCAAATACTCGATCTGATAACGTGCCGCCGGCCTTCCACTTATCGATGGACGATACCGCTTGCCAATGCGATTGTTTACATCCGGTGTCATCAAACTGATAATAGGATTGGTAGATGAACATCGTTTTGAATTGTAATGAGAGCTTTGGTTCACTAATGTTTCATAAAAGGCGTTTAACAAATGATCATTTCACAAAAAACGTATCAAAAACTATTCAGGTGACAAACAACGTATTCCGCAAAAATATCATTTTATAAAAGATCATTCGACAAAATTTATTCAATTCGCCAATGTTTTCCTTTGCAAAATTGCTGAATGTTAAAGTGTCATTTACAAATTTATTATTTCACCAAATAATATTTTATTTGTCAAACGTTTACGAAATTAGACAATTTTGGTCTCATTAGATTCAGTACACCTTTAAAATCTAGGCTCGTACGTTTTATTTTTTTAGTATTTGAGTTTAGTTAAAATTAAAATACTCGAGGAAGTTTTTAAGTCAAAAATATGGATATTTAGACGCTAATAACTTTTAACATGAGCAATATTTCTTTAAAATTAAAACGTACGAGCATAGTTCTTCATTGTTTCTGCAACACTTCTAAAAATTATAAAAATTGGACAACATTTACGGGAAGAAAAACGTTATCGCTTTTCTTATGAAGATTTACAACTAGACGATCCTCTCAAGTGTTTCTGAAAATACATTTAGTATTTTGTCGGAATATTTATGTCTAACCCTAACCTAACCTAACATTTTGACAGATATAGTACTTATCAAACGTTTTTATGACATGCGTTTTTTAAATTATTAATTTGAATAATAAATGATTTGTTTGACAAATAATGTTTTGTGAAATTAAAATTTGTCTGCAAAAGATTTGTCAAAAAAATCATTTATAGAACCAATTGTTTGTATAAAGATGAATTTTTGATTCATAATTTTGCCAAACATTGGTTGTGAAATGAAAATTTGCCATTTGTTTTTTAGGAAATGATCGGTCACCGATGATTTAGCATGCAATAACGCTCTTTGCTCTAAAGCATGGGTGTCCATGATTTTTCATTCAAGGTGCTGTTGTGTAGTTATTTCGGTATAAGGTAATTGAAGATGAGGTAAACGATACCCTCGTAGCTTTAGCCTTAAGATACCGTAGTAAATTATCACCATCAAGTCTTATTCTTTGTAAACATGACGTTCAGAAGGTGTACTTTGTAGGTACCTATTTTGAATAATGATGTTTTGATTTGATTTGATTTGATTTGATAAAATAGCATGGATATGACTCGCTCCAGGTATATTTGGGATTGCAGTTACTTGTATCTTAATAATGATTGTAATTTTTAATTTTTTTAAAAAGAGCAACAACCGAGTTTATTTTTGGTAGGCTCCACTCGGTAGGAATTTCATTCCGACCCAGCGAGTGAATCTAATGATTCACTCGACGATTCAAAAGCACTTGTAAATGTTTATTTGAATAAAACACATTTGAATTCGAATTTGAATTTAATCGTAAGAAAAATAATCATTATAAAAAAAAAAACGTTTTTTACCCTTAAACCACCCCCCCCCCCCCCCCCCATCCCCTCAGATCGCCCGTAAATTATTTTTCCTTTCATTTTTATAATATTCCCCTCCTTTTCTAATGGGTTTCATCCTACTATTATTTTTTTTGGTTTTAAAAATTATCGACCCTGGTCTATTAGTCTACGCTAATGTTACATCTATATTGTGATTTGGAATTAATATAAAACACGATTTAAGTATTTCGAGATATGAGAAACCTATTATCAAATGTGAAAATATAAATAATTTTTTGAAATGTAAAAACACATGCCATTACTGAAACAAATTTAATGACTACGGTCTCACCTGGTGGTGTGTGATGATGCAGTGAAATGGAAGCGACCTTTGATAATTTTAATCCATTTCGCTAACAAATTCCTTCGCAGCATCGCACACACAAATGAACAGATCTTTATTACACAATTTTTAATTAATAATACTTAATTTAACAATTAATGTATTGGAATTAAATATAAATCAAAATTTTGGTGATCACTTCATTGTTGGTCAATACAGATTTAGTGCGTAGACTTAAAAGGACTAAGCTCTTAGAGTTAGTGTAGTGAATTGAAAGTGTAGTGCTAAGTGCAATGCAAAGAACACAAGAACACAGTGTCTCACAATAAAATTTAGCGTAAACTAAGATAAGTCAATGGACCAATTCTTAGATATAATTTTACGGTATAAATTTAGGTTAAAATATTGTTACTCATTAGCTTTATTTACTCATAGGCATCGTATCTTTAATAGGGTATTAAACGTTGTTAGTACTTTATGATGTATAAAAAAACTTCATTGTTGGAAATTAAATTGGTACCTACACGTTATTTTTGGTGTAGTATGGTAATATTATGATATAGGTAAAGTGACCCATCAAAAATGCATGAACTCTCACACTCCCAATATAAAACCCGGGCTTGCACTGGTCGACCTGCTACACCAAGGTAACTATGCTACGAGTTGCTACGGTGCGCAGCTGTAGCCCTTGCTACAGGACGTGCTACGGTAAAGTACCCGTAGCCTACTGCTACGTATAATTATTTTGGTGATAAGTGAACGCTACAACACGATACGCTACTGAAGGACTAATAATATTATAAAGAGGAAAGATTTGTTTGTTTGTTTGTAATGGATAAACTGAACAACTTCTCAACCGATTTTAAAAATTCTTTCACCTACAGAAAGCTACATTATCAGCGAGTAACATAGGCTATATTTTATTTTCAAAAAATTGGAGATCCTTATAAAAATTGCAATAATGTGAACTAAGTCGGAAAATATAGTCTCTTCTGAGAGCTTACACGGCGCGGCGTGCGCTGCGTATATAGTTAAAGTTACACGAAAACAATGTATGGTGGAATTGTTCCTCTCGAAAAGTTCAAAAAAAAGTCCGCAAAAGCATATATATCTATCTTTTAAGGTTGACTCACAATAACCATTTTTATGATTTTCAAATTTGGTCTAAACCAATTAGGATTATTAGTGCTACCCGTGCGAAGCCGGGGCGGACCGCTAGTTTACTGTAAGATGTTAGGAAAAAATCGGTCGGTCGGTCCTACAGGACGGTCCTACGGAACGTCTGCACGAAACGCCCGCGTCGTATGGGAAACAGATACTGTCGTATTGCGCAGCGCTATGCAGCTCCATATAAAAAATATATCCATATACATTCTGAAAAACACTTTATGTCTTACACTTTATGTCGAAATCGTCCGTGAAAGGATTTGGAAACCCACCACCTTGCTGTTTTTCTAGATCCAGAATTTTTATATCACGGGTCACGACCCTCAGCAATAAGAAATACGACGCAAGGAATACAATTTTAAGATTATTGTTCATTAATTATTACCAAACATGATTAGGTATAGCACAACATCCAGCGGCGCCGCCGTTAAGATTGTCCGGCGAATTATAGTATCGTATGACGAAATTTGTTTTTTTACAACTCCTCGACTGCTATACCACTAAGCAGTAGTAAATGATGATGCATTCTAAGATGCCAGGGCTATATTAAACTCATACCCCTAATTCTTTTAATTGTCCGTGGTGGCGGGGGCGGCGTAGTATGACATTACCATATCATACTAATATTAAAAATGCGAAAGTGTGTTTGTTTGTTGGTTTATTGGTTTGTCCTTCAATCACGCTGCAACAGAGCAACGGATCGACGTGATTTTTTGCACGGATATAGTTGAGGACCTGGAGAGTGACATAGACTTTTTATCCCGGAAAATTAAGGAGTTCCCGTGGGAAACAAAAAAAACTTATTCCACGCAGACGAAGTCGCGGGCATCAGCTAGTAGAAAATAATTTCATTTTTGTGCCTTTTGGTGTAACCCTGGGATCGTGGGGTGAAGATGCTAGATACTTTTTTAAACATCTATCTACTCGTCTCACAGAGTCCACAGGTAACCGGAGGGCTGGCAGTTACCTCGGCCAACATATAAGTTTGTCTATTCAGCGGGGTAACGCAGCCAGTGTACAGGGCACATTGCCCCATTGCAGCGGTATTTTAATATTTAGTTTTTAATTTAGATTTTAATATATATCATAGTTTTAATTTGATATTTTTGTAATTAATATCATAAAATAAAAAAATATTTTGTGTGTTATCAAATCCATGATATCATTTATTTGTTTTCGAAAATAGTAACAGTGTTCACTTGTAGCAAGTCAACATCGTACCGGGACATGAAGTGAACAAGAAGTCCGCGTCGTTCACTTTTTAATGAACCATGCATGCTAGGCGACATGACAAAACATATTTCCTCTCAGTCGCATCAATAACGCGAGGATGTTTTGCCCTGTATAGTTCCTAGTGTGTTTTGTTCAGTTTCGTCGCACCAACGATTTATCTGCACTATGTTCTGACGTCGCCACGCCGCGATGTGTTCCGATCCTAACCCAATGCGATTGCCAGCCAACCTCCGCATCTCAAAACGGGACGAATCAATAATGGAGTTATTCTCTGTTCGGAATCGTGGTTGAAATGACAATGAACATGACAGCATGACAAATGAAATGCTGTAACACCAGGAAAAATTGGAAAAGAGATTGGATAAAATTCTTTCCAAAAAACCGACCTCTAAAGCCACTGTAAAGTAAAAAAATAATTTTGATTTCAACACACTATGTTGAAGTCGGGCGAGCATGACGCGTCAACTTTGCCTATCTTTGTTATACCCGCTCGACTTCAACATAGTGTGTAGAAATTAAAATTATTTTTTACTTTACAGTGGCTTTGGAAGTCAGTTTTTTTGGAAAGAATTTTTATTTTTAACTATTTAGTGTACTCTAAATCCCCACGGCTTAGAAGTGCAGTATTAAAATTTCCTAACTCTCTAGTTTTGAGGATTTCATGTAGTACGGTACGGTACACCTACAGCATCAGAATTGAGGATTTGGAGTTAGAATTTTTTATGGGACCACCTCGCGAGCTTCCTCTGACCACTGAAAAAAATATTATTCAAATCTGTTTAGAAACCACGGAGATATGCACCGACATACATTAAAAAAAAAAGCTACCCACCGAATTGAGAACCTCCTCCTTTTTTGGAAGTCGGTTAAAATATCCTCCATGTCTCTCATATATAATATACAAAATTAACTTTAAATTTACATCCATACTACTATATTAATATTATAAAGCGAAAGTATGGGTGGATGGATGAATGGATGGATGGATGTTTGTTACTCAATCACGCCAGAACGGCAGAACCAATCTGGATGCAATTTGGCACAGATAAAGATTATAGTCTGGAATAGCACTAGGCTACTTTTTATCCCGGAAAATTAAAGAGTTCCCGCGGAAACCAAAAAACTCAATCCATGCGGCCGAAGGCGCGGACCTCAGCTAGTTTAGAATAATAAAAGTAAAGAAACCTATGACCTTTTCTATAGAAGAGACATTTAAAATGCAAAAGAGATAACATAAGTAGTTTTTAGAATTCCCAAGACCATAAACTTACATTTGGCATGTAAGAGATATTTGGCAGACTGCTCTTCCCTACATGATATACATTCACTTTATTTTTATCCTATTTGGCGAATAAAAATCGTCTGCTCGTCGGCAAGCAAGCGGGCAAACACGGAAAACATAATGCCAAGTGCAAGCGACGACAGGCAATCTTATTAGGATTTAGGATTTTGGCAAATCTTGTGGCAACAGTAACGTATATTCTACTGCGGGAATCACACTATCTCTGTACCAAATTTCATCAAAATTGATTGAACAGATGGGTCCCGAAAGCGTAGCAGACAGACAGGCATATTTTTGCATTTATATTATTCTAACATAATTTGGAATTGGTAATAGAGGTGTAGATATATCATCAGATTATCATATGACGCGCCTCAGTCGCAATTGGTGCAAATATTTCGGGCAGAAAAGCGCACTTGGCTGTCACATGTTTTTGAAGTCATAAAAAATGTATAGAACAGTTTTCTAGTGAGTTTTCTGTTTCTTAATTAAATCGATGGCCAGACCCATGCTATTAGTAATAATGTGAATCCGCTATAAAATCTATTCCGTTCGTTTAACACTAATAAGTGTTGAGCATACACTACGCTTGCCAAAACGTAGTCTTTACTCAAGGACTTTGCCAGCGACTGGTACTGGCAACGTAGCACGGCCTTCATAAATTACAAGAAAAATTACTTGTACAAAATATTCGCCAGATACCTACTATCCTGAAGGTTGCATTTGCCGGGTAGCGCTATTGTTTTGCGGAAAGAACTTGACACTGACGAATCTTTTACGTCACTTTGTCGATGCAAAAACCACGAGAAAAAGTTTTCGTTCAGATTGTGCTCAGGCTGCAGTTCTTAGTGAATCTTCTTTAACCCCCGGCACAACAAGAGGGGTGTTATAAGTTTGACGTGTGTATCTCTGTATCTGTGTTTCTGTAACTCCCAAACAGATGAACCGACTTTGATTTAGTTTTTTTTTTGAAAGGTGACTTGATCGAGAGTTTTTCTCAGCACGATTGAAGAAAATTGATTTAGCCGTTTGTGAAGGGATTTCAGCAACTTCCACAGGTCTGATCGAATCTAAATTGGTATCTTGTTATTTCGATATTTCGGGAGTTATTTTAAGTTTTAAATTACACTAATTGTTTCTTAGATTTAAAAAAAACTATTTACAAGGTAACACGCCTTGAATTCAAGTGGACCGTAGAGTTGTTATCATTAATGAAAACAACTTAAACTCAGCTTTATGAACATCCTCATCTTCATACTGTTGACAATTGCAACGTATACACGGAAGACGCAGCGAAGATGCGCTGCGCAGCGCAGCGCATCTTCAGCCGATATCGCCTTAATTATGCTAAATTAAATAAAGCTTACATATGGACTGCTATCAACAATATTGTGTCTGCACCTAAACTCATCGCTGCGTGTGTTCGCTTGTATATGTTATATAACTATGCAGCAGTGGTATGTAACATAGCCTTGCCTGCTGGTTATAATTATCTACTATATAGGTAACCGAAGTGTACAGTACAAAATATGAACTAATAGCTACTATGATTCAGTCGTAGTTTAAATCTTTCAACACCTATACTTAGATATGAATATTTGATTCCTGAGAATTACAACCCAAGATTTAACGTGAATACTACGAGTACTACTTACTGTTGATACTAGTGATGTTCGCAACAGATTTGTATAAATCCTAATCAAACAAATATCATAATGTATGGATGTATGGATGTATGGATGTTTGTTACTCAATCACGCTCCAACGGCTGAACGGATCTGGATGAAATTTGGCACAGAGATAGATTAAAATCTGGAATAGCACATAGACTACTTTTTATCCCGGAAAATTAAAGAGTTTCCGCGGGAACCGAAAAACCTCAATCCACGCGGACAAAGTCGCGGGCATCAGCTAGTACTATATTAAAAAAAGAAAAATCCTTGTTAAAATATCAGGGAGCTATAAAAAGGACGGAGGAATATTTAATTATTTCACGCTTTAAACTAGTTTTTCAAGTAATCCGAGCGATAGGTTGGGCGTGTCTTGGTCTGAGTATTGAATTATTACTGGTCTGAGGAATTATAGGCGTACAACTCCAGGTAAATGCTCGTAGTTGATTCCCAATTCTGTGGAAATACTTGGTTAAGATAAACTTAATTATTGTAAATCTATTGATACCTATAACTAATGCAAGCATCTTAATTGCACTCCACAAAGTTTGATCTTAGATGAAGTTCTTAAAAAGTGGACTACTGTATCGAGTAGTCGTGAACATTGAAGCCAACATCACTAGAAGACACAAACTACGAAAATCCATAAGACGACCAATGTTTATGATTGGTAATGATTAATATGAAGCTGAAATTGCATGTCAGTATAAACTTGGCGATCGAGCGAACAATCACGCAAATGGAATGGAATCGGTTAAAAAAAAAGTATAACGTAGGTCATTCGCAGAGTTTTTTTTTTTTTTTTTTATATATATAGCGAGCAAACGAGCAGGCGGGTCACCTGATGGTAAGTGATTACCGCCGCCCATGAACATTTGCAGCACCAGAGGAACCGCCAATGCGTTGCTGGCTTTTGAGAAATTTGTTTATCCGCCCTTTGAAGAGCCCCATATTATAATCATTAGGGAACACAGAAGATGGAAGCTGGTTCCACATTTTCGTATTAAAGAGTCGTATTAGAAAATAGTATTACTACACATGTTTTTTTGGAAGAAGTACATGGCGAAAATCAAAAGTAAGTTAGAGCTAAACTACACAAAGAATTTGGTTCTTTTGTTGATTTCGCAGAAACTTAACATTTTAATAATTTAAAAAATCCCATATACTGGACAGGTACTTTTTCTTTAAAATTACAATCTACAATACAAACACAACATAAATTGGTTTCTCCCTTTGTGCGGTAAGGGAATTAAATTCTGTATACAAAATAGAGTGCGCATACACCCTTCGAGAAGTTATTAATAATATAAAGTAATAAGTAAACCTTGTTGAATGGGCGTTCTAAAATTATTTTTCAATACAGTTGCTCGAAAAATGCACTAACAGAGGCAGTGAACAAGGCTTGTTAGTTAAATTAACTGTGCACGTGTTATTATTTGCAAAATTTAATGAATTCGTGCTATTTTTTTGCAGTTTTATTTATGTTATGTAGGTCCACTTTACTTCTAAATAAATTTTTCATGCAAGCAGGTTCATAATGATATTGACTTTGTATGTAGAAAACTTAAAAAATATAAACATTTTGATATAGGTTGTTTGCCGACGGTGCGGAAGGCGTAGCGTCGGCAGACCCCCCACACGTTGGACAGACGACATCAAGCGAGTCGCAGGAAGTCGCTGGATCCAGGCGGCGCAGGACCGTGGCTTGTGGAGGACCCTACAGGAGGCCTATGTCCAGCAGTGGACGTCCATCGGTTGACGATGACGACGACGATATGGGTTGATTAAATTAATTCATAAAATTGAAAATTGTATTTAGTTAAGATAAGATTTTAAACGTACTTTACTTTTACAAATCAAAAACGTTAAGGTTGAATAGTCCAAACTCGAAGTTAAGAGCTAGAACCTAGAACCATGAAGCCAGTTTAAAAAAAACGCTATTAGAACAACGCGTTTGTATATGTGTGTGTATGATTGAAGGACAAACCAACAAACACACACACACACTTTAGCATTTATAATATTACGAGTAGTATGATAAATTCATTTATACTTAGTTATTTTAAATGTGAAAAAAAATATTTCTTCAGCAAATCCTGAACAGATAAACCAAAGAGATATTTAGGTAGTACGATCCGATTGAGTTGATATTTTGTACAGTTTATTTTGTCACTTGCGTGAATGCTTCTTACATAATAGCATTAAAACGGTGCGCTCGTCGCATAACAACGCATGCCGGGCCATAAGCGACCAACTTGTAGCAATCTCAGTGGTGTGACCGCAAATCCGAGCCTTAAGAGATTAAAATATAAGTGTAGGTATGTAATGCCTGCTCTACACACAACAACACAAACCTTCCTCAAACTTCGTGTATTATTTTTATTACAAACTTTTTTTTTTCTTTTTTAATCATTTGAAAACAATACAATATAAATTAAAGCTAAGCTAGCCTAACCAAATTACTATATTATTAGCTTTTATTTAAAATGCAATGTTCGTGGGTTTGTTTCGGTCAAATCTTGCAACTGAATTTTAATACAGTTATCCCCAAACAATTGACCTGTTTTTTACACACGTTTAGTTTAGATATTATTAATTTAATATAAATTTTTAGTTTATAAATCATACTGCTATTATAAATGTGAAAGTGTGTTTGTTTATTGGTTTTTTCTTCAATTACGCCGTAACAGAGAAACGGATCAACTTGATGTTTTGCAACAGTATAATTGATGATCTCGAGGAGACATATCAGTTAAAAGGGTTTGCTGAGAAGTATACGAAAAATTTAATGACGTCACACTAAATTCAATATGGCGGTCGATAAAAGCTTGTTTTTAAAAATGCTTTATTATGATTTAAGACTTATTTGTATGACAAATCAAAACTGACTTCTAGAAGGCTTCGGCCAGGGCCAGGTTACCAGGTACCTGTAAAGACGTAACGCCAAGCTATTCGAGCTAAGTGTTCCGGTACGATGCCTTTTAGAAACCGATTAGAGGTGTGGGTTTAATATAACAGCCATAGCCCATAGCATTCCTACCTCAGCCTACTGCTACTAATAGTAGATGCCTTTTCTATTAAATTCCACAACCTATTATAATTAATTGTTTTTTCCTTTCGTTTTTGAGTTTCTTGCTGGTTCTTCTCGGTAGGAACGGCATTCCGAAGCAGTGGTAGATTAATTCGACTATTCATAAGCACTTGTAAAAAGTCTATTTGAATAAAAAACTTTTGAATTTAATTTGAATTTGCCTATTCAGTCTTGCCTTGAAGTTGAAGGTACTTAAGTTAAACGCGACAGGAAACACGGACACCGGAAGGGTTTGCACACCTAAGCGGTTCGTATCAAGTATAGTCGGTTGTGTCATGAACTATACCGGCACCGGATGGAAAACGGAAAACTCTGCGAATATTACTACATTCTTTAGCAACGTTCGCGAGCTCTTGCGCCGCACGTGTGGAGAGGACATAAAGAGTTGAGGCTCCGGCCTTCGGAATGTAGGCCAGCGAGTACGTGTCTCTTGACAACAAGCGTAGCCGCCGCCGGACTATACCACATCTATACCACCCGTACACCCGCCGCCGTCTGTCACCTAAGCCGGCTTAGCATGCTCGAGCGACTTTTGTCACCGTTACGTTAAATCATTTACAGGTACAAATCACAGAAAAAGATAAGAATATTATGTTATTTTTAGTTGGAAAAGTAATTGATGGGTTTCTCTGCTGGCTCTTTGTACAATCTGCTTTCCGAACTCTTGCTCAGCTTAAGGGAACTAAGAATCCATATAAATGTAAAATTGCTAACGTTACCTAATAAATAAATTAAATTAAATTGCGTGGGAACTGTTTGATTTTCTTTCATAAAATGCATCCTACGTAATATACAGCGGGCGGGACTCGATAAACAGAAAGGCTCGCATAATTATATTATACTAGACGATCCCCGCGACTACGTCCGCGTGGGTTAAGTTTTTTTATCATTAAAGAGATCCGGTCTCTTTAATTTTCCGGGATAAAAAGTAGCCTACGTCCCTTCCCTGGGATGCAACCTCTATAACAAATCTCCTCAAAATCGGTTCAACAAAGGGGCGGTGAAAGCGTAGCAGACAGATAGACAGACAGAGAGTACGGATTATTAGTTATGATGAATATGCAATGACGAAGAATACAAGTAGGTACACTTAGATAGTTAATTCGAAACCATATTGTCTCTGTGTCGTATTCCTAATAGGGACGATGCCTATATCAAAAATAAATTATTTCTAACTGAAAATTAAATATAGGGTCTTCCAAAAGACCTAAAATTCACCATTTTAAAATATAGATTAAAGAAAAAAAGTGCCTTGAAATTTTATGACGTCACAACTGTGAATTTTATACAACTTTCATACTAGAAGTGCGTTTTTAAGTTTGATAAAGAGTTGCTGATTTGATTGAGTTCTCATCATCCCTATTACTAAGGGTTATGACCTTGCACTGAGTTTTCCACGAATGTGTGGGAACTGGGATCACTCAGTGGCATCCCTGTAGACTGCGAGGCACCGCAGCACGGCGGCTCGTCGTGTTGTAATCGTCAAGTGGGAAAAGCTTATTACGGGCGAGTTCCTTATACGAGGCCGTGGGAGTGAGACGGAGGATATTTGGGCATTATCGATCCGCCCTGAGGACGTGGCGCGGAGTCCGCTTTCCCCAAATTTCCACCAGGTATCTGATACGTTGCGTTGCACATCGTTCTTAGCAGTAGCAATAAAATGTGGCCAATTGGGTATTTGACAATTACTAGTCAATTCAGCAAACGTTAAAACGCGTGCTTAGTATGGGATTTTGTATGAAATATTGAATAGTGACATCATCAAAGTTCGACGCACTTTTTTACAATACAATACAATACAATATCCTTTATTTGCATGAATACAGGTACAGTGGGTGATACTTATATTATATGTATTATGATCCAATGTAATCAGCCATTTCTGGCATGCAAATTGTTAAACTTTACAAACAGGTCAGTTAAAATTGAATTATTCGTTATTTTACTTTAATCGATAGTTTAAAATAGTTATTCGACATAAAACTAACAGGGGACGTGGATATTACGACTTTTGGGAGATTTACAATAATAATAAAATATTAATAATAATAAAGCCTTTATTACTGAAAAATGCAATACTTATGAACTAGTTTACATAGATACGCTAAAATATTTTACATACAATAACGTAATTGATAAATAACTTTATCCTACTTATTTTACTTAACACATTTATTCATTTTACGTTTTTTCAACAATTTCTTCTTTATTTTCCTTTGGACGAAGGCCTCCTCCAATCGTTTCCATACCTCTCTGTCTTGTGTCAGTCATTGCCATGTTGCTTCCAATCTTTTGACAAAATCGAGGAGATTTAATAATCACCAAAAAAATAATTTATTTGAATAGTTGCCAAATACCCGATTCTGATTAACACAATCTTTAAACAAAACTGAAATGATACCTCTAACTCTGTCTCTTTCTGCAGAGAGTTTTATGAAAGGGTTCGCAATGTTTTTAATACTGTCATTTTAGTTTAGTGTAGATTGTGTACAACACAAAACCATTATTAGTGTGATACTGAAATCAGTTTTGTACACAGCTTCATCATTTACGTTTGCGATTTAAAGCGCTTATAAAAAAGTAGTTCGCTAGCAATCGTCTCAGTAGAATGTATTCCAAAGCGGTGTCAAGATGTATTTAACTTAATACGTCCTACATGAAATAAACAGGAGAAACTTCACAATATTAGTAGCATAGACATAGTTTTTTTTTATTATTATTGAGCGCAGAAATATCTTACTTACTTCTTCCAATTTTTCTTTCTTTACTTAGGTAGCGTCATTCCAATTTATAATAATTTAATTAAAATAAACCGCCTCTCTTTTAAAACCGGTTAAAGAATAGTCAAAGTACCTAAATGACATGAAAATTCCCGTCATTGCTGAGGGTCTTGGCCCCATTCCATTAATCACATAATAGAAGGGGAAACCTCTGGGTTCCCAGGTCCTTCCCATACGACTCGACTAAGAGTACTATTTCAACTATTAACGATAATAATCGATTATTATCAGTTGTTAGCTTAACAGGGACCGACGGCTAACGTGCTCTCAGAGGCACGGAGGAAACGAAAAGGCCAAATTCGGATTACCAAATTAGGTCACCTATCCAGCTACCGACTTGGATCAACGTTGCTTAACAACCGCAATCGACTGATATGCGTTGTCGGTACTAGGCGACTCGTTCGTCTCATTCCCGTCACATTGAAGAGAAAAAACCAATGATAGAATTAAAACCGTTTCCTTAACCTTCGCTCTTGAAAAGCTCACAAAGCGCTGGAAAGGCTTTGACAGTGAAATTGGATATTATGACAACAAAGTGGAAGCTTTTATTCGAGCCTTTGAGTTGAATGCAACTGTTATTTTGGTCTACGCGCATAAAGGCAATTGCCTACCGGATTCCTTTTGTGCTATCTTTTACGCTCAGCACTGCAAAAGATTTTTCTATTCGGGGAAAATTGAACTCTGTTTACCAGCGCTAAGTACCATATTTCAGGCTAAGTACCCATATTGTTATAAACTAAATTTTAAATGTAAAATAATATAATACCTATTAATATTAAAATACTAAATATAAATGCATAAATCAAATACCATGAAGTATTATTCTTCTATTTTTATTTCCGATTCGCACTGCGATGCTGCGTCAACCAATGCCGAAAGATGGCGACATCCAAGTGTTCACACATCGTTCGAAGAATCTTATTATTAGAGTGACGTAATCGTTCCCAAAAAGAAGCAATTCTTGAACGTATTATGGCGAAGAAGTCGGGCATTCTTGCCGACGCGAACATGTTCGACGCACTACAAAATCGCGGTAGTTTCATCAGGATGCGGTATGCATCATTGTACTGCACCCTGATGGCACTATACGAGCGTCTTGTGTAATTAAACCACAACTGGCATGTATACAGGCTAAGGTTAACTTGAGCTAATATTTGATTTTGTACGATTGGTGCATGTAAAGGTACGTATGTAATTTCTGTATGTACCTGGGCAGTATGTGAAATTCAAATCCATACTAACAGACTTTAACTACTATTAATAAATAGTATGTTTTTAATTCATTTTAATTTTATAAATTAAGCTACAATTTATGATACGAATAATTATGTTAAAATAATTACAAAAAAGGAAAAAATAGCACTGAAATAATAGTATATTACACATCTAGGGCAGTAAAATAAGAAATGTCTCAGATCACATGTAATTGTTGTCCGAGGCGAAGCCGAGGTCAATAAACATGTGATCTGAGGCTTTCTTATTTACTGCCCGTGGTGTGCATACTATTTTTCTCCTCGACGGAGGCGGAAAGCGGCATTTTCGTTTAGCGCAGCGGGAGGAAAATGGACGCTTTCCGCCCGGAGGTGAGAAAAATAAATATCTACACAATTTTAATTAAATGATAAAATGATACATATTATGGATTACATAAAATGTTTGGATAATGATTTTTTAAATCCTGTTTCAAAATACACGCCGTCCAAATGATCGATAACGGGCATGGTTGAATGGAGGTTGAATTGTTTAAATGTCATCATTAGATTATTCCACCTGATAGCTGCTGTGTTCCGGTAGTGTGGAGGTTATATGGCAAACGCTACCCGTACAGTAGTCACGTGCCGGTATTGTTATACAAACAGCCCTGTATTGCATTGCGGGGAGCTATGCGGCGTGACGTCATACCGGGCCGGGGGATGGGGGAGGACATGGCCTATTTATCCCGGGAAGAGGAAAAAGTGGGGCTCTGTCCCGGATTTTCGGACAGCTCTTATAATTAGGGGTTAACGTGTTGCGGCCGCCGGTGATGGAGCGTGCAGGAAATGTTAAGCGTTCTGGTGGACCACATTTTGGTTGATTTTGTGGTAGGTTATATTTTATTTATACACTAGCTGTTGCTCGCGGCTTAATTTTTATGCAGGCATTACATTACATTAGTTAGGTTTTATTTATGTACGCGGGAACTTTTTGATTTCTCAGATTTAAAAGTTTGAGGATCTCCCCGGTGTAGAGGTAAGCGTTATGGTTTTACAAATCGGAGGTCCCGGGTTCGATCTCCGGGATGGTCAATGGGAATTTATAATTCTCCAAATTTTCTCTATACTGGTTTGGAGGCTTCGACCGTGACTGGTTAACACCCTATCAACAAAGAGGTGCCACCAAGTGATTTAGCGTTCCAGTACGATGCCGTGTAAGAATTGATTAGGGGTATGGAATTAATATTACTATATATCTGTACAAAATGACGACAAGAAAAGTCAACAGGCGGACATACATTTTACCATTTATATTATGTTAGTATACCTTCCGATATCTGTGGTATACCAAGATATGGATGTGTGGCTTCGCGGAGGCTGCCATAGTTACAAAGATAGCTCAGGCCTTGTGTCAGACTCTTCACTTTAGTACTCCTAAATATAGAACTCTTGAAACTATTTCCGCTTGTTTCGGAGGATTATTTGCAGGCGAGATATTAAATCCATGAGGAAAAAAGAGTTTTCATTATTTTAAAATTAATTTAAACACCTCGAAAACAGTTTCAGAAGGCAGCTTCGAAATAGTTGTGTTTGTATGGCGGCCATCATACTACCGTACTAGTGCGAAAATGAATATCAACGCACGGTTTTGTAGACTAGTAACTTAGCGTCAATAGAGCCAGAAAATGTATTGTAATGAATAAAAAGCAACAACAGCAATAGGTATGATGACTATAATATCAAAAATAAATTATAATAAAAAATAATTCCATACTAGAAGTACGTTTTTAAGTTTGATAAAGAGTTGCTGATTTGATTGAGTTGTCATCATTCCTATTAATGTAAAAGCGGCCTCGGGGCGTCAGACAGCCTGCGCGGCGCCTTTGATTCCCGGCGAGCGAGTCCCTCTCGTCGTTCGCCGCGCCGTGGCCCATTTCTATGGGAGCGTTGTAACAGTGAAATTGAAAAGGTTTTAGCGCGAATGGACGGCGAAAGAAGAGGCCAAGTGATGCTATTTCCGGTAACAATGTAGTGGCGAAGTTTGCTTTCCGGTCGTTGATATACTTGTGTAAGGTCAACAAACGTACATTTGAGATACATAGTTTATCCCCTACACACTACATACATACATACTACATATTTATATACTGCATAGCTATCCCGCGCTCTTGTTTGATAATCTCCTCTCCCCAAAGGTTGTCTGGAAGATATTGCTTTAGCAATAAGACCGCCTTAGCAACCTTCCGTTTTATCTTTTAACCTTTCGTTTATTGTTTTAAGTTTGTGCAATAAAGAGTTTATCTATTCTATAGTTTATATTTATTATTTAAAAAACTATTCTCGGGCTCCTACTGAAATTGTAAAGTAAGAGTAATGTTTCTTTGCTATAGACTATAATACCCTCTAGTAATATTCGGTCCAATAGATATTTAAAAACTAGACAATGCTTACAACTTCGATGATCCCATGAGATCTTTAATTTTACAGCATTAAACATAGTTTCCTGTTTTTCCCTGGGATTCAACCGATCAGTGTAAATTTTTATAGTATACTAGATGATGCCCGCGACTTCGTCTGCGTGGATTAAGTTTTTTTTTAATTTCCGGGGAAACTCCTTTGTTTACCGGGATAAAAAGTAAAGATAATCCCGGGATGTAACCTACCCCTATACCAAATTTCATCCAAAATCAGTTGAAAAGATGGACCGTTGCAGACAGACAGACAGATAGACAGACAGACAGACAGACACACTTATGCATCTATAATATTAGTATGGATTGTGTGTGACCTTTGGTCATAATAGATTGAACAGATGGGCCGTGAAAGCGTACCAGATAGACGCAATATGTTCTTATTTAAATAATCTTATTAGAATTAATTAATTATAAGATTAGTTATACAGCCTTGGGAAAAACAAGTACTGTATAAAATTATATTTTTTTTCAATTTAAACCCGCAGTCAGTCGTGAGACTATAATCGGATTCGTTCCGCGAAGTTGGCTGTTGCAGACCCTTGCAGCCGCAGGCTCAGAGATCTATCGAAGAATCATCGAGCATGTCAGCTCGTTTTAATCTCTTGATTCTTGGGGCCGTTAGTAATGACTTAATGAGTTGGCAAGTACATTTGGATGCTTGGTGAGCCGATCTTTGTGCTTTATGGAGTGTTTCTTTATTTCTTCTTCAACTGTTGGTTTAGATACCGGTGGAATTCAGTGTAGCATGCGATCCATGGTGCGTTAGTAATCGTCTTCAATATTTTATTTTGGGCCCTTTGGATGTGCATTTTGTTTTACAACTTGTGCCCCACAGTTGTATGCCGTACATCCAAATGAAGAAATATTGACTGCTTAAAAGCAACTAGCATTGCTACGCAATCTTAACTCACGCGTGCTCTCATTTGCACTTGAATAGACCCATGGCAAAGCTTTGAAGTAAAAGCAGGTCCAGCGATGAGCGATCCCACATAGCTTAAAGACGTATTCCAGTGGATGGGAACAGATAACTTTAGAAGACAATCAGACATCAGGCAGATTATGTCCGGTTACAGAGAAAAGATGCCTACGAGTACAATATTATATCATGTGCCCTACTTTATCGTGGAGATAATCCTGAAATTCCACATGGAAGATGGGTTCTATTATCAACTTATAGAAAACACAAATTATTTCGACACCTTAGGCAAGAATTATTCTAACTTCATCACTTCTTGACTGTATTGGATCGTTCAAGATCGTTTATTATTTAACCGATTTTGTTCGTGTTTCGTATTAAAAAAGACAAAAGCTACTTTCGTAAACGTTACTTTACTTTAGTAAAAAATTTAAATTATTCCATTCCTTTCTGACTAACAGATTTTCAAAGTTAAAGTTCTTTATTTAAATAGGTACACTGTACCACACACTTTTTGAACGTCAATAAAAATAAGTGATGGTTATAATCAAAAACAATATTTTAAAACTAAAGCTACAAGGGTTACAAACCCGCCCTGGTTTGAGAAGAGCCCATATCAAACTCAGCCGGGTTTTCGACAAGAATATCATAGGTTTAAGCTGTACCATGCTTTTTGTTTTTCACTTTTTACCTTATCAGCGTAAAGCACATTACGGACGCAACAAAACTTCTACACGTTTCGTAATGTGTTTCTGTCATAAAGATCCTCATTCCACATCCGTGTAGCTTGGCTCTGAAACGCAATAGCACACTTTATTAAAGTGCACCGCAATAGGGATGTTTCAAAAGCCTTTTCGGTTTGTACCTACTGTTATCAAGCGACGTCGGTTCCGAGCAGACACCGAAGCTTTGTGGCACGAGGAACTTGAAAAGGCTTAGCTTCAATAACACATTTTTGTGTTTGAAATTGAGTTCTGTATTCTTAAGATTATTCTCTCTTTGAAAAATTTTCTAAGTGACTTCTTATAATTTATTGTTTACGACTATCTAGTGTACCACCCTACCGGCAAAAACGTAATGCCAAGTGATTTAGCGTTCCGGTACGATGCCGTGTAGGAATCTAGTAGGGGGATGGGTTTAATATAACTGCCATACCCCGAACAGGTTAGCCCACTACCATCTTAGACTGCATCATCACTTACCATCAGGTGAGATTGCAGTCAAGGGCTAACTTGTAGTGGCATAAAAAAAAGGTTTATTATCAATTTGACCTATTTCATGATTTTTCAATCTAGGGCAGTCTGGTACGAGTCTGGGCTCGGTGGACACCGATTGTTAAATACTTTGGTGTTTGGGTCATAATATGATTTGATGGTCGCGATAGGGATTGGGCCCTGGGATTAATTTATTGGATGAAGCTCTTTCGATTTGTAGCAAATTACTCCTGTGGGTTTGAATTAGAGTACAAAATTATTAAAGGGGGATTAACTGGTGTTTATTTCTGAGATGATCCTTATACTAGTGACTATCATTAACTTTGTTCAAAATTCCAAATTCTAATGTTTCTATTCAAATAAACTTTTCCAAATGCGTTTGAATCGTCAAGTGAATCTACCACTGGTTCGGAATGTTTCCTACCGAGAAAACCAGCAACAAACTCAGCGGTTGCTCTTTTTCGAACACATTTCCACGCATTCCTGGAGCTGATTATATTAAGGGGGACCGGATAAACGCGACTATGATAAATTGTTTCAGTCAATAAAAACACTGTCAATACTTAATACTCAATTTGTTTATTTTTGTTATTATTTAGCACACAAAATAAAATATTCATTTCACGTAGGATATAAAGCAGATTCTACTGTGTCTAAAAACCGTGAAGAAACTCAGCAGTTGCGCTTTTGCACTTTGCTCTTTCAAGCTTTTTTTATTTATTTATAGACTAACGCTTGGCCGCAATCTTGCTGGCTACGGGTGATGGAGCGTAACAGCAGAACATACTTCCATACAAATACATGTTATAAATGCGAAAGTGTGTCCATTTGTCTGTTTTTCCGTCTTTCTGGCCATTTTCACGGCCCATATTTTGTGTAGCTGATTTTTCTAAAATTAGGTTGAATCCCGAGATAAAAATTATTATGTCCTCCACGATACTTCTTATCTCGGAAACCCAACAAGCTCCCATGGGATCTTCCGATGGGAAGGCGCGAAGCTATAAATCAGTAGGTCTGTCGGCTAAGGCCCGCCTGCAAGCCAGGAATAAATTTGAAATTCGAATAGAAGTTTTATGAGATTTCTGTCAAAGTAGTAGCTAATAGCTAACTCAGGGTTTTACCCGGCGTTTCTGCAAGCGGGGCATAAGTGTACGTTTGATACTGCACTGCTCATTGATATGGGCCGTGACCTAGAAAGTCGGCGTCTGCTCGTCTCTGGTCGAAGCACCGCACTGCCGTATCATTCCCGAGCTCCCCCCAGCTCCGCCCCCCCCCACCCCCTCCTCCTCCGCGTAGCTCTCGAAGCCCCCTCCTCCTATCCAACGGAGGAGCCCGTGAAGACGTTCCCCGTAGCGAGTTATGGATTGCCCAGCGGTTTGTTTTGGACGATGTAAGCTGTAACATCTAATTTTGTCAGGAATGCTAGTGCGCCAGGTAATTTTTTGCTGTACCTCAAATGCACAGCCAATTTTAACATGACTTGTATTTAGAAATGATACGCCGTATTGTGATTGATTTTTGAAGTGAAAACTTCTTTAGCCGCGTTGCGCACCCTTTGGTAGGGGGTAAACTTGTGGATTCGCGTCACCGACAAGCTCCGCGCCGACATGCATATCGCCGACATGCACGCGTTGTTACGAAGACAAAAGGTCTTAAATATAAATATACTACATTCGTAATTAAATTTTAATGCCTTAGTTTTAAGGTTTATATTTTAATTATTTTAAATTTGTTTTAAATATAATAAGTTTTGAGATTAGAATCACTCTCCCGAGCAAATGGTTTTATTTTATGTGCGCAGTTAAAAAAAAGCGTTCGATGAAAAAATCTTTAAAAGATTTGATGTTGCAGTTTTTAATAACAAGTCTAATGGATATATAAATACAGTGGAGAAGATAAAGATCTACTTACATTGTCTATTGGACTTTAAGGACGATATGATTTGTAGGCTTACCACGCCCTAAGGACGAAAACACATTAAACGAACAGGGCAGGACAAATATCCGCGCGGAATGTTGGCATCGTATGGGAAAAAGTACTTACCATTGTATTGATATTTGTATCTAAACTTACATACAATATATTGAAAACTTTCGGAACCGGCAGGATTTGAACCTGCGTCTCTCTGGGAATCGCGCCCTGAGCGCCTGGACCGCTCGGCCACGGTTCACTTACTACTTACAATTATAAAATTAGTTTAACGCAAAATATGTCATTCCTCATTCAAAGAGTTCCATCGAATATTATGGGCCTTTGAAAGTAGTTTCGATACTGCAATGTGTCGCTACTGGATGGCATAAACAGTCGCGTTAAAAGACTGGATTAAAGATGCATATCTCAAATTTCGTCACTGGCAGGTAAGTGAACCGTGGCCGAGTTTGAAAATTTTTGATATGTACGAGTATGTAAGTTTAGAAACTTTCCTCGTGTGTGAAGCACTGTAATAAAATTATAAGATATTTGTATCCATACTAATATTACTGCAATAAATGTGAAAGTGTGTCTGTCTGTCAAAACATTTGGTACAGACATAGGCTGCATCCAGGTAAGGGACATAGGCTACTTTTAATCTGGAAAATTATGGAGTTCCAACGGGAATCAAATAACCTTAATTCAGGCGGACGAATTCGCGGGCATTATCTAGTAAATAAATGACTAATATTAATATTAAACATAAATATAAGACCTCGGCATTAAATCCTCAGTTGTTGAAACTTGGCAGGGTTTTAGTATGGCATGAACCAAAACTTATACAAAAATATCCAAAAAAAAACATGCGGAAGGTAGGTATTTATATCTAAAACTTAACATTTATGACTGAATATTTTTTCGATTTCTTTTTAAAATAATAGTTGGTATATTTACACTCAAAACCGAAATATCAAGCAAAATAATCATGCAGAACATCGATATTTAAACCGATTTTATTATCAAACCTAAACTGCGTTTACGCGATAATGTATACCTTCTTCCTTTGACAATTGGGTATAGCTTATGAAAACCTTACTTCCTTAATGATTTTTTATTGGATATTTACAATATACGTAATAACTCATGATACTTTATCATACCGTAAAGTTTCGTCGCCTGAGGAATTATTGTTGGGATCAACTAGCTATATTGCCTAGACTATGCCTATTAGATAAGTCTACAACAACAAAATCGCTAATAACCTGTACACTACGAGTACTTAAAAATCAAAATATTTTCAATCAATAAGTTAGTTCGTAGTATAAGTTTGCCACTAGCGCTACGAATTCCGTAGCGGCTACAGGAAACACGTCATGCAATGTAGCAGACTCTGTAGCGGTTCGCTACGGAGGCTACATTCTTTGTTTGCGTAGCAGAGATGGCGCTGTTTCAATTTAACTCTTTATTATAGCGTCATCCATCTCGGGGGCGCTTTTAAAGGTCAGCACAAACCGGGCTGTGAACCGTTCCGGGTACGATAAGGTGCATACTCGGTGTATGTCCTAGCGCCACCTATTGGTAGTTTCCATTTTGCTAAGCTAGCTATATGCTACCTTTTTTTTGTATAGTTTCCGGTTCTTACCCATCCTCAAAAACATCGTTCAACGACTAGTCACTAGATGGCGTATTTAGAACCAGTTTTAAAAGACGAGATGTTTGATAATATGTATTATGTTTGTGGCGCATTAAATTCGAATAACTTTTAATTTAATTGAATAAATGCTCTGAAAAATAAATTAATGCCTGTGTATTTTTTTTGCTAATACATATTTTCTTAAGTACGGGTATGTAGGCAAAATGTTCTTTTCGGAATATTATAATGGACTTGTGCTAATATTTAAAAAAATAATCATCAAAATACAGAGCTAAAATAAAAAAGACAAATCGAAACAATTTTGCTTTGACTAATTTTCGTACGGAAAATTATAAAAACTTTGAGCAGATAACTTTTTGTCTGATAAAATGTTTCCTGGACTTGACTGCTGAATAAAGTTACAACTTTTGTGGCAACAAAACGATGAAAGCTTATTTAAATTCAACTTTTTCAATGACAAAAATAGTATTATATAATATGAGAGAGTGTGTTTGTTTGTTGGTTTGTACTTCAGTCACACCGCGACAGAGCAACCGATCGACGGAGGGATTTTTGCTTGGGTATAGTGGAGGACGGAGAGTGACTTAAGCTACTACTTCCTATCCCGGAAAATTAAGGAGTTCCAGACGTGCCGGTTTCCTCACGATGTTTTTCTTCACCGTATTTAATTTCTTATTACGCACATGACTTCCAAAAGCTGGAGGAGGAGCGTGCACGGGATTGAACCCGCGACCTCGTACAGGTGGTCGGGTGTCCTAATCACTGGGCTATCACGATCCATCCATATATATTCCACACTAGCTGATGCCCGCGACTTCGTCCGCGTGGATTTAGGTTTTTCGGTTCCCGCGGGAACTCTTTAATTTTCCGGGATAAAAAGTAGCCTATGTGCTATTCCAGACTATAATCTATCCCTGTGCCAAATTTCATCCAGATCCGTTTATCCGTTGGAGCGTGATTGAGTAACAAACATACATCCATACATCCAAACTTTCGCATTTATAACATTTATATTTGATTAATTTTGATATGACGTATTCATTCTAGGTAGGTGTATAATTAACAACAATATAAAATGATGGAAGGCTAATTTAGTTGGTTTGTTAGAAAGACGCCGCGTTTCTGTTTTGCACTTCCCTTTTGGTTACGCTTTATACTTAAGGATTCGCGCTAAGTATTAAAAAAAAGTGTGTGAGTGCAATTCACACATGGTAGAAGTGAAACTTCAGAAAAGTAGCCTACGAGAAAATGAGATAAATGTAACTTGTATTCTATCTCATTCTCTCGCAGGCTAAATCCTATTATGAATATGTTTGTCTCTTTTTGGCGTCGCTTTTTCTTTTATCAACCAGAGGCGGATTAAAACAAAACATAAAAAGCAATTATCAAATCAGACTTTCTACTACTAGGTACATAATTAAACAATTAAACAGAAAATTACAAAAATGGAACGCTTTGTATACATGTTCGTCCGGTGGCGCCGCTTGTGCCGTGGCGACCACATCCGTTTCATCGAATTTTCACATCTCAACGATTCTAAAAAAGTTTCACTTCAAAATTCGTTCTAAGCCACCGATTTACAGAAGCTTATCGCATTAAGTCCCAAATCCCCATTAAATAAATCTGTTTATAATATAATCTGGAGCGGCGCTACCTGCTACCTGCCAGCATGAGCTGCCGGGCACGGCCGCGGATCGTTCTCTAGCTAAGCTCCTTAGCGGAAATTGTAAACAGCTTCCTAAGCCCTGTACGTGGTTGTGTTTCATTCCAAGTAATAGATTGATGAATATCGATTTCTTCTCTGTCCAATCATTTATTTTGCATTTGGCAGCTCGATTCAATGATGTTGTAATGCGTTACTGATTCGATTTTTGATAACAATCGACTTTCTTTATGAAGAAGTTTTCATCGATTTGACACATTGATATTAATTGGTTAATTACTCTTATCAGAATGAGAATGGCTCGGTCACGAAACAGGGAATCTGCTTATGGCTTGGTCATAGTCCCCCAAGTTGGCCACTTGGCGTAGCATAATCTGCTACCGTTTATCATGTAGCAACTTTGTGAGTTATACGAAATTAAGTTACTGATACTGAAATATAATAAAAAAAAATTTGTTTACACCCCCTGCTTTGGAGAATACGTTAGAGCAAAAAGGACAATTTGCGTCTTTACTTTTATATAGAGCGTGCTCACTAGCGCGACAGGACAAGTTTTATCGTTCCTCTCTGACGCGAAAGTTTCGCGCCGACATTTTGTCTGGTCCGGTCCCTATATAGTATGCTTTTGCTTTAAAACCATCGGTTTGGGTTTCCCTGCAGTCGTGTTGGATACAGTCCTATCGAGATATGAGAGCAAGGCAATAGACTAACGAGAGTGCACCTGCGTGCTCACTAACTTACATGGGCACTATAAATTATCCCTATTCTCTGTTGAGTTGGGCTATTAATTTAACTATCATAATTTCAACTCATTGACGGGCTACTAACAGGTCGACAAGAAAGGCTTATGCCATATTCGTTTAGTCTTGTCCGGTCCGTCCTATTTCGGTCCTATAGGCGGTTATATAATTAATGCCGGTAAGCATTAATTAAATAACACGAGGTTCATAAAGCATTTTATTGATTCAAACAGTTGTATAATTTGCTATGATCCAGGTTAACTGGCGGACTAATGGGGGGTTAACTGCAGTTTCTGAATGGAAACAATATTTGATTGGGCCATTAATTTATTAACTGCTGCTTAATCTGGCAATTAAAGCCCCCTGACATGGCCGGCTGTTATTGCGAGGACACTAGATAATGGATGGAGCTAATGGCTTAGTGCCAGTTTACATTGTGCCCTATCCAAACCATAGTTAGGTTTTTTATTCACTTCAATTTAGCCCTTGCATGAGATCTATTCATATAATATATATTCATATCATATTCAGTGATGTCTCTGTGATCAACAGGGTGAAAACCGGTAGTGATCACCGTATGGTAAGAGGTACACTGAATATCAACGTAAAGCTGGAAAGGGCCCGACTGATGAAGTCTACGCTCCGACCTACTCATGCTCAAATCCAGAATCCCGAGAGCTTTCAACTCGAATTGCAGAACCGCTTCGCTTGCCTGGAGGATTGCGTTACGGTGGATGAATTAAACAGCAGGCTGGTGGAAACTGTCCATACGGTAGGGTCGAAATTCTTCAAGACCCGCCGTACGAATAGACCGAAAAAGTTCTCAGACCACACCCTTAAGCTCATGGGGGAGAGACAGGAAATGAGACTGCAGTCTTCAGCGGATGCGTCTGCCTACCGGCAGATTAATAGAGGGATTTCTAAATCACAGACACGTGATTTGCGACACTTTAATACCGAATATATTAAGGAGACCATAGAGCAGAATAAAGGCTCAAAAGTGTTCGCAAGAAATCTGGCTATTGGTCAAAGCCAGTTGACGCGGCTGAAGACCGACAGCGGTAGCCTCATTTCTTCTAAGCCTGAGTTATTGGGGGAGGTTGAGAAATTCTATGGACAGTTATACACCTCAACACAGAAGCCGGTTGAAAATTTGGCTAAAGATCCAAGAGCCAAATTGACCCGACACTATACCGAAGATATCCCGGACGTCAGCCTATACGAGATTAGTATGGCTCTCAAACAGCTTAAAAACAACAAAGCGCCGGGTGATGACGGAATCACCGCAGAACTCCTGAAAGCGGGTGGAAGACCAATACTTAAAGTCCTTCAGCGATTGTTCAATTCCGTCATTCACGAGGGTACAACGCCAGAAGCGTGGCACAGGAGCGTGGTGGTTCTCTTCTTCAAGAAGGGAGATAACACCTTATTGAAGAATTACAGACCCATCTCGCTTCTGAGTCACGTCTACAAGTTGTTTTCGAGAGTCATAACGAATCGTCTCGCTCGTAGGTTCGACGACTTCCAGCCTCCCGAACAAGCCGGGTTCCGAAAAGGTTTTAGTACCGTAGACCACATTCATACGCTGCGGCAGGTTATACAGAAGACAGAAGAGTATAACCAGCCACTTTGCTTGGCGTTTGTGGACTACGAGAAAGCCTTCGATTCGGTGGAAACTTGGGCAGTGTTGAGGTCTCTACAGAGATGCCAAATCGACTATCGGTACATCCAGGTGTTGAAGTGCTTGTACGAAAACGCCACTATGTCAGTCCGTATACAAGACCAGACTACGAGACCAATCCGATTGCAGCGAGGAGTGCGTCAGGGAGATGTTATCTCTCCGAAGCTGTTTACCGCTGCGTTGGAAGACGTCTTTAAGCTTCTGGAGTGGAACGGACTCGGCATCAACATCAATGGCGAGTACATCACACACCTGCGGTTTGCCGACGATATAGTCATTATGGCAGAAACTCTGGAAGACCTTAACACAATGCTCAACGACCTCAGCAGAGTCTCTCAACAGGTGGGCCTAAAAATGAATATGAGCAAGACGAAGATCATGTCCAATGCACATGTTCAGCCCCACCCAGTGTTAGTTGAGAACACTGCACTCGAAATTGTTGAGGAGTACATATACCTGGGACATACAGTCCAGTTAGGTAGGTCCAATTTCGAGAAAGAGGTAAACCGCCGAATCCAACTCGGATGGGCAGCGTTCGGGAAACTCCGCGACATCTTCTCGTCCAAAATCCCTCAGTGCCTGAAGACAAAAGTCTTCGAACAGTGCGTGTTGCCAGACGCCAGTGATGACTTACGGCTCCGAAACATGGTCGCTAACTATGGGCCTGATAAGAAGGCTCCGGGTCACTCAGCGGGCGATGGAGAGAGCTATGCTCGGAGTATCCCTGCGTGATCAAATCAGGAATGAGGAGATCCGTAGGCGAACCAGAGTAACCGACATAGCTCGAAGAGTCGCCAAGCTCAAGTGGCAATGGGCGGGGCACATAGTTCGTAGAACAGATAGGCGTTGGGGTCCCAAGGTGCTCGAATGGCGGCCTCGCACCGGGAAGCGCAGCGTTGGGCGACCCCCCACTAGGTGGACGGACGATCTCAAGCGTGCAGCTGGGAGCCGCTGGAAACAAGCGGCACAAGACCGTGCTCTGTGGCGATCCATGCAGGAGACCTTCGTCCAGCAGTGGACGTCTATAGGTTGAGACGACGACGACGACGATGAGATCTATCCTACTGGTAAAGCTACGATGCATAATAGTATTAAACCCCTACCCCTTATCAAATTCTGCACAGAATTGCACCGGAACCTTAGGGCCCGCACGCGCAGGTGATTTTTTGACGCCGGCAACTTTTAATCGCCGTGCAACGTCCATGGAGTTCTGTGGAGGTGCGCGCACGAGGCGGTTAAAAATCTCTCTGCGTTATTCTTGATCCTCCTTGTCCCTGTCCTTGCCAGAGTTGCTTTGTCAATTACAACACAACATTCAATAATTGAATGTTGTAAAAAGTGGGTAAATAAATTAATAATAAGTAGGTACTTACATACCATAATTAAACACTTTCCTACTATTAAGTAGTTGACTCACTACTTTGTAAATTTGTACTCACAGGCTCTTAAACGCCTGGCGGCACGGCTTTGACGGTAGGGTGGACCAGGGAAACTTCAGAGATTACAAAATTCCCGAATTGACCCAGCCGGGGTCGAATCCGGGAGCTTCCGCTTATACAACAACAGCGCTCACCAGGGAGGTCGTTAGGTAGGTATTTTATTAAAACGAAAGTGTGTCTGCCTGTTTGTCTGTCCGTCCGTCAGTCAGTCTACTACATTTTCACGACCCTGTGCAATGGATTTGTACGAAATTGGGTCCAGAGATTGGTTCATCCCGGGTAAGGAAATACGCTACTTGTAATCCCAAAAGAATTGAGGATTAAAAAGTTGGCAGTGATAGGGACTGCCGATAGAAATGCATTACGTAGTTTAATTACGAATGTAGTATATTTATATTTAAGACCTTTTGTCTTCGTAACAACGCGAGCATGTCGCTGTTCGCGAGCATGTCGGTCACGCGAATCCACAAGTTTACCCCCTACCAAAAAGTGCTCAACGTGGCTAAAGAAGTTTTCACTTCAAAAAACCACTCTTTATATTCTGTGCTATAGCGTTTCACCCCCAGTAAAATATTTTGAGAAATTCCACCGAGCGTTGTGTATATTATAAAGGTCTAAACATCCTACTAGCTATAATAAAAGGTAAGTAGTCAACAAACAACTCTGCCCTAGATTTTTGCAAAACCCGCTATTTACTGAATACCGTGGAGCATTCTCATTGACTTGAGTTAATTGACTTACCTGTTAAGTCTTATTTAATTTGCCATAATGTATTAAAACTTGATAGCTTTGAGTTGAAAAATGTTTGTGAAATTTCACTATGCAGTACAAAATCGGACTTTAGATATTTGTAACGTATGCCACAGCGCCCGAATCGCGAAGAATTTTTATACAAATCTTCCAAATTGTTCTCAACATACGTTTCACTCTGACATCAGGAGATGTGGACTTGACAATGCACGATTGTAAAGCTACCTGCTGTACCACATATATTAGTCTGCTTTAGCGGATTATAGCGAATAAAACTTCTAGTTCCTTCATTATCGTCTCGATGTTAATCTGTTAAGTCCTAAATACCTAGTAATTTGTCTTTATTTAGACGTACTTTGTTAGGACGTTAATTTCTGCTATCTGTACGGTTTATTTCCTGTGTCTTCTTCGCTGGTGTACCTATGCGTTTTGTATGCTTTTTTAATTTTAAGTATTTTGTTAACTGTTTGACCCAATAATAATAATATAAAGTAATGTAACAAGTTATTACGTAAGTACTTATAATTATGCCTGCCTTGTAAGTTGTAGGTCAATAAAGAGTTATGCTTGAATAAAATATCGGATCATGGAGCTCAGAATGGCTGGCTATATTCAATAGTGTAGTCATAATTGTTATGCCCCCTAACGGAAGAGCTGTGTGTTTGTCGCTTGACCCAGATATTATGGCTAGAAGTCAGTTTTATCATCGACTAGCTGATGCCTGCGACTTCGTCCGCGTGGTTTAAGTTTTTTCGATTCCCGCGTGAACTCCTTAATTTTCCGGGATAAAAAGTACCCTATGTCACTCTCCAGGTCCTCAACTATACCCATGCCAACAATCACGTCGATCCGTTGCGCCGTTGCGGCGTGATTGAAGGACAAACCAACAAACAAACACACCTTCGCATTTATAATATTTGTATGAATACTGGAGAGCGGGAGCTAGTCAACTGGGGCCAACTGGGGCCACTACCAAGCTTAAAACAATAGCAATATTACTCAAAATGACAGTTTGATGTCACGTACCTTGACATTCCTAATGATAAATGATTTATTTATTTCACGTAGGACAACTTGTGTCACATAAAGTAATTATTATAAGTAAGTAATAGTTAATTAGTTTCCCTCTTATTTTTTATTGTTAGTTTTAATTTAGTCACATATAAACGTTAAGACTACCACCGGTTCGGAAAGATGATTCAACTCAGAAGAGCCGGCAAGAAACTCAGCAGTTGCTCTTTTCTTAAAAAAGAAAAATGTAACAATAAGTAAACAACACTCGTACAACACATTCGTTAAGTTACAAATATTACACTGACTTGTGGGTCACTGGATGCGAGGCCGGTTGCTTCCATGCAACTTTTGTCATTAAGAAACTCATCCATAGTATAATAACCTCGCCTAAACAATGCTGTTTCACACAGTCTAAAATAAGGATTATAATTCTAAAACACGAAAGTCAGCAATAATGAAACAATATGGCAATAAGCTGGTTAATGCCTTTTTTTAAATTCGACAACAAGTTAGCCCTTGACTGCGATATCACCTGATGGTATGTGATGATGCAGTCTAAGATGGTAGTGGGCTAACTTAGTAGCGGTATGGCGTCGTATAACGGGATCTTACTCCCTGTGCAATCCAATGTTATAAAACTTCAGATAATATAGGTAAAGCTTAGTATTTTAATAACCGAAGTGCGGGTCGGGCCATGCGCAACGTAGGGTTCCGTAACTCCGTTCCTATTACTCGTTAACTTGAAAAGTCTTCTTATATTATGTACACATAGTATACACTGCATACTGTAATAGTTTTCCTTTTAACATAGTTATATCTTTATTACAGCCATGATTTTTTTCTCATATCCTAAAAAAGAACCACTTCTGTTGCACGAGCAAAGTTTCTTTACTTGACAGTGTTGACCTACTGTTCTGCCATGGAAGAAGGTTCACCACGGACAACTGAATAGAAAATGGCGCACGGCGAGTCTACGCCTCTTCGGTTAAAACGACTCAGTAGTAACATGCCAGCCCGTTCAAAGTCAATTGAATTCGTGGTCTAATAAACATATCAAAGTGATAACTATAAATATATAATAATATTTATTATTATCACTCAGTAGTTTTGTCGGAAAATGCCCGACTACTTTCAAACTCGTCCGGGGTTTGAAACCAGTCTGGTTTAATTTTCTTATGAGTATGTTCGAGCGACGCGGCTGAATGATGACTGCGGACTGCCTGACAAAACTAGTGAGTTACAACCGGTGATACCTATATTGATAGTTATAATGAACATCACCCACGATAGTTTAAACGTTATAAAGTCAGTGTTCACTCACGCCTCAGTGTTGTCATCTCTGGACTCGGAGCGCTCGGCGTTGGCCTGGCGCCGGTGCCGGCCGCGCTGGTCGTCGCCCAGCCCGTACAGGCCGGCGACCGCCGCCATCGTGCCGGGCCCGCGCCGTGCTCACCGCCACACCACGCCAGCACCGCCGATCAGAGTCTCATAGTCACCTCCCCGCCGCGATACTCACTCGCGGCGACCAACATTGTCTTAACACTATCCCGATATCACACACGGTGCCTAACGACTCTATTATTATATAACTACTACCCTAAATCTTTATCTAATTCGAAAAATTTGGACGCCTTCATTGGTACAGTACGTTCTAATCATCACAATTGAATTATTGTATCTCGTCATAAGTTTTATTTTGTTTTTTATTTAACTTCTACATTGCTTATTTATTGTTAAGGTTTCGTTGGCCACGTTTGATATTTCATATCGGTCGAGCGCTTTTGCTTGGTACTCGAATGTTGCAACAGCTGCATTTCTGTTCGTCAAAAGAGGTAAGTGGTGTTCGAATAATATGAAAATATTATTGTCCTGGGTGTTGTGTGCGACTTGTATTTTGGAGTTTCACGTATTGATCTGAAGCCGAAGAGACTCAATTTATATTTTTTTGCTAACGAGCCCCGGGTTCGCTCGGGTGTTTTTAGCTTAAATATACTATCTGTTTTACAGTATTGATAAAATCTACACTAAGCCATAACTCTAATTACAATTGATTTGTGAAACTTGAATTGTTCCGCCCCACCCGCCATTTCCGAAGTATAAAAAAAATATTCATGGGGTTAATACGTAGCTATATAGGTAGCTTTGTTGTTAACACCTAATTCGGTTCCGATTTGATGGAATAATGGAGAATTAACCACAAAACTTCCATTCCCTATCCCGAGGGATGCTTATTATTTTTGGGATGCAAAATGGCTTATAGTTGCATTCAAATGAATCCAGTAGTCTATACAATAATTTTATTTCATACAGGATAACGTGTGCCATTATGATATGTGAACGCAGATCATAGCTAGAGCTAAAATAAAATTTGGGCTCTGTATCGCTATGCTTCCTCTAATTAAAAAAAATGCGATGTACAGTCCAGTTACTGTTTTACAATAAGTATGGTAATTTAATGAACGAGTGATGGGGTTATTATTTTGCACCCATTCTAAGAAACTTAGAAAGCTTCGACTCAATAATACAGAAGTTACTTTGATATCGTCTGGTATACAAAGTATACATAGCAAGAAAATTAATTACAGCTCGTGGCAGCGGCGCTCGTCGGTTGCGGGAGAGTTCAATATTTGATTACTGAAAATGCAAATCGAGTAGGATATTAACTTATATTAACTTCGATGAATTAAAATTGTTTTGCCTGTGGAATTCTCGTTTTCAGTCAGTAAAAGGCGATTTCTATCTATTGTTTCTTTTTCATTTGATTGCTTGTCTGTAGCTTAGCGTTTGACTTTTTTTGCAGTTTGAGCTTTTATCAAGACGTTTGGTGGTGTCACTAGCAGACAGTTGGCGAAAAAGAAGAACACTTATTTTTTTTATTTTTTTTGAGGATGTAAAATACTTATTTTATCTTAGAACTAGCTGAAGGATTGAGGTTTTTTCTCTCTTTAAGGAACTCTTTAATTTTCCACAATAAAAAGGAGCTTTTGTGTTATTCCTGACTATAATCTATCTCTGTGCCAAGTTTCATCTAGATCCATTCAGCCATGCTGGCGTGATTGAGTAACAAACATCCATCCATCCAAGCTTTCGCATTTATAATATTAGTAATAGATATATTATGTATATGCTCAATTTTCACTACAAATAAAATGCCTATCCCAGGACTTAATAAAGCCATAGCAGTTTGCTTTTGCGCGTTCGCTGCAGAAATTTATCTGCCAACAGGAAGTTGAAGTGTTTTTTGCATTTTCCGCATCAAACTAACTAAGAATCTTGGTAACCGCGTTGCTGAGTAATATAACATTATCTAGAAATCAACGCAAAGTTAAAAACGCCATTTACTTGACCTATGGAATGCCTACCTACCTACCTAATTAATAAGTACATTTTTATATTGATAAAATATCCAAAAACTATAGAATTATTCAAGGCAGCGCCAAATATCAAACTAAAAATCTTAAAAAAATTAATACATTCATACTCTGTTCTAATCATTATATAAGAATTGTCAAAGTGTGTTTGTGTCTCTGTTACCGTAATTTAACGGCTCATCACAAAAATTGAAGATAATAAAAACTGCTTAACTCCACTCGCATAACTAACTAGCTGATGCCCGCGACTTCGTCCGCGTGGATTGAGGTTCTTAGGTTCCCACGGTAACTCTTTAATTTTCCGGGACAAAAGTAGCCTATGTCATTCTCCAGGTCCTCTACTATACCCATGCCAAAAATCACGTCAAACCGTTGTTCAATTGCGGCGTGATTGAAGGACAAACCAACACGCCAACAAACCAACAAACCAACAAACACACACACTTTCGCATTTATAATATTAGTATGATTAAGTACGCTTCATGCGGCTGTCAGTCTGTCGAGTAGGCTGGTGTGGACAAGACGTACTCGTAGGTAGGTAGATAGGGCGTTTAATAAGATAACGTATACTTATAAACAATGTTTGTGTTCCTATAGTGTTAGCGTATGATATAGTAATGAGACGACTCCATTATTTTTCTAAAGTCATTTGAGTCTACTCGGAGCTGGACTCGAGTCGACTCGGTATCATGTTATATCAGGTAGGGTGCGGGTCGACACTCAAACCACGATCGGACTTCAGTTACGGTTCAGACTCAAGTGTCCAGCAGTGGCACTGGACATCGGCCACCGCAATTCCAGACTCGTTTCTCGTCTGTTTTGCATCTGTTGTAATACCACAGAATAGGTAATAGTAGGTCACTCACTCATTAATAATTAATTGATACAACAACGGGGCCGCGATGGAACTATATCCCCGATTAATTTCCTTTTGCAAAATATTTCCAAAGGTACCAAGAATGGTTTTTTTTATTTGGTTTACTGGAAATATTGAATGTAAGTTTACAATTTGTTTGTTACAACGTTTAGAAATAATTTATTAAAAACAAGGACACATAATTAGTTATTATGTTAAACCCCGTAATAAAATTTCATATACAATAATTTACAGTACATACTACATAATATAATATATTATAGTAATTTCTGTACAGTTTACCGACGTTACATACCATCTCGGTTTTGAGACAGATATCCGAAAACCCAGCCGAGACGTCGACGCGAGTCATTCGAGTTTAGAAAAAGCGACTCGACTCTGGAGTTACAAGAATAGTAAAAGGACGCTAGTTGCCCATCCCTTGCATTACTTTGAAATATCGACGGTGCAACCAAGGCTTTATCTCGGTAGCGCCTAACAAAGTGGGAAAATTAATTATAGCTCGCGGATGCTAAAATAGTTCGACCGATGGTGCAGGAAATTATTTTAAACTAGCAAAATGACTAAGTAATAAAGCAATTAGTGTACTTACATTTTGTTAATAACTAGCTTACCGCCCGGCATGGCTTGCGATGCCACTTTTGTTTAGATATCAAGAACCACCTGTTGTACGTTGATGGTAGATACCATAGACTTAGTATATTGACTAGTAGATACAATGCCAAATGCTTCGCGGGAGTGCCAAGAAAAACTGTACAACCAACTCAATCGGATGAATGATACGCTAATTCATTATGGAACGAACAGAAGGACAAACGAAAAGAAATTAAACTATATTATTTTATATCTTCTGATCTTCTGAATACACAGGTTTAATTTTAAAATACGAGTTACCTCTTATAAGTGAAGCTTCAGTGCCTGATACTGAACAAATTTTGATCGACGACTTTTAAAAAAGAAAAAAAAAAACATACGCAACTAAAAATATTTAAATTAGCTGTTCTTGCGACACGCGGTCTGCGCGCGGCGGTACGGTTATTGGGATTATATCACTCAACTAGCTTACACCTGCGACTTCGTCCGCGTAGGCTAAACAAATTTGAAACCCCTATTTTACCCCCTTAAAGGTTGAATTTTCAAAAATCCTTTATTAGCGGAGGTCTATGTCATAATAGCTATCTGTATGCCGAATTTCAGCCCCATCCGTAGAGTGGTTTGAGCTGTGCGTTGATAGATCAGTCAGTCAGTCGGTCACCTTATCCTTTTAGATTCGTATCCTTTTAAATTCCACTAGAAACTCGGAGTTGAATAGTGTTCTAGAGTGTACAAGTTCATTTTTGTACAGCAAATCCGATGTCATCTTCAAATAGGTAGTACCTCTACGGATTTCCCGGTTTTATTAAAGCGTTTGGAATAAATGGTTTTCATTCAACGCTGCGGCCGGCGGCGGCGGCGGCGGTGGCATGCCCGAACGTGATTTATTAACAGCCTATAAAAGACAAATGCGTATAAATAAAACCTGTGCAGTGACTCTATGTTTGTAAGTTTTTTAATACTTTACACCTTTTTTTTTATATATATAGCGAGCAAACGAGCAGGCGGGTCACCTGATGGTAAGTGATTACCTCTCAACAGTTTTTGTAGAATCCGTGATTTAATTAGATATAGAGATATTTTACGAGTATGTAGGCATCCGCTAAGAAAGGATTTTTGAAAATTCAACCCCTAAATGGGTAAAAGGGGGTTTAAAGTTTGTATAGTTCACGCGGACGAAGTCGCGGGCAAAAGCTACTTTCGAATTAATCGAGAAATTAATTAGAATAAAATAATCAATTCCTCGCGTATGAAAGACAGTGTAAGTCCGCCGCACCGCCTGCCCCGTGCATGTTTGCCGAATCCTTAAAAGTACGGAGATTTCAAGTTGAAAATAAAACACCTGGCGGCTAGCGCGAATCATCGAGTGTTTTAAAGATAAAGTGTCCTTGTTTGTTTGTATGTAACAAGTAGGTAAACTTTTGAACTACTGGACTGTGTCCAAAATTTATTATTTCCAGTGTTGGCAAACGCTATGATATATTTTGATGAAAAGTTTATGGATTCGTAAGTTATTTTCAACAAGTTTGCACCCAATTTAGACCCGGACGGCACAAACTGAAGTGAGATCAGGCGCAGAACCGACGATTTATCGTGCTCTCCGAGGCACGGGGGTGAGGCATTCTTAACCAGGCAAGTACTGAGAACTTCTTGACAGAAAAAGCCGATATCTAACACTTTGTTCCCTTTATTATGACCTCTTTCCATTTATCATAAAACTAGCTGATGCCCGCGACTTCGTCCGCGTGGTTTAAGTTTTTTTGATTCCCGCGGGAACTCCTTAATTTTCCGGGATAAAAAGTAGCCTACGTTACTCTCCAGGTCCTCAACTATAACCATACCAAAAATCACATCGATCCGTTGCACCGTTGCGACGTGATTGAAGGACAAACCAACAAACCAACAAACCAACAAACAAACACACTTTCACATTTATAATATTTCATAAAATAAAATGTAGGTTTAGCTTTGGTTTAGGTTTGTATTTACCACAGGGCGCAGACGCTTATACATCGAGGGCAAACCGCTGTGGTTTTTTCAATATATTACTAAACTATGTGTGATTTGTAAAATTTGCTCCTTGAAAAAAAAATTAAAAAAAATAAAAAGCTATGCGATAATAATCGGGTTCTCAGGTCCATCCGCATATAACTCAAATAAGAAAACTATTTCAACTCTTTGGTTTTGTAACAAATTATATCAGATATTAGTGATAATAAACGGGACCAGCGGCTAAACATGATGTCCGAGGAACGAAGAAAACGAAAAGACCAAAATTGGAACTACCGAATTCGGTCACCCATCCTGTTACCGAGTAGGATAGTTATTTCTTAAAAATAGCGAGCGATTAATATACGTTTTCATTACTAGGGTACTCGTCCCTCGAGCTCGACAATGAAGTCGGCAGACAAAGCTAGTGTACAGTATTTATGGGCGGCCGGTCCCTACGCGACCGGGTGAGAATAATGAGAAGCAACATGTTATGATCAGAACGCGTTTATAAATTACACTCGTTTTACCGTAAAGTATCGTTTTTCTACTCGTACTCGCCAGCGCTAGTTGGGTTATTTAATTAATTCGCTTCGATAACACGAGTATGATGAAAGTGCTGCTTTTAAATTTTAACGTCCACTGCGTTACGAAGTCTTAACGACCTCATATGTACCTTTCACATAATGCGCAATGAAAATAGTTTGATATTTCTCTTTTTCCTCCTAGTGCCGCGCTACGTGTTTTGTTTCGATATACTTATCAATTTCAACGGAAACTGAGTTTAGATAGTTATTAAAAATAAACTCCACTGCATGATTCCACTCCAATCTGCCTGTTTGCGCAGACCCTAAGAGATTCACCTCTATATTTTACTAATTGTGAAAATTTGGATATTTTCGATAATTTGTGTGTTTGAAAGTTTGTTACTACGACACGTCACAGTGACTGAAAAGATTTGTCTGAAATTCGGAAAGGCTAAACTTTATCTGAAAAGATTTGTCTGAAATTCGGGAAAAGGCCATCCTTTATCTGAAAAGATTTGTCTGAAATTCGGAAAGGCTAAACTTTATCTGAAAAGATTTGTCTGAAATTCGGAAAGGCTAAACTTTATCTGAAAAGATTTGTCTGAAATTCGGAAAGGCTAAACTTTATCCCGGAATAAAGAGTTCGCGTGAGAATCAAAAATCCTTGATCCATCGTGGACGAAATCGCTGTTATTACCTATCTAGTAAAAATTTAAACGCGCTTAAAACTGGCATTAAGAGGATCGTCTAGTGACGAAACGCGACTCGAGTAGATATTTTCAATAATGCTATCTATTTCACAACGCTTCGCTACCTTCTCCGTATCGTGCGATAGAGAGAGGCGCAAGTCCAGTAGGCATATGCCTACATTTTATTCTTGAAATATTGTTTCGGGTGATAACGTTTTTACCCCCCCAAACGTTTACGAAATTAGACAATTTTGGTCTCATTAGATTCAGTACACCTTAATCTAAGCTCGTACGTTTTATTTTTTTAGTATTTTAGTTTAGTTAAATTTAAAAAAATTAAAATACTCGAGGAAAGTTTTAGGTCAAAAATATGGATATTTAGACGCTAATAACTTTTAACATAAGCAATATTTCTTTAAAATTAAAACGTACGAGCATAGTTCTTCATTGTATCTGAAACATTTTTAAAAATTATGAAAATTAGACAACATTTACGGGAAGAAAAACGTTATCGCTTTTTGTATGAAAATTTACAACTATCCTCTTAATTAGCGTATTATACGTCTCTAATGCAATATTTAAAGCTTAATTATTAGGCGTTTTGTGGATAACTATTTTATATTCGATGACTAGTTCGGTTACCAATTAGCGATCTATTTTTTTTTTATACACCACAAGTGAGCCCTTGACTGCGATTTCATGTGATGGTAAGTGATGATGCAGCCTAAGATGGTAACGGGCTAACCTGTTAGGAGCATGGCAGTTATATTAAACCCATACCCCTATTCGGTTTCTACACGGCATCGTACCGGAAGGCTAAATTGGTGATCTATGTTACGATAATATGCTTGCCAGCTCTTTTCAGTACAATCTCCATTCCAAATCGGTGGTTAAGTTAAAACAAGACGTATCATAAGATCCACAGTGCATTTGAATTTGACATACGAGAATATGGAATCGGGGAAATATGGAAGACGTAATAGGTACTTTCAATCGGCTTCCGAGTGGCTTCGTACCTAAGCGCTTGAACCTAGAAAACTGAAATTTCGCACAGATATTCCCTTTAGAATTCCCAGACAAGCAATAAGGCTTGATTTTCCAAAATTCCCCCGAGAACGATGCCACAGGTGCTCGCTGGTTTTATAATATGTTTCAATTGAGCGAACATGTAAGGTAAATACTTAGACTATTAGGGAAGACTAATACAGAAACTGGTGTTTAGATAGTTTTCTTTAAATTGGGCATTTCTAACGGTGAGAAGTGGTACAGAGAATGTGCAGTATCGAACTTTAACTTTAACGCTAAACAAATATGTTCCCGTTTATTGTTTATTGGTATCACTTTTGAAGTCTAGGACCAAAGTGGCCTGAATGACTCAACTACATGGCTAGACAGATACTTTTTATCCTTTACAGGATACATAATATGTCGGTGGCTTACATTTTTTGATAGCCACTGAGTTAGAGAATATAGGGTCAGTACTGAGAATTGCTTGATAGAAAAACCCACTACCTACCTAACTTTTTTTTTATCCAGTACAAGTTAGCCCTTGACTGCGATCTCACCTGATGGTAAGTGATGATGCACTTTAAGATGGTAGCGGGCTAACCTGTTCGGGGCATGGCAGTTATATTAAACCCATACCCCTATTCGGTTTCTACACGGCATCGTACCGGAACGTTAAACCGTTTCGCGGCACGTCTTTGCCGGTAGGGTGGTAACTAGCCTCGGCCGAAGCCTCCCAACAGGCCAGACCAGGGAAAATTCAGAAATTATAAATTCCCAAATTGACCCTGCCGGGGATCGAACCTGGAACCTCCACACGTTTAGACAACAGCGCTCAACACTGCGTCGCGGAGGTCGTCAAAAACCCACTACCTAGTTAACTACCTTTGTATCGAACTCAGGACATCACAACTCGCCGTCCGTGTCGAACATACTAACCACTGAACCACCGAGCCAGTTATACGCCCCGTATTACGTCTATGACCGAATAAAATCCGAAGTCTGCGAAACTGATCATTATAAAATCCTTTGTTCGACTTTGCTTTCCGTTGGGGATGTTTCCTTCAACGAACTGCCCCTTTACTTCTCGGTCGATCGACAACTTTCAAGCGAAACAAACTTCCCCGACTTATCTATTCTAATGCCAGAACGGCAGAACGGATCTAGATGAAATTTGGCACAGAAATAGATTATAGTCTGGAATAACACTGCTACTTTTTATCACGGAGAATTAAAGAGTTCCCGCAAAAATCTCATTTCAAGCGGTCGAATTTGCGGGCATCAGCTAGTAGCTCAATAAAAGGCAGATATTTTACCATATTATACAGATCCGTAATACGTAAACGTTTTAGCATAATATAAGGTAACCCCTCCCGTGCAAAGTCGGGGCAGGTCACCGTAGCGTTTAGTTCTCGTAGCGTAATTCTAAGTGAATTTTTGCCATGTTTACCTACCCTCACTCACCTACTGTGGGACGCCATTATCGATGGCCACATAAAGAGCGGCGAGTGCACACAAATACAAGCCTTCAAAAGAAAAACGATCCGCTATTTGTACACTCTATTTGCATAACAGTTCGAGAGTTTACTTTTAGGCAGCTTTTAACTTTTTTTAACGTTGTTACCCGAACATTTATAACAGAAAATCTAGCTAACTGTTTACCCTATTCTATATACATACTGGCACTCCATAGTCCATATTTACACTTCAGATACTCATAGTAAAATAATAGCTCGACGTCACTTATAGATAATAGTCCCGACTCACTCACTCACTGACGTAGGTACACATCAATGGCCAGCCCCAACCTTTGAACCTAGAACTTATTAACCTAGAAAGCTGAAATTTTGCACAGAGGTTCCCTTTATAATAGGTATAGACAAGGAACAAGGACGGATTTTCCGAAATTGGCATGGGATGCCGCGGGCAATGGCTATAGTTACCTAAACTTGCTCATTCTATTTTATCAATACTTATAAATAGATTGGTCTTGTCTGTCTGGTTGACTCGTTTATAAACGCACAGCCTACCGAAGGGAATAGAGACTTGTTTATTTTATTTAGTTCAGAAAACTTACAGCTACAACAAAAGCGGATAGATAAATAAATAATAAGTTATACTTACGAGTATTACAAGTTTTCACAGATATAATTTACATGAGATAGAAATAGCTCGCAATGGTGGAAAAGTTAATATTAATATATGCTACTTAGGAAGTAATTAAAATATAAAAGGCTTATAGTTAGGAAGGTGAGTTAATACAAGAGAAGAACCAGAGTGAAATAATATTTGGGATAATTTAGACATTATTAATTATTTAGATTACTAAACCATTTTAACTCAGGCTGTGAGAGTCAAAGAATTCACTGGCTAGAATCCTACGCATGGAGGTGGCCGTGCTGCAAAAGAGATCTAGCTTAGTATTCTTGTTTACCAGTTTATTGAATGATAACGAAGATCTTGGATCTTGTTTTTATAACATAGGCACTCACTAAGAAAAGGGAATGAAAATTTGTATGAAAGAGCGATTTTTCAAGTATAATCCATGTAAATTGATATTTTAAAATAAGCATGTGTGTATCGGGACGTTTCGAACTAACATTTAAGTATTACCACAGAATAGGTAATAGTAGTAAGTATTACGCCACTACCACTACACTGCAGCCCATTAACGTCCCACTGCTGGGCACAGGTCTCCACTCTCATAGGAGAGAGGGAATTAGTGCTTAGACCCACCACGCTGCTCCAATGCGGGTTGGCGAGCCGTATTAGTATAGGTATTAGTATAGTGTAAATTATTAGGCGATTTCTATAAAATATGTTCGTGGTTATCTTTAAATGGTGTTTGGGATTTTGGTTACAAATAAAAGCATACGTGTTTCAGGAGTTTTGTAAATTCCACCCGCAACGAAATTTTCATCAATCAAGTAGGGGCGGGTCAGGTAGTTTCCCATTAATTCTAATTCATCATTCATCGTATTTAACAACAAAATAATGTTTAGAGAACTTGATAGGCTCCGATAGCCCAGTAAAGCTGAAAACACACTACGGTCGGACAAAAGCTACCGGTACGAAAAGTGTTGTCCTCACGCCGCTTGCTTTTTAAAAAGAGCAACTGCTGAGTTTCTTACCCTCTTAGCTCTTTTCAGTAGAATTTGTTTTCCGAACCGGTGGTAGAGTCAAAACATGACCTAACATAATAGACACCTGTATGTCCTACATGTTATAAATAAATAAATAAATAAATTTAAATAAAAAATTAATTGACGCGTGCGTTACATGAGGAGGTTTTCTCCCATCCAGCCCGTAGTATGTTTTCGCCCTAACTATTTAGAATTCACCCTCGCCTTCGAGGAGTGTATGCAGAATGATTTGAATTTCGCATAAATACCGGCGTTTAATACTATTTACAGACAAGACCCTGGTTTATTTCGTGTACTAGCTGATTTCCGCGACTTTGTGTAGCTGTAACAGGTTTTCTTAACGCGAGGAAACTTGCATGCTCGCGATTTCTTCATAAATAAAGGTTTCTTTTTTTACTAGCTCTAATTTAACCTGCAATGAATTTGTGGGTTTGTTTAAGTCAAATCTTGCACCTGAATTTTAAAACAGTTATCTCAAACCGATTGAGCTGAAATTTCGCATACACGTTTAGTTTGGATGAGAATATCTACATGGTTAGCTTAGTGACGTAATTCTAAATCCAATATGGCGGACTATTTTTTATGCGCCCCAGGATATAGGTATCAATTAAAGAGATTTGTTGTTGAAAAATAAAATGACGTCACAATAAATTTAATATGGCGGACAAAAATGCTTGTTTTGAAAATGTTTTTTCAAAACAAGCTTTATTGTTAAGATTTAAGACTTATTTCAACAAAAGACTGGTAGCCGCAGCTTCACTAGGGCTGCAGAAATCCCTGTCGTAGTAATCCGAACAGAATTTAACAGGAACAAGAGGAATAGTCCAGAGATCCAATGAGACGCAGTCGCGCGGCAAACTTGATTATACGAGTAGAGTGGAGAGCCTGAAGTCGGAATGCATCAGGCCAACTGTATAAAAGAGCAACCTCTGAATGAAAAACAATCTTACTGAGCAAACTTCTAGTAAATTATTAACATCATGATTATCGTGTGCCGTATTCTAAATGAAGTTTGGCGATCAACAGGCTAAAAACTTAGTTAAGTAAAGTTAAGTTTATTTTAGCTGCATATAATTTTATTGGCAAATCGCTGTTGCTATTAAATATTTTTTGTATTTTTATTAAATGGCCCGTACGGCATTCCCACCGTACGATGGTCACGCAAGTGCCAACACCACTGTACCCCGGTAAAAAATTGAAACGAATGAAGGAAACGAAACGTTGTGATGAAACGTAGTGCATTTTATAAAAATACATGTAATATAATTATATATTATGTAATCGGCTGGTATAACTCACTTGGTGTTATGTTGGAATATACCGGACTAGTTAAACGTTGAACATGTAATGAAATTGCTGAGAGTGCATCTTATTGCTTTGCATTGCTTAAACACTTTACAGTATAATATACTTTGCTGCAGTTGGATTAGAATCCGCTGTGATCCGTTTCAATTTGAATGAATGGGGCCATAACTGTGTCGCTTAAGCGACAGTGGCGAAATAATGACTACCTCCCTGGCGCAGTGTAGAGCGCTGTTGTGTTGTGGTGTGTGTTGTTGTTGTTGTCTTGTCGCGTGGGAGGTCCCGGATTCGATTCCCGGCAGGGTCAATTTGGGAATTTAATTTCTGAATTTTCGCTGGTCTGGTGGGAGGCTTCGGCCGTGGCTAGTTACCACCCAACCGGCAAAAGACGTGCCGCCAAGCGATTCAGCGTTCCGGTGCGATGTCGTGTAGAAACCGACTAGGGGTATGGGTTTAATATAACAGCGCTCAACACTCCACCAGGGACTCCGTCAAATTCTCTACAATTATTTAACTTAAAGTACTCGTAAACTATCATTTTGTGCTGCTTATCAAGTCTCTCGTACGATAAGATCGTGGCCCCGCAGCGAATGTTGAGCTGCAGTTGTTTATATAAAGCTGAACAAGGAAGGAAATTCAAATCCAACTCGCATCTAATGTTTGTGTTCATTCGGTGTAAAAGAATTTGAACTACTACAATAATATTATTGAAAAAACATACCAATATTATATTGAATACTAGATGATGACCGAGACATCGACCGCGAGGATAGATTTTAAAAAGTAAACAAATAGATCTTTAATTCTCCAGAACATCCAGTCCGCAATGGAGACACGTTTACTCAGAGATTTTGGTAACCTACTTTTAAACCAAAGATCAAAACAAAACTGCAATAGGTTTTCTCATATTGTATAGTTGGGTCGAACTGGTAGCTCAGCGTAAATTTAAATCCCGACAATATGGTACACTTTCCCGACTGAAAAATAAAACAACATACAAATTTTGCGCTGCTTTGACTTTTCAACGTAACAAATAGTAATATTTATACTTTACGGATAGCTCGGAGATATCGGGGTTTTTATTTTATTTAAAAACTATGGATACAAAATTTTGTTTGGTTAAAACGATGACGGTTTCAGTAGCTACGTACAATTTTTTAGATAGGGAACTCATGTTTTTTTTATTATATCTATGTTCTATCGAAAATGTTCTGAATTACTGATTTGGTATCGTAAAAAGTAAAAACACAAACAATGAAAAACGATTATTTAACATTCGCTAAAACATCAGCTCTTTGGACATTTATTTTTTATAGGCAATAAAACTCGGGATCCACGATTCTCGACGTTTAAGCTGTCTGATTTTCATAAAACATGTGTTATGAAAACAAGCTAATTACCCGACAACGGGAAGGTGCTGTCTTTAGCAGTCGTGTGTCGTAATCAGTACCTACTCATAATAATTAGCCTTTGATAAATGAGGTGTTTATTGGCTTGTCATGATGAATTATAAAAAAACAGATGATGGCCGCGACTTCGTCCGCGTGTATTGAGGTTTTTGATTCCCGCGGGAACTCCTTAATTTTCTGGAATAAAAAGTCCTATGTACGGTCCCTACCTCTGTGCCAAATTTCGTCAAAATCGGTTGAAAAGATGGTCCGGGAAAGCGTAGCAGACAGACAAAAAGACAGAGAGACAGACAAACAGACACACGTTCGCATTTATAATATTAGTATGGATATGCTAAAGCAAAGAAGACAAAAAACGCTTAAATATGCTGATTTTTTTCAAGCCCATCATGTATATTGAGAAAGATAATATTGAGTCAGAGAAGATATATTTTAAAACCAATTTAATGAAGCAGTAACTAAGTATACAAAAGTGATGTCTATGAACTACACACTTGTTGCCACTTCTATGAACGGGTGTGTCTATGAGGTCTTCATGCTTAGCTTAAGCCTCGCAACACTTTAGTTTGTAACTTCGATGAGAAGAGTAGATCGCGCAGAGAGTCATCCCCCGCCATAACTAAACCTGTAGGGTGTCATTAAAATGTCAACAAGTGTCACTGAACTGTTTTTCATATCCCATTTGCACAAAGCTGTTAAATGTGCTTGATTCAATTATATAAACGTAACAGATTTGTGTTTCATTTCTACGGACAACCTGTATTTCTCTCAAAAAAAATTATAATTCATATTTATAATCATAATTAATTTATTTATTTGTAAATAGTGTATATTTGAGTTGGAATATAAGTATGAAAGTGCTCATATTCTACCGCGGTATGGTGTACAAACATCTAAATAATTAATCTGACATAATAAATTAATTAAATGGATAACATTATGAGTCACAATTTTTTAATAATCGCAATATTATAACACACTGTACACGCATTTTAAAACGTATCCGAAAATGTTATCCGATTCGGAACGTCAAATCACAACTACCCGCGGGTAACCCACAGGGGTTACCCGGGGTCGAGGAGGAAAAATCAATTGGAAGTGGCCCAGCGACCTTCGTGGAGGACCACGCTACACCTTGTACGGTAAAACGGTTATGTTTATGCTAATACAGGTTGGTTTTACGTCGCTCACGACTGTTGTAAATTATTAATATTTCGGTATTTATGTTTGTGCGTCGTGCTCACCTACTGAATCGTTACGTTTTTGAGGCTCGAGGCTATCGTGTGACATTCCGGGTTGACGTGAACTGCGTGTGAATCTGTCATGACTCGTGACGTATGAACAGGAAAACTTAGGAAAATGAGGAGATATACTTAGAGTGAAAACCAATGATTATCTATATATAAAGAAGTAAAAACGCTTAAGGGAGCAGATAGGACTAGACGTCTAGTACGGGGACGCCTAGTAGAGGGGAACGATGATTCGTCATGTCGCGCTAGTTTGCGAGTCCTTATGAAAGAAAATGACGCGGATTATTTGTTCGCTATACATTGTTTTGTTCCTATTATGTCCAGAGTTTTCGCTCACTGTGCAAGTCTACTATAATTATACGGAAATGACAAATCAACAAGATTTTACGTTAGATAATCTCCATACCTACTAATTTATTGATTTACGTAAGCATTATCTTGGAAAGTAACATATATGCCCCGGGTGAAACACATCTTATTTGTTTTAAGTCTCCTTAACAGTTTGAGAATCTGATTTTACCGTACGGTTTTCTATCGGCATTGTTCTTATGTAAGAAGCTGGTTTTTAACACAGAAAACAAATATTATAACAGATATGGCCTCAATTCTTCTTACGCTAATAAAAAATCGGCAAATAATTTTCTAGGAAAAATAAGTATTCATATTGTGCACGTATATTCTTATCAATTAAGGTAAAACAATAATTTCCAACATTACAATATCGAACTCATATAATCAGGGGGATGCTGACAATTTTAGCATTTAATGCTCATTACCCTGTTTTGAGGGAAAATTAGTGATAGTTCATTAAAGTTTTGAATCTTTAGATTTTTACCATTTTGTAAATTTAATAGGAAGAACGATTGTTAAAACATTGATAAAACTATTAAAATTTCTAACACTATTCTACAACTTCATTGCTTGCTATTGCTGTCACACAAAACAAAAAGAAAATGTATATAACAACCTGAAAACAAACTTTCCAAGCCTCCTTAATTATGCATTTTAAAACAGGAAGAAAAAATATTGCTAGCTTTACCAAGCCAAGTGTCCTTTGTTACTTCGCTTGTAAATATTTTACTTTTATTTTAATCATTTAATTATAGAAACTGCGCAATCTCCTTGTAATTTACTGAAGTCCTCTAATATATTATTCCACACTTATATATACTTTTGAATTATGTATTCACTCTACATTTCTTAAAGGTTGGAAGAAATCGCTGCTTTAGAAATAAGTGGGTTTGTACTTTATACTACGTTTTACTTCATTTTAAACTTACAGGAGTTAAAAATAAACTTCTGCCACCAGCTCCCTAATTACGCCACACTTCATCACACCACACGCCTTTAAATGAAATTTCGAAACAGGTAAGTACGGCGTGGAGTTTAAAAAATAGGTCAATGTTTGACCCTCTGTGCTTTCGAATTTATTGTGTAAAATTTTAACGACAACGTTATAGTAATAAAAGAACAAAAATTTAGATTCTAAAGTTTTGATAATATTTCCTTAGATATCACTAAAGCTATAAAGAGTGATTTATATTATTAACAGCTACCTACATGTATTGTGTGGTTTTAGGGTTCGAACTATTCATGTTATGTCCTTTTTCAGGATGTGACCTATCTATATACATTTCATCAAAATCGGTTGAATAGAATATAACATTAGTAATAAATAAAATATACTTTGTACGTAATACATTTTTTACTGGAAGAATGGAATACCTAAGTACTCAAACTTAGCTTTATTTATTTCTTTGATCTCCCACTTGCGTTTTGTTTGCATTCAACTAATTTCAACTGTACGCCCCAGTCAATAAAGCTGAGTATAAATTTCAATCCACTCTTTTGGTTTCTGTTACGCAGACTTGCACAAAATTATTCTCACATATTTTCCAGTTGATTTAAATATAATCCCAAAGGAGTTTGTGGGGAAGGAAAAGTCCCTGAGCAAAACATCATTACAGCACTAGCATGGCTTCTAAATAATCTGTGTGATTGATTATTATGTCTGTGTGCAGTGTGGTATGCAGGCAATAGATTATTAATTTACTAGAAAGGCTCGTCCCGTCGTATTCACAATCAACTTACTCCCCTGCATTGACTTACCAATACCTTAAATCAATGCTCCCCTGGCTCCAAGCACTTCACAGACTGTTCTGCATACTGTTACCAAAGAACGCTACAATGCAACATCAGACGAAACAGATACGTAACTACAGACAAACCAGGTCAGATTCAATCATTGCATCCATTTTTGTGTGGATTCTGAAACGCGGTACAAACTGAAAAAAATTTCGCATTTAAAAAGTGGTTCTTGTAGCGAGAGCTGAGTACGATAACCATAACAGAAGCACAGAGTAAAATGTATATACATACAGTAAGACGACGCCTGTCATGTTTGCGTTCAGTGCCGGCTTCGCGACCGATCCGCGGCACAAACAAGTGATAAAAGTTAGTTCTGCAGGCAGTCGGACGGTATTTTAAGACGATAAAATTAATATGATGCCCACCTTCAGCCGGGTGGTTTTAGTTTAGTTTTAGCCTATGCCTACCCCGGGACGCAACCTATCTGCACCAAATTTTTCAAAATCGATTGATAAAATGGGCCGTGGAAACTAAGCAAACAGACACACCTTCGTATTCATATTTTTATGGATCCTTTCCCCATCTGGACGATTACTCTGCCTAGGCATCTCCGTCGACAGACTGTATAAAGTATATCTTTAAGCTGTGGCAGAGTTGTCAGCCTAACAAGGTGCTCTAGCGAACGCTAACTAATAAGCTTCGAAGGGCTCAGTTGGAGTGTTCGTTAGTGGCATTACGAAGTTTAAAAATAGGTCACACTGTACTAAATCGTACTTTCCTATCATTTAAAACGTGCAGCCTATCCTTTCTCCCTAGAGATAAGAGCTAAAATACTAGAGGGACTGGACTGCCTCGTGGGAACGCACAACATTATTATACCAAGAAAACTCCTATACCATTATTTGATTAATGGAAAGGGGTCACGACCCTCAGTAATGAGGAATACGACGCAAAAAGAGAGAGACGGGACTGCGTCGCAGAAGAATGATGTTTTGTGATGTCGCCTAGTGTTCGCGCTGCATATAAAAGTGAATAACGCGGACTTTTTATCCATAGTGGATTCTCGTTAACAAAACTGCCCCGCACCTACGGGCCTATTCTCCTACGGGCTAGCCCTTGACTGTGATGTCATCAGGATGGTAGGTAAGTGATGACAAATACTAAAGATGAAAGCGGGCGATCTTGGTAGGTACCTATATAGGGTAGCTATATAGCAGGTATATCACCCATTTTAGATTTTTACACGACATCATACCGAAACACTAAATCGCCTGCCGGTTGCCGCAAGCCAAGGCACAGTTTTTTCAATTGTGCCTGGCAATAGCATTGCATTGATTAAATGTCCTGGCGAAGTTAGATAATGCCAAAGCATCCAATAACTCATCACAAGACAAAGTTTGTAAACATTATGTTGTACTGATTTTCGATTTTTACGAGACGAGATTTTATTTGATAAACAAGTATTATCTCTCGGATGAAACGTCTCAAAAGAATCAACCTTTCGAACCGTCACTGTGGCGGATTAATTACGGGCTAGTCACAGAATTCAATATTTAATAGAATTGCTAAAGCATCGGAAATTTTCGCCGAGAGGGCTGGGGATTATGAAACTACAGTGTGTGTTATTGTTGTAGTTATTAAAAAAAATCCTTTGCGAACTTTTTGATTTTCCTTGACAAAAAACACCCTAAGTCCGTAACCGAGATTTATCTTTGTATCACATTGTGCCATAATTGCTTAAGGAAATTTAACAATCTAAACAGAGTTAACAAGTGGATCAATATACTTTTGCTTATTTAGTATTATAATTATTTTACATGAATTTTAGGTAAGTATATTTATAAGTTTTAAAATTCGAATTCCAAAAAGAGAGTAAATAATAAATATATCAGCTATTCTATTAACATAAGTTAAAGTTCTGTGGAGCCCACGACTCATGTCTATTCAAATAAACTTTTAAACCCCTATGAATAAGACATACGAGTTCGACTTACCGTTCTGATACCTAAATGAGGAGAGTGGAGATATCTGTAGACTTGGTTTGCAGTGAGCATTATGGTTCAGTACCTCCCTAATAAAACAAGGAATCTTAATAATTTCGTCCAGTCCATTTCGCCGTCTGTCTGTGTATCATGGCCATAGAAACTATTAATTTAATTAATAGTTTCTATGTTCTTGTGCGACCATTATGCGATAGGTATTGTTTTGGTATGAGGGTGAATCGAACGTTATGTATACTGACCTGACTGACACACCGAATTGATTATGTCGAATGCAAGCAGGCTGCAAACAAGTTAAACTAATTAACAGCGCAGAACCGGGAGCTTCGCATACAAGTTAATTGGTTTAGCGGCGTTTAGCACTCGAGCGACATACCTACCTACGAGTAGGAAGTACCTGTAGGTACGAGTAGTTTGTGAAGTTTACTCTCCGGATACTGGGCACTGGAGAGGCGACAAGTTTTCAAATGAATTTTGATCGGTAGCCACTCACGACTCTCGGAGATTTATTTAGTTTTGTCAAGTTTTTCTTTATATTCATCTTTTCAATTTTCAACCCACTACCTGCCCACCGAGTACGACTCTTTTCTCAGAATGAGAAGGGTTTGGCCATAGTCTACTACACTGTCCAAATGCGGATTGCAAACAAACATATTTTGTGAACTGATTTATAAGGAGGTACTGTTGGTAAAAGTACACCCACTCTTACGTTAAGTACAGACAGTCAATAGAAACCACTATTAATGAATAGTGGACGGATGTAAGCGTATGTATTTCATCTTCTATTCTTTATTTACATTGAAATAACATTGAATGAAAGCCTGTAGCGACAGGGCGGTAAAGGTACTTTTATGAGCTTATGGTATAAGCAGATTCCATTTTACGATTATCAAAGTTGTAAGGTTTCACTTATGATTGTTATTCGCGGCTGCTGAAGGCTCAGATTATGCGCACGCTACACGCTTGCAGTTTGTATTACCTGGCTTATATAGACTGGTACCTACATAGTACATACAACACTCTACACACATGAACATGGTCCACACACATAGACCACGTATGGTTTGTACGTGTAGCGGTTTCTATTTATTTTACGTTCACCCATAATAGATTTAATAGGTAATGCCCGCGCGTACCTTGGCCAAAATCTTTTGAACAGGATATGGGCCGTGAAAGCGTAGCAGATCGACTCATTTTTGAATCATACTAATATTATAAAAGCTAAAGAGTTTATCTCTCCAGTCTGCCTGTAAGCATTTTATGATCCGTTTTACCGACTGACGAAATACGGTAGAGATCGGAGAGATTCGGTCGGTCCCGGGAACGGACATAGGGTAGGTACTTTTTATCTGTGAATTTCAAAAATCTACATTCACTCTGACGAAACCATCGTCACCCAGTTATACCAAAAATGTTATTACGTTTCACACGCTTTTATTCACTCGATTGATATTTTTTTTCTTATATTGACGATCTTGTTCACCTTTCTCGTACCGCAAGGCATCGTCAGGGTTTGCATCCGTATATACCTAGTTGAAATTCCAGGGCCTCGTACTAAGCGATTTGCTTCCTCGTTTCTATTTCGAACCGCTAGGATATGGAACGCCCTTCCGGCTTCCGTTTTTCCATCCGCCTAAAATATTGGTATCATCAAATCAAGAGTGAATAGGCATCTTCTAGGCAAGCGCGCTTCACCTTAGGCTGCATCAGACTTCTAGCAAGTCTGATTACAGCCAAGCATTAGTCTATAAATTAAAAAAAAAGCTATGACTTGGCTCGATTAACAGGTAAGTACGTAACGTAAGAGTCTTAAGTAATAAAAATGTGCAACTCTTTAAAAGTCTCTATGAGGAAAATGCAATTTCACTAAAACGTGCAGCATCCATATTGCTGCAAAAGAATATTTTAATTAAATTAGTTCATTTCGCGTTTCTTTTAAATGCAAATTTTATTATCGTTTGGCACTAAGCGGCTTTTAGTGGTAAGCAAGGAACCGTTTTTATTTTAATTAATTCAGTTGAGTCGACTCCGTCCATTTGCCTGGGATAATCCTTTCTAATGATTACGTCTTCACCCAACTATGGAACTGCGGATCCACACCCATCGTTTACCCATTGTTACATTTTTTACTAAGTATATGGAATTATATAATATTTTTTTCACAAATCTATGGTAATATATTTGGTTTGTTCGTGTTCGTGGGCGCTCGATGGCTTATCAGACTACCATCGCTTAAAACAGTATTATTTAAAAATGACAAATGTAAGTCACGTACCTTGACGTCCTTCAAATAAAGATTATAATTCTAGAACACGAACGTCAACAATATTAAAACAATACTGCTTTAATCGATAATAGTATGCCCCGAGCGTCTGATATGATGGTCTGATGTGTATCGTTATGCCATATTCAAATTCAAATGCTTTTTATTCAAATACATTTTTTACAAGTGCTTTTGAATAGTCAAATAAATCTAGCACATATCGTTCTTCTATATATATATAAATCTCGTGTCACAATGTTTGTCCTCAATGGACTTCTAAACCACTTAACCGATTATAATAAAATTCGCACACCATGTGCAGTTCGATCTAACTTGAGAGATAGGATAGTTTATATTATATAGATTAGGATTATTAGTGCTACCCGTGCGAAGCCGGGGCGGATCGCTAGTTATATTATAAATGCGAAAGAGATTGTTTGTTGGTGTGTAAGTTTGTTGAAAATTCTTACTTAGAAATTCTTATTTCTTAGAAAATCCCATTGCTCAATTCGAAATCGAATTGAGCAATGAAATCGAGCCCAATACCTCGTTATCTGCACTCCAGCATGCTGACCACGAGGCTAACGACCCTAACACCCCTAATATGTATTTGAATATACCTTAGTGCAACTACGTCAGCGATGTATTATTCAGGCTGGCTACGGAGCCGCAGAGCACCCGAGCCCCACACGTGAGACACGTAGTTTCATAAGTAGCTTATATAAATTGAACGACTCAAAACCTCCAGTACAACGTCTGAAGAACATTCAATTTTTGCATGACACAGTCACGAACTTTCTGAACCGTACATACAAGTCTTAGTATCTGTGAAAATATGATAGTTTGAGATGAAAATGAAAATCAAAACCTTAAAAAAGTGTAGTACATTAATGACTTGGCCAGTTTTTTTATTTTTAATCAGATGAGCACGATGATGAGATGAGTACGGTCCATTCTTGTAGGTTGCCTGGCAGAGATCACTTTAGCGATAAGGTCGCCTTTTGTTTGTAATTTTGTAATAATGTCCTTTGTATAATGTCCTTTTCTTGATGCAATAAAGTTTTTAATAATAATAATAATAATAATAATGAGCACAAGACCTGTTGAAAGTCCAAGGTCTGATCGCAGATGGACAAAAGCGAATAAAAATAAATTATCATAAAGCACAAGCGAGCAATCCTGCGGTTTTCGTGAAAATACCTAGTCTACAGTTCGGTACGAGCGAAACACACTACTGACAAAAAAAATGTCTAGCGGACAATGGGGACTATCGTTTCTTTGCTCACCAGTTGGCGCCACTGTTGACTATGGTCGAGGTATAGCTGTCAAAGGCGACTTTATAAGATCGGCGCCGAAACAAAGTTTTAAATCTTGAATCTCATTATGTTTATTAATTTATAACTATCATCATATCGAGTAGCTAGTTCCGCAATGTTGTGCAGTTCCGTTTTGTTCGGAAAAAAAGGAGAACACATGTTTCCAAAAGATAAAACTGTTCTAAACAGTGGCTAGTGGCGTTTCGCAGGAATTCGCAGGATTCTGAGGAATTAATTATATAGGCACTTAATAAATAAAATAAAAATAAATTAATTACTTATTAAACTTATATTTATCCTTCCCTTTCCCTTTAAAACACACTGCTATACAAAAAAATATTAAACATTGTACTTAAATCCATACAATGGATATGATACTGAAAGATGGTTGAGTTGTTAGTTGAAACTACTAAACAAAGGTAGATACTAGATTAACCTGGAAAATTTTCTAGCAATAGCAGGTATCATGTATGTATGATAGTAGGGGCTACTTTCTTTCAAGCAATAAGTATTCATTATTGATCATTTTTATGTGCTTATAATAATTATCACACTGATAAACTCATCTTTTATAGAGAAAGTACATTTCACTTCCAATACTGTTAGTTAGTTCTTCAATTAATCCTTCTGGAGAAACCTGAAATGAAACATCTAATATTAATCAAGAGAAATACCTACTATTATTAAATTCTGGTCATCTCACACATAGTAATCTGATCCCAAGATAGGTGTGTTCTCGTTAGTGATACCTACTGTGGGTACATAACCAGAGACATAGGTATATTTCAATATCATGTAGTAAAAGTGTGTCCTTGATGTGCATGAAACCCTTAACCTTTCATGCAGAAGTCTTAGTAAGTAAATATATATAATACCTATATTAGGTAAATATATGTAAAAAGAAAAAACATAGCTGTTACCTCGGCAAACAAGCATACTTTTGGCAAAAAATAAGTTTGGAAACAGTAAACAAACTAACCTCTGAATTAGCTGCTCTTTGAGGCCGCCTATTTTTGCGCCTCTTTTTCTTAATTCCGCTTTCAAAGCGTTCACATTCATCGCCAAATAATCCATATTTGCGATAATTTCACGAAGGAGATCACTTTTCAACAGGTAAATTAAAGAAATTATAATTTATGTCACGAAGCCCGCCAAAACCAGTGAAAAGTGAATGATATTGGACCTCACGCGACACCAGCGCCCCTAGCGGCAAATTCATACGCGATAGCCCCCATTGGGTCAGCGCACACACTGGGGGACACCACAAAACATCCTTTCCCCCGATGTAGATGTGGCGCATGGACGTTTTATACTATCCGGTTCCTAGTGTAATCTTTGCTCTAAACGAGGCCCTACTTAACCGAAATACCAATAAGAAATGATACATACAATATGCATTACTGACACACTAAGTATAAAGTACCCACTTTATTTAAAGGACTATGTCGTTTTGTCGGCCGATAAAATATTGATCAGAAACCGTTCGTGTCACGCTCGATTGTTCCCTCGAGTCGTTTTTACAACAGACGACTCCGATACGATCAAGTTTATAACGCACCTCTCTCTGCTTCGTATTACTCATTCCTGAGGGTCATGACCACTTTCCATGATCTAATTTGGGTTTTTTTGGAATATTAAAAGTGCAAACATAGAGAACTAGGCATTACAAAATATCTTCGTGAAAAATACGTGTCGGAGTGAAAGAGCGTTTTGTATTTTCGCGCTAGTTTATGTGGCTATATTTCAAGGTAAGTTACACTGGACCGCAGGAAAGATTTGTTTGTCTCTGATGTGTTTGTTGTGCTGTAATATAGCGGAAAATTTGATAAATCCGTGCAGGGGCGTCGCGAAGGTGGGGCAGGGAGGGGCAGCTGCTCCAATCTGTAGCGAAGGTGGGGCAGGGAGGGGCAGCTGCTCCAATCTGTAGCTTTGAACGTGGTCAAGGCCTCGGAACATGTTAAACGGATTTTGCAATAACTTAAGAGCCATCGTGACAATCCCGAAAAAGTGACAGACGAAATTATAAAGGAAGCTACTGCTGTTGCGGAGAAAGTCGGACTGGAGGAGGACATTACATCAATGCCGCGTATTACTGGGAAACAACGTCATCGAAGCAACCATCCAGCAGAAAACCCTTCAGAATACTGGAAAAAGTCTATAATAATACCATACTTGGACTCCATTATTACCTCCCTGGAAGTACGTTTTGCCGAAGAAAACACTCCATCATTCGCATTATCTAAATTACACCCTGCGCTATTGCAAACGATGTCAACTGAAAATCTCAAAGAAACTTGCGAAACTATCGTCCAATTTTTTGATTTACCGAACATAAAGAATTAAATCGAACTTTGGCAGCAATTGTGGCACGATACGCAAGTCTAACAGTTTTTGATGTCCTAAAAGAAGCAAAAACCTTCTTTCCCGAAACGGGAAAAGCGTTGAAAATTTTGATTGCTCTACCGTACACAACCTGTACAGAAGAGCGATCGTTTATCAGCCTCAGGAGATTAAAAACATGGCTAAGAAGCACTATGGGAGAAAATCGTCTTAAGGGTCTGGCCATGATGAGTGTACACAGAAAACTTATACTTAAATGAAAACTTACAAGATTTTCATTGGTGGTCGATAAATTTACAAAAAATCCCCGAAGATTATGTTTTAATTAACTTCAATTGCAATTGTGCCGTAAATTATTTTTGTTCGGTTATTAATAATAAATAATATAATAACTTTGTTTCAAAGTTTTATTTATTGTGCTGTCAAGAGCTCGTGAAGCTTTAGACATTGAAGTTGGAACCATTCTTATTACAATCGCCATAGAGGCAAAGACTCGCGCTACAAGTGTAAAGCTTCATGCTCTTGACTGTACTTACAATTGATATTTTTCTCATCCTCCATAATATTAATTTACTTCGGCTAGAACCCGAAATCCATTCCGAACCAGTGGTAGATTCACTTGACCTGTGTAGTCGAGTGCATCAACTTGTTAAAAGTCTACTTGAATAAAAAATTTGATTTGATTTGATTTGATACAGCTTAGATTGACTTTCATGCTAGCGATGCCAAGCTGGTAACTCTGCTAAATCTGCAGAACGAGTGCGGAAACGACGGTAATTATTAAATCATTTATTTTGTCGTATGACCTAAAATACCCTCGACGCTACACATTTGTCATCGTATCGCACTAATGACAGTTGTTTAAAAATTCTGTAACACCCTTCCAAAGTGCTATTTCAGTAAGTACAAGAATAAAGTTATCGAGTCTTGGATATATCGAGCCTCGGATATTTATAGAAATGCACGTTAGTGTCGATTCAATAATTGCTTTTAAAACGTAAACTACGTCAAGTCCGTCTGGAGGATTAAAGTTATTTCAGTGCCAAGTTGTACCTGTGATAATAGAGATTGCCCGCGACTTCGTCCGCGTACAATTTCTGATTTCCAATGAGATTATAGCCCGCTGCAAAAAGCCTATCTATAGGGGATTTATATTATAGCTTATGCAGGAACTAATAACCTATTTAAATCCCAATTTTCAAGTCTCTAACTTGAAAAACATAGGACTTTCATACAAACTTCCAACCCCCATTTCACCCTCTCTGGGGTGGATCTTCGTAAAATTGCTTATACAGGTTATTATTATTTAAAATTAATAACCTAAATTCCGATTTTCAAGTCACTAACTTTAAAAACTTAGAAACCTCATGTCAGCTTCCAACCTCCATTTCGCCCTCTGTGGGGTGAATTTTTATAAAATTGCATAATATATACTTACCTAGGTTTATATTATTTGTAACTCATAATTTGATTGCCAATTTTCATCTCTAACTTTTAAAACATAGGACTCTTATACAAACTTCCAACCCCCATTTTAACCCCTCAGGGGTAAATTTTCTCAAAACCGTTTCTTAGCTGATGTCGACACCATAGAAGAAACCTATCTTCCAAATTTCTGTCTGTATGCTGTATTGTTCCTGAGATATCGTGAATAGTCAGTCAGTGAGTGAGTGAGTGAATGAGTGGTATTTCGCTTATATAGAAGAAAGATTGTGGCAGCCATTAGAAAGATGCTGATAGAAACGCGGTTTGTCAAACAAAAGGCTTTTAAAAGATTGTCTTTACAATCGTACATCGTCGAATCAACATCTCATGAATATGCTCCGGTGTTGGAGTGAAACGTACGTTGAGAATAATTTGGAAGATTTGTGCGGTGTGGTGTTGTATCGGCGCGAGTTTCTGGCTTACTGGGCGGTGAATATCGCAAGCTAGACGTGCAAGATACACGCTGTACCACATAGATTTGTCTACTGTGGCGGATTATAGCGAATTAATCTTCTAGTTCCTTCATTAAACGTGGCCTGTGCGCTCCATAATTTTTGCTCTCAGTCAGTCAAGACAAGTCTATCTCATATCGTATAGATAGCCAATAGGTAGGCTGTCTTAAGTAGGTCGGGCCACACGAGGCGACGACGCCGTGGCATTATTCCAAGTCTTTACACTAGATGTAATCAAGTACGCGGTCGCAGGTCCCGATCTTTTCTATTGATAACACGGGTACTACAAGCGAACAGCTTGCCGGGAAGTGATTAGTGGGGAGTGGATTGTAGCTTCTCTTTGGTCGATGTCAAGAAATTTAACGCTACACTGTGACATTAAGCACAGGCTGTTTTAGATACTCGTTTGTTTTGGGGGTGCCCTGGGAAACTAGCCGGGAAACACAGCTCAGCTGCTTTTAATATCAGAAGACAACTTACCGATTTTGAGACGGCTAGGCAGTCTACGTTACCTACTTCCACAGTGTAATATCGGACGTGTTTTACAAAATAATGCCATCCGATCAATCTATTAACTCGAACATATACCGACCGGCATAAATTAGTAATTTGGTCTCGTTTAATGTTTATGGTCATTCACATTTTTCTTTTATTTATTTAGATAATTTAAACAAACAAAAAAAATCGCTTTAGATTTACAACTTTTTTTTTCTTGTTTTTTTTTTCAACCATTTTATTACGGAACCCTAACATACTGAGATCTATGTGTAGGGAGCGTGTTGTCGTATGCGTTATTAGGAAAGGCTTTGGCGCGCGGGTGAAGTTAGATTTGACTGCAAAGTAGAAATTAAAGTCGTCTGAGACTAGGTAGTGCAAGATTATTTTCAACTGTGAGTTATATTAGTAGGTCACGTCTCTCATCATCTAGATAGGATAAACTAGATACTGGGTATCGCGATTGTGGATAAAACAGTTTTAACCGATTTCCAAAAAAGGAGGAGATTCTCAATTCGGCGCGTATCTTTTTTTAAAATGTATGTATACCGATATCTCCGTGGTTTCTGGATAAAAACAGTAGTACGTATAAGTCCCATAAAATTATCTAACCCAGTGACAGCGACGCTTGAATATATTTAAAAAAAAAAATAAGCACATATCTTTTTGTTACGTAAGTAAGGGAGTTGGTAAAAGTGTTATAATATTAGTACACCTAATTTATATTAAGCATGGTACTCTGAAAAAAATAACGCTATGAGCTAAAGTGCCATTTGCAAACGATTTAAATTTCGCTCAGCTCTTTTTCATAGTTTAGACGACGAAAAAATTACACGAGTTTTTCAAACTACTGTTTTATTATGCTATTTAATTAAAGTAAAGTAAAGTAAATATGTTTTCATACTTGCTCATTTTACGTAGGGGCTTACAATAACAGTTTATTGAGATCCCCTTTATCTAAGATCGAGAATATCCTTGAAAATATTGCAGTTTGCACACTATTATTTTAATGTGACATCGAGAAATTTCTTGAAATTTTTTTCATTCAGATAATTAATCAATTTAGGTCAAACGCATATCAGCATTTATTGAAAGCTGCACTTGAGGGTCTAAACAGGGAAGTGGTTAAATGACCGCTGCGCTGGTCAGTTAAACGACGGCAAACCGCGAGAAAATGTCACATAACTCAAGTTTCTGATTGCAGCTATTTGACCGTCCATTCTGTGAGTTTCCACCTTAAAAACACTAAAATTTAATTCTGTTTTTGTCACACTTATCCGTTTCGAATGTATTCTATTGATCTAAAAAAGGATGGCCAGTTCTTGATCTTGCAACATTTTATCTACATTTTTTGATGTAAGCACAATAATATTGTTAAAATCTTCAAATAGTTCCAAGATCAATTATAATGTAACACATAATGATTGGAAATAAACGATTTATTTATTCGGTGACCCGACACACACTGCAAACTCTGCATCGAATCCTTGGCGCTTCGAAAGCTGTTTTCGACGAAATGTGTAAAGTTCAAAGCGACGGCTTCGATAAACTTAAGTAAAATATCTGGATTGTTGTTTTTAAAGTCAGTATAGACCAACTGTGAACTCGCAGCTTTCTGCACTGTGATAGTTTACAGTAAAGTTTGCACGTTGAATAAATAAGAAGCACTCTTTGAAATAATTATTCATTGTAATAACAAATACCTTGCTCATTTTAATTACTTTGGATATGTTTGTCTTTCCATAGAAGAGGAAAAACAGACCGACTTTATTTTTAGCATTAAGTAATATAGTTAAAGAAATTTAAAGTATCATTGGATGGTCATCGGCTACTTTTTGGCGTGATACAAGGAAATGCCTACTTAGTGGTTATATAAGTGGGTGCTATATTTTAATTTTAATTATTATATAATTAATTAGTGAAGATTTCCTTTAATATTTAAAATCATGTTTACGATATCGACAACGTGTACAGTCCCGCGTACAAACTTATCTGACCAGGTGGCCAAAATTGGAACTAATTATTATGCCTGTTTAGTTTTTGTTTTTATTTTATATTTCATAGTTACTAGCGACGCTGTCACGGTCAGATAAGTTTGTCGGACTATAGTGTATTTGAAGCGAGAACATGCAAAAGGCAATAATAATTTGGTGGGGTGACGGAATGAACTGAGAGCGTAAAATCACGAAAACAATAAAAGAAATATCTAGCGGATTAAATGTCAGAGTCCCCAATACAATATACTTAGCACACACACACGCGACATCGAACGATTCAAGCAGACGTTTGGTCGTGTCCAGCGACTAGTCCCTAGCGTGTCTTCGGCCTAACAGCCGGCGTGTACCGGCACGTCACGTAGCTCGGCCTGTAACGGAGAGACTGCAGGCAGGCTTTCCAGATTACTAATACATGAGGCAGCAATACTAAGTGGACGCTCTCCCACTACATTTTTATTAAAATGGTAGCTTTAGGCATTTTATGTGACTATGTTTCTCATAACACGGGGTAAAATTTCAATTACTAAATAGGTATGACCAAACCAAAAACAAGCTAAAAACCCCGTTTAAAAGGTTCGGCCGTCGCAAATTTCTACTTATAGAGACGTACCGACCAGTGATTAAGCGTTCCGGTGCGATGCCGCGTAGGAACCGAATCGGGATTTGGATTAAATTAATCTGCTATAACTCGTCCAATTTAAAACTTCTCCGCCTCAGGTTTTACCATAATTCCTTACCATCAAGTGAAATTTCCTAGGTTCGATTACCATCAAACTTGGTTCATTATAACTTGATAAGTGTAAACTTGAAATAACATGACGTTATGAATATAAGTAGGTATTTTGTATAAAGAAGTTAATTTTATTAACAAAATTTCTTTTTTTAAACCGTTTAAGTGTTAAGAAGTGTCAGTGATCTTTAAAGATTTAATTTGAGTACTGTAGATTGTAAACCTGAAAGGTAGTTTTTCGAGTCAGATTATTTTGTCTATGGTAATTTCAATATTACTATTAAAGTTTAAGCTGTTAGTTAAAATTGTAGTATTCGTAGGCACACCAATATTGGAAAAAAATATTTTGAAAATTCAATTAAAACCGAGCGAAGCGTGACACTTTCATATAAAATTTTAATCATGGAAAATTTATAGGAACCACTGTTATTTTAAAATTGGTATTTGATTTATTATGAGATTTTTTTTTTGTTTTACAATTTAGGTACCTTTTTATTAATGAAACGTTACTTACTGAGAAATCATTATTATACACTAGCTGATGCCCGCGACTTCGTCCACGGGGTTTTAGTTTTTTTTTAATTCCCGTAGGAACTCCTTAATTTTCCGGGATAAAAAGTAGCCTATGTCACTCTCCAGGTATTCATGTCAAAAATCACGTCGATCCGTTGCTCCGTTGCGGCGCGATTGAAGGACAAACCAACAAACCAATAAACCAACAAACAAACACACTTTCGCATTTATAATATTAGTATGATGTAAAATATAAAAACTGGTTTATTTCATCAGTAAATACATAATCTTACAAACAAAACATATTATTCTTGTACCTACTTTAATACTTTTTGATTTTATTTTTCAACGACTTTTAATATGAGACCCTTCTATGAACCTTAACATTATGTTTTTGTCTAAAGTAAGTCTGTGTCCATCGAAATTTTTAAAAAAGGTCTCAGAATTACTATCTGTCAAGTGTTTGTCACTTATTAGTCTAGTGTTTGCAAATTCGCATTAGCGTCAAGTTAAAAAAGTACAACCGATTATGTTTCTCTTTGCAGCGCTGTGAATGTATACACGAAATTTAGCTGTAAATCAATCTAATTAAGGTTCATTTTACTTTGACGCTAATGGTATCGAACGCTCGATTACGATCAACCCTTAACAGGTTAGCCCGCTACCATCTTAGACTGCATCATCACTTACTATCAGGTGAGATCGCAGTCAAGGGCTAACTTGTAATGGATAAAAAAAATACCGAATTCGCAATGAAAATTTAGACTAAGCGGATCAGTAACGAATCTCAATAACTTAAAAGTAAATCTATGAGAGTTCCAAATGCATCCTATCCGTAGTAGACACCCAAAACAAACTTCGTCGATGGCTATTGCTTTTGTAGTCAGTGCCTATTATTTTCTTCTTTCCAAGGGCAGACTTTTCAAAGATTGCATCAGTCACTTTCGTCTGTCATGACTCATGGACACACGGGTGATCGATGAGTGACTGATGGAGCAGAGGAGTTATTTTTTAAATTAAATTCGATGAAGTCCATGGCTCTCTCCTAGTGCTGCATCTTTCAAGGTCAAGTCAGTGGTTTTTATGCGCTCTCGTCAACTCTAATGTCGTAAAAGCAGGATCTTTCTGACATAAGAATAGATTATCTACGGATAATGCAGCGTATGATGTCATGCAAACACAGATGCAGTTAGTTAATAAGGTTCTTATTCTGGGTATACAAACATCCGTTACGGGTTACGTTTATTAGTAAGCGGTAACGATTATAGGCGAAATCAGAGACGCAAAAGAGGTTAGAGTTTTTTTTATTGGTCTATGGTTAGCGCCCGCATTTATATATTGAGCTGTAGAAACCTGCGTGAAATGACGAAACATATTTTCTTTAAGCATGCGCACGCGCTGGCTTTTCTGTCCTGTCAGTAGTGTATTTTCACCTTAGGTCTAAGAAGTAATTGAAAAAACTAGAAATTTAATTCGCTATAATCCGCCACAGAAGGTAAATCTATGTGGTACAGTGCGTATCTTGAACTGGCAGCCCGCGATACGCACTGTACCATATAGATTTACCTTCTGTGGCGGATTATAGCGAATTAAACTTCTAGTTTTTTCAATATCATGGACTTCCGCAAAGTAACGCCTGCTTCTATCCAATAAGAAGTAATTACAGCAAAAGTTATACTAACGCATACTAATGAACGAATTTAGCTTTTTGCCCACATTAATTAATTATTTTTTACACAAAAACTAAAACCGAGAACATAATTATTATTTACGCGTCTCATTACTTGGCGATTGAAAATCGGTCCGTATGTACCGGTTACCTACTGGCGAAAATGGTTTCATTCCGCACAACTCGTGTGGAAAACTTCGCTTTTCAAAGTTCCAGTAATAATAGATCATAGTCGCATCGCCTATAGGGGGCTGAGACGCGGGTTGGCGCGCGGCCAAGGCCCGAAGACTTCGGTCGGAAAAAATACGGCTTCATCGGAAACAAGTACATAAATATACGGGTAGTTTTATGGGGGCACGTTATTGTTATAGGGGAGAGTATGCGCAATTAAGGATATAGGTTAAATGTCAACAGGTCAATGTTTATGTGTATGAATTTAAACCGCAAAAGCAAAAGACTATTACAGCTGAGATAATAACATCTACGTCAATGTTCACATCGTAATCCCACAGGGTCGCACTACATAAAAATAGTTATTTGTGTTATATGGGGCCAAAGAAAATTTTTGTTCCCCGAGGGCGCTATTTTGAATCCTGAGCGTAGCGAGGAATTCAATATACGCCGCCCGAGAACAAAAAATTTTGGCCCCGAGTGACACACACTATTTTTCATCATTACGTATCAACCTACTATGTATGGACATTACCTATACGTTTAAGCACCAATCAGAAGCACGAACGCGGACCAACCAGAAGATACTCCTATCAACCTTCTATGTATAGACATTATTTAGACGTATATTTAAAGTTTAAATAAAATATAAAGACGTATATCCGATCAACAAATTGATCACGTGACTTCGGCCCAATCAGAACAGAGAAATGAAAAGTCCTATGGGCCTACAAATTATATTTTGCTCCCGCTATTCTCTGAAGCCAATATTCGTTTTTCGAATAGGTATGATGAAAAGGTTATTTAGATGTGTGTTTAAAACCCACAAAATAATTATCGAACAATTAATAATTTCTAGTTTATATGTAAAGCGAACATAATATTATCGTCCTTAATTATTTTATACAATTTATTTGTTAATAAAGACAGTCTAGCGGAAGGTCGATCATTGCGCCTTCGAATGTAGGTACCGCTGCAGGTAACCTGGAGACCTACTTAGGATTTAGTGGAATGCAGCAAAAGAAAACTTTATACTTCTTTGAATCACTATCTATTATTTGAATGTCAGGCAAATGCTAAGGCAGAACTATTTTGCTTTGTTATTATAAGAAAGGTCATGGTACGTAGAGGCATAGAATACTACCCATGCTATTGGCTAGTGCTAGCAACAGACTGTTTAAGGTTCAGTACCAAAATAATAAGTAATAATTATTATGGTACGACTGAAGCCTGACCGTCTGATTTGTCGATTTCTTTTTTGTAATTCCCCTACAAGCCAGTCTACCTAACCTAGAGGCAAGTGATGATTCAGTTTACGAAATTAGTACGCTAACCTTTTAGGGGTACGACCCATACCCCTAATTTGTGTCTATTCGGTGTCGTACCGGAATGACAATCGCTTGGCGCGCGGCTTTGCCTGTAGAGTGGTAACTAGCCACAGCTACTTCAAACTGTTCACTCCGTGGTCTTCATTACTTACTCGTAGTTTTAAACTCATAGGTACTCATACCATCTATACTTCTTTAATAATCTATACTAATATTATAAATGCAAAAATTTGATGATGATGATCAGATGGATGAATGGATGTGTGGATGGATGGATGATTGTTACTCAATCACTCCAGAATTCGGTTGAACGGATCTGGAAGAAATTTGGCACAGGGATAGATTGTAGTCTGGAATAACACATAGGTTACTTTTTATCCCGAAAAATTAAAGAGTTCCCGCGGGACTCGAAAACGTCAATCTACACGGACGAAGTCGCGGGCATCAGCTAGTAGTCAATAAGTTTTAAGAGGTTTTAAAGTTAAGTTTTAAGAGGTTTCCACCAGATCTTAACTAGCGCTTAGCTTAAAAACAAGCGCAGGGCACTCATAGAAACTCTAGTAATTAGCACAACGATGAAATTTTAATTAATTTTACATTTGAGATGGGCGCTGACAAACGGATTCCGGAAATTATATTCAGCGACAGCAACCGCAGAGATCTCAACAAAGCTATCTGTACTATTAATTAAATTAAAATTGCGGTAGTTCTTTCACTACACCGTATGGGTTTAATATACCCCCCTCTATCAGGTTAGCACGCTATCATCTTAGACGACATCATCACTTGTGACATCGCTTTTCCAATCGTTTTCTACACCGGCATCGTTCTGAATCACTTTGCAGCACTTTGACAGTAGGGTGGGTAACTAGCCACAACCGACGGCTCCCATTAGACAACGTCAGAGAAAATTCAGATATAAAAATTCCTTGACCCTGCCCGGGATCGAACGCTAGACCTCTCACTTGTAAAACCGCAGCGCTCACCCCTGCGCCAGGGGGGTCGTCGCAATCAGCCTGTGGGCTATATTAATGACAATAAGTCTTCTCGGATGAGACCTTCGCATAAGATTACCTCTCTAGGGATTCTCCGGCATCAATAACCTTCGCCTTCTATGATAATCATGGCCACTGCTACTTTTAAAATAAATGGCGTATATTTATTACTGGACTTGGATTGAGGGTTTTTGATTCCCGCGGTAACTCTTTTATATTCCGGGATAAAAAGTAGCCTATGTGTTATTCCAGACTATAAATCTATCCCTGTACCAAATTTTATCCAAATCCGTTCTGCCGATCTTGCGTGATTGAATCATCGTCGTCATTTGTTTGCATTTGTTTATGATCACAGATAATAAGTTTGATGATCAGCCCGGACAGGTCCGAGACGCCGTGGATTTTATAGGGGTCAACTGAAAATCAGCGCTGATATGGTGCATCTACACCATATCAGCATTACCTACGTTTGATACTCTTTTTGGGATTTTCTACAATACAGATTGTTAGTCTATAAGTTTTATTTTCTTTTTATCACTATTTTTGTAATATACTTGTTTTGTTTTTATCCGTGTTATTTGAAATCCTAAATAAAGATTTATTTATTTATTAAAATTTATTTTATAATTGTAAAATATTTAGATTTTAGTGAATTAATGATAATTATTTTATTTTAGTTACATAATGTATGACTTTTAATAGGTAGATTTTAATTATGCAACTGTTATTTTAAATAAACTGTGTGATTCAAAAGGACTTGTAAAAGTTTATTTGAATAAAAAACATTTGAATTTTGAATTTTGTGATTTAGAAAATTGGGTACAAATCTGGGTAGGGACTATTTGAGGCGACCTACAATATTTACTGTAAAACTTTTCTTTAAATTGCTTATTGCATATTTTAATTTCTATGAAACCATTGTAACAAGACTCCGACAAGCAATGGACCGATCTTAGATAAAAGTTAAATTGTTCATAAAACTCGAAGACCACCTTTTTGCTGCTTCTTTTACTTTTTCTGGTTTATTTTTCAATAGTTCTTTTAAGTTTTGTTATCTTTTCATTTTCTATTAGTTTTAAAGAGGTTTTTACTATTATTAATCTACTAGATGATGCCCGCGACTTCGTCCGCGTGCGTTAAGGTTTCGCGTTGCCTGCGGGAATTCTTTAATTTTTCTGGACAAGATAACTACGGTTCAGGTTATAAGCTTCCTCTAGCTATCTCGATTCCAAACTTCAGGGAAATCCATTAAGCCATCCATTGTGGCATAAAAGTGCAACAAATATACAAACTTACAAACATCCAAATTTTCACATCCATACTGATATTATAAATGCGAAAGTTTACTGATATTATATCTGACAGACAGACAGACAAACTTTCGCATTTATTTTTACGCTTTGACGGCCCATCTTTTTGATAAAATTTGGTATTGCATCCCGGGGAAAGACATATATGCTACTTTTTATCCCGGAAAATCAAGAAGTTCCTGCGGGAATAAGAAAAAACTTAACGTGACTGAAGACGCGGGCATCATCTAGTTTATAATATAAGTAGGATATGCTAGATAGAAAATGTGGTCTAGACTATTTATTATACAACAACTATAGCTACATATTTCTCTGGCGGCTATTTCGTCGATAAACAACAGCGAGAAAGCGTTGTCACGCTGGTTTTGCTTGGCCTGCCGCTGTTTGCATCGAATTTGCGACACGAGGTCTTTATTAATAAAGTTATAATAGCAAATTTCGCTCAATTTTCGCTGCGCTTGGTTTGTACGCGGCCATAGTGTGGGAGACAGCTGCTGGGTGCGGCACGTTCGTCGCTTTATGAGTTGCGACTTGGCACTGATGTGCAATCAATCAATATTTGATGAATAATGTCCTCATCATCATCATCATCGGGTGCCATCTTCAAACTGAAGTTTGGCGGTCAGCAGGTGAAATGCCTTCCGATCTTCAGCAATCTTCTTTAATTCTGCGTAGCTCATCTCCTTTACGTCATCCATTCTCTTCCTCCTCAGTCTTCCAGGTGCTCTTTTCCCGGGAACCTTGCCTTCTAGGATCAATTTTGAGAACGCGTACTGGGATCCTCTTTGAAGGTGGCCAAAAATACCACCTTTCTCTGCGCGACGGTTGTCATTAGAGCTCGGTTACAATGCGCTCGTTTAAGTACCTCAGCATTTGAGACGAACTGGTTCCATGATATCTTCAGCATCCTTCTCAGTGCCCACATCTGAAATGCTTGTTACCATCGACAGCTTTCTTTCTATAAACGTTTCGCAGCCATACAAAAGAGTGGACACGGTATAACACTTGAGAACGCGATATCTTATAGCAAAACGGATTTTGGGTCGCACAATACTCTCGACATTTTAATAAAGCGGTTTTTGCTTGTCCAATTCTACATTTAATTTCTTGCATAATATGCTCTTCCGACCGAATTTCGGCCACGGCGGCCAATCTCCAGAGAGATTAGCTATCTGCGCGTCAGATATTATAGTACAAAAGCGTGTGCGCATACACAGGTACACACTCTGTTCCTTTGCTATCAAAGCCCGATGGTACGAAAAATCCAACACGACCGGAAAGAGATCAGGAGCAGGACCGACGGGTTTACGTGCACAGGTTAGGTTTACGTCAGGATTTAGGCACGGGGTTGAAACACCACCAAATTCCTAACGCCGGACTAGTACTGAGAATTTCTTGTCAGAAAAACCAATTAGGTACATAATTATGGCCCGACCCGGGACTTGAACCCGGGACCTCGTCGGTTGCAGTCGAACATGATAACCACTATTGGTATTTGATGAATATTATTACAGGATGACTCAACGGCCATGGAAATATCTGCTCGATTCACTTGGTAGTTGGTACCTACAT